>PVJL010002014.1:77723-221326 GCA_004026885.1 Lyroderma lyra
CCTCCTCTCCCACCCCCTCCCCTTTCTCCCCTCCCTAACCCACTCGTCCCCAAATAAACATTAAACTATCGATTGTGTCCATGGGTTATTTGTTTGTTCATTTCTTTTTTTCTTTGCTTTCAGTTTTATATTCCGCATATGAGTGAAATCATGCAGTTCTTTGTTTTTTCTGTCTGGCTTATTTCACTTAGCATGATGACAAAACCAGCATCATTCTTTCTATCAATCAGCATGTGTATGGGGGCTGGGTGTGTGTGTGTGTGTGTGTTTTTAATTTAACCTTAATTATCTATATAAAGGGCCTAAATACAAATATTTTCACAATTGGGGGTTAGGATTTCAACACATGATTTTGAATGAACACAATTTAGTCCATAACAGATATCTAATAGATATCTCAATCTTAACATGTCCAAAATAGAACTTTTAATCAGGGGTAGATCCAAATGTTTGGTTCCTGAAACTTATACAATTTGGGGGTCCTTCTTTAGGAACAATAACTCAATAACTTACTAACATATTGTTAAAGCCTGAACAAATAAGAAACCTAAGCTTCATTAGCTTTACAATAAATCTGCCTCTGCTCCTGATCTTCATTCCCTTTCTTGCTCCCCACTCCCACACCTGTCTCTCCCATAGTCCTTTCACTCCTAGTCAACGCTACGCCAGCCTTTAAGCTGCTCAGGCCTAAACCCTTCAAGTCATCCTTGACTTCCCTCTTTTTCTCCCACCCTACATCTAGAATGTCAGAAAATTTTGCTGTTTCCATTTTTAAAGTATATTTATAATCTGACCAATTCTTACCATCTCTACCACTACTACCCTAAGTCATCATCAACTCTTGCTTGGAATATTGTAGTAGCCGCTGCCTGGTGTCATTGCTCCCATTGTTGACCTCAAATGTCTATTTTCAACATAAAAAATGTAAACCAAATCATGTCATCTCAAAGTCCTTCAATTTTTTACCCAACAAACATAATAAAATCACCATTTTAGACCATGGGGACACAGCAGTGAACAAAAGAGTTAAAAAGTCCTGCCTTCATGGAGCTTAGATTCTAGTAATGATTTGCCTGATTACTCAGAGTAAAATTCAAGGCCTTATCATAATATATTTTTGTTGTTTATTATGTCTTCTCCATAATGTAAATTGCATGAGGTCAGGAATTTGTTAGTCTGTATCCATAGTGCTTGGCACATGTTAGATATTTAATAAATGTTTATTGAATGAATAAATGAACTTCCCCATACCAAAATGATACATTTAACTACATTTCTACTTCTCTGATCCTCTTTCTTTCCTGTTACAGTAAAGGAGATATACGTCCCTTTATATCTGTTACAGTAGCTCTCAAACATGAATGCACATCAGAATCTCCTGGAAGGTGTTTTAAAACACAGCACTCTAGGCCTCATCCCCAGTTTCTGATTCAGTAAGTCTAAAATGAGGCCCAATAATCTGCATTTCTAAGCAGTTTCAGGTGATAGTGATGCTACACTTGAGAACCACTGACTTCATCCCTCCCACTTTCTTGGGATCCTTACACTACGAATAATTTTTACTTTCTAAATGTACTCAATGACTTCAATTCAACTGAATCCTTCCATTCCTTTCCTACTGCTACTGTAGCTCTGTACTCTTCATCATAAGCCAAATTTCTTTGAAGTGTTATCTATACTGTACATCCCCATTTTCACCTTCCACTCACTTCTCCCCTCACTCCAATCAAGTGTCTGTTTCCATTACACCACAAAAATATCTCTCATTAGGGTGACAAATGATCTACATGTCCTCAAATCTAATGGACATGTTTTTAGTCATCATCGTACACACATTCAACACTAAAAACTTTTTATTCCATTTTAAGATGGTCTCTTTGATTGGATTGTTCCCTTTGGGCTCCATGAAACTACAGTCTCATTATGGTTCTATTTCTCTAGGTGATACCTCTCAGGCTCATCTTCTTATGGTCTGTCTCCAGATGTCTCCTCTTACAATCTTTCATCAAATTATCTCTCTTAGTCCAGGCTCCCATCATCTCTCACTTGGGCTACAGTTGTAAACTCCTAACTGACCTCACTGCTTCTATTCTTGTTCTACTCTCCATCCTCCACCCAGCAGCCAAAGTGATCTATACAAACATAAACCTAACCAATCCCTTCCTCTACTTACCACCTTTCAATGTTGCACCTTATACCCAGGATAAAATTAAAGATGGGAGACTCCTCAGCATGTGCACAAAGCCCACTGAGCTTGGCAGCATTACATATACAAGGGCTGTCTGGAAAGTTCCCACCCATGTAATATGAAAAATAGAGGCAATTGTGGCTGGATACTTTCCAGATGTGTTATATATATATGAAATGGGTAACAAGTGGCTGTCTCCTGCAAATGGAGTGAGATGAAGATTTATTTCTCACTGTATACAATTTTGTTTTATTAAATTAAAAATGATCTACAATCTGCATATTTTGTCTCTTAAAAATAAAGAACAGAATAAAGAGCCCAGAAATAGAAAGAGGATCCAAGATGGTGGAGTAAGTAAACATTGTGCCTACTTCATTTCATGAGCACATTAAAATTCCAACTAAATTATTGGACAACCAACTTGGAGAACCATCTGAAGTCTAGCTGAACACAAGTTTTATAATTAAGAATACAAAGAAGAGGACATCACATAAAGACTGTTAGAAGGGGTGCAGATGCAAAAGGAGCCAAAATTCCAGTGGTCGCAGAGAATCAGAAGGGCTATCTAAGCTGTGGAGGTTCCCCCTGGAGGAGTAAGTGACCCCAGCCCAATACCAGGCTTTCTAACTCAGAGCACTGGTGCTGGGAAGAGGAAACCCACAACATCTGTGAAAAACAGTGGAAAATCCGACCTTCTGGTTGGGATGAAAGGCTGACAAGAAACTAGTCACCTGCAGGGCTTCAGCAGAGGGACAGTGACTTGGGGGGTGTTGGAAGCATACAGGGGGCAGACTGAGGTGTGTGGCTTTGGAGCAAGAGCTAGAGGACAATCGCCATTTTTCCTGGGTGAGTCCTCCTCCTATGCAGCTGGCTGGTGGACACCATCTTTCCTGTGCTGCACCATCCCCCACATGGCCAAATGGAAACCTAATTGGTCTGTGAGTTCCACTCAGTCCACCCTGCTGACTCACTGGGACCTTACCCCACCCAACTCCATCAATACCAAAGGCACTTTCACCAGTGAGCAGCCAGCCCTACCCATATTGCACTCTTTCTTGGAAAACTATTTAAGTCCACAGGCCTCAAGCATGTGACAAGCATTGGTGTGCTCTGACACTTCTGCTAAGTAGTTCCAAGCACAGCATTGGCACCAAAACAGAATCTAAAGGAGCACCCAGTGCAGGTGACCAGGGAGACAGAACCAGGGTCCCACAGGGCACCTAATACATAACGTTATCCAGCAATGTTGGGAGATGTAGCAGATCTACCTAATACATAGAAACAAACATGGACAAGCATCCAAAATAAGGAAAGAAAGAAATAGATCTCAAATAAAAAACATCAGAAAATTCAAGAAAAAGAACTAAAGATGGAGGCAAGCAACCTATCAGATACAGGGCTCAAAGTGATAATTTTAAGGATGCTCAAGGAAGTTAGTGAAAACCTCAACAGAGATAGCAAGCATAAAGAAGTACATAGAAACCATAAACAGGAACCAGTCAGAAATGAAGAATGCAATAACTGAAATTCAGAATGCAATAGAAGAAATCACCAGCAGGCTAGATGGAGCAGATTATTGAATCAGCAAATTGGAAGACAAGGTAGCAGAAAACATCTAGACAGAATAGCAAAAAAAAAAAAAAAAAAAAAAAAAAAAAAAAAAAAAAAAAAAAAAAAAAAAAAAAAAAAAAAAAAAAAAAAAAATCCAAGAAAATGAGGATAGTTTCAGGGGCCTCTTGGACAACATCAAGCACAACAACATTCGCATCATAGTGTACCAGAAGGAGAAGAGAGAAAGCATGGGATTGAGAACCTTTTTGATGAAATGACTGAAAATTTCCCTAACTTGGCGAAGGAAACAGAAATAAAACCCTAGGTAGCACAGAGAGTCCCAAATAAGGTAAACCCAAGCAGGCCCACACAGAGACACATTATAATAAAAATAGCAAAGTTTAAAAAGACAAAGACACGATCCTAAAAGCAGCAAGAGAAAAGCAACTAGTTACTTATAAGGGAGCTCCCATAAGACTGTCAGGCCAGAAGAGAGTGGCAGAAAATATTTAACATGATTAACATGTTGAAAAATAAGGACCTACAACCAAGATTACTCTACCCAGCAAGGCTATCATTCAAAATCAAAGGACAAATAAGGAGCTTCCCAGATAAGAAAAAGCTAAAGGAGTTCATTACCACCAGTACTACAAGGAATGTTAGAGGGGCTACTTTAAGATGGGATGGGGGAAATGTAAGATTATGAATAATAAAATGGCAATAGCTATATATCAAGAATTACCTTTAATTTAAATGAATTAAAAGCTCCAATCAAAAAACATGGAGAGTATTGCACTGAGTAGAGTGTCAAACAGAGGAAAATGGATGTAAGTTGGCTTTGCCTATAGCTGAAATCCAAAGAAGAAAATAAACAGAGCAGGAACAGATTCACAGATATAGAAAACATTTGGTTTGTTGACAGATGTGAGGAGGGGAAAGGGAGGGGTGAAATGAGGGGAAGGAATTGGGAAGTTCAGTTTGATGGTTACAAAGTAATAGTTATGGTGATATAGGGTATAAAATGGGAATATAGTCAATAACATTGTAATAACTATCGGTGGCATGAGATGGGTACTAGATTTGTTGGTGTGATGAGAGAAGGATAGGGGAAGTGAGTGAAAAAGGGAAGAAATCAAGAGTACAAATTCATAGTCACAAAATAGTCACAAGAATGTAAAATACAGCATAGGACATACAGTCAATAACATTGCAATAACTATATATGGTGTCAGATGGGAACCAGATATATCAGAATAAGGATTTTGTCTCATCACTGTGCTGTACACCTGAAACCAATATAATATTGTATGTCAAATCTAATTGAAAAATAAAAGTAAATGAGAAAAAATATAAAGAACATGTCACTAAAATAAATACACAAATTTAGTCAGTTCATCCTTCTTGTTTCTGGGATGGCATCTCAGTTCTAGCAGGCTTACACGGCCTTGTGGCTGCAGTAAGCAGCAGCCATTTGAGATGGTTGACACTCAGATTAGAGATGGATCCAGGTGTTGATGGGGCCCAATTTACACAATTTGGAAAGCCTTTTAAAGAAAAATAATACAAATTATAAACAGGATCTTGGAATTCAGTTGTGTAAATGAGAGGCCCTGAGTTGAAGCTTCCTTAGCTTCTCTGATGCTGAGTATATTATTCCTTTGGATCTGAGCCATTGTCACTCTTCCATGTTGCTCCACTGAGATAAGACCATTCTCATCATATTTCCTGCCTTATAGTAATGCTGAATGCATACAATCATGACGAGCAGACATCTTCAGATCTGGCAGTTTCCCCTTTCTCTGATAACTTAAGTGCCCTTGCTAAAGCTACAGCCAGTTCTGCGAGAAAATTGGAAGAAATCAGGATGCAGACAGTTAAAGAGAAGCAATGTGAACTCTTCTGAGATCAGGATGACATGGTTTTTCGCTTGGTTGTGACATGTTCTCTGGCAGTGTCTAGCCAATCAAGCATAGAAGCAGAGAAAAGAGGGTTGTTGTATTGATTTATAATTAGGAATTTGCACATAGGTGTTGTAGCAAGACAAAAACAGGGAACAAAGGAGTATGGTATGATACATGTTGAATACATGGACCATGGACTTTAGGCTCAATAGGGAAGACAAGAATTTGGTGGGAAACATAGTGGGAAAGGGAGGATTAGAAGGTAGAAGTGAGAAGAGTTGAAATCAATTTACTGTTGTGCCAAGAGTTTCAGCTATGATTTACATGACATCATTATCTCCTAGCCTACTTCCTATCTTTGTGGCCGCTTACTTGCAGTTGTGGAGCCTTTTTTCCTTTAAGTACACATTAAATATTAGCATCTCTAGGGCTCTGTTTCCATACTGAATATCCACAGTATGGAAGCCCCACAGGCACTTCAAATCCAACACAGTTGAACTCATTTTCTTCCCCATGCCAAATGTAGTCTTCTTCCTATTTATTGAGACCTATTTTGCAAACTTAATTTCATTTAATTTCCATAACAACTTTCTCATTTTAGATATGAAGAAACTGAAGATCAGTTTAAACAATTTGCCCCATTACTAGTTCTACTACAAGTGTCAGGGCTGGGATTTGAACCCAAGTCTGACTGACTGAAAAGCCTATCATCCATTCACGAGTGCCTTCTATGTTTTTTGTTGTTTTATATACTTTATGAGTCTCTGTCTTTCTAGTAAATAAGGTGTATAAAACCACCATACATATTATGTAAGTCAAAAACTTGAGTGGTATCCTCACCTTTTCTTCCTCACTACCTTTCCCCATGTAATACAATCTAAGCAATTACTAAGTCCTGCTGATTTTACCTCAAAGATATCTTTTGGAACAGTGTAGCCAGGGTTACTCACAGTGTAAAAAATATTATATATATAGAATCCATCCACCTCCCTCTATCTCTACCACCATTGCTCTAGTCCAAAATACCTGGATTGCTAACCTTCTAACTGACCTCTACATACTTACTCTGGTCCTTCCACCCATCCTCTACATGCACCCAGAGATGATACTGGCAAAGCACACCTCTGATCAGATCACTACCCTCAGTACCTATAGGATAAAGTCCAAGTCTTTGTGTCACATAAAAGATTCACCATTATCCTCAATAAAGTTGTCTCCTCCTCTGCTCTTCTTAAATTGGGCAGTCAGGGGTTGATTTAAAGATTTTTTGGTGTCTGAAGTTTATGCCACTGAATGAGGCCTCTTTAAGGAAAAGAATACAAAATTACAAATACAAAATTTTGTCACAGGCTCTCTGGAGCAAGAGGATCCACAAGTGAGCTTTGAAGTTTAAAAATTCATTAGCATCATAGTAATCTGTGGTAAAAAAAAATCACCAAACCATGTGCAGTTTTCTAAATGCACCATGCTATTTCATATGTCTTGCTGTCTTGACACATGTGGTTCCCTCTACTTGGAATGTCTTCTGTCCTTTTTTACCTGGCAACTCATTCTTTGCCAGTTTTGTTGCACACAGATCACAGATTCATGAGAGCTGATTGTTAAACACAAATGCTGTGAACTGGTTGTTTAAACACAACCATTATTGAAAATTCACTTAAACTTCAAATTAAATAAGCTATATTGAAAAGCAAAGGTAATAAATACTCAAAACTCATCATTTTCCAATTATTTTAGTACATTTTACTATTATCTATGTTTTTGATCCTATCTCTGTCCAGTATATCTGTGAGGTGGAAATACTATGTAATGATGTGCTGCTATACATCTCTTCCTAGCTCTGCATTCAATGAATTCACATTGGGTAGCCTGAAATTGGCTGTGGTGGGAGTATTTACTCCACAGAATTCAGCAAATGCCACAAGTCAAGGCTTTTTTTCCCTAAAGAGCACATTGTTAAGTATTTGCCAGCACATCACTGTTTATAAACCAACCCCATCGCTTCTCAGCCTTTTAACCAAGATCAAGTGTATAACCAACCCAATGTACACCTCTGTGTAGCCTTCCCTTATTTCCTCCCTTTTACCCATACACATGTGTGCATGTGCACACACAGACACACACACACAATTGATCACTATGCCTTTTCTATACACTATATACCATTCTATAGCATTTACCATACTCTATTTCAATAGCTGATTTGGTTAAAGGAAGGTAGTATATTTTATCCATCTTTGTATCACAGATGCCTCATACATTGTAAGGGTTCAATCAATATTGGTTGAATAAATTTAACCTCTCTGGGTTCAGTTTCTTCTTGTGTCAAATGAGATTGTCTGATCTCCCTACCACATACAGACCTAATGAGAACAAAGTTAGACATGAAAGTACTTTGAAGGAAAAAATGAAAAATATCATACAAATGCAGGGTATTATTTTCACATATTCATGTAGCTTAATGAGTTTCTATCGTAAAATATCTGTTGAAACATATAATTCTAGTTATCCCGTTCTTGTTCAAGATGTTTTGATATTTAATCTCTGGACCTCTTTAAACTTTTCTGATATGAGAGTCAGGAGAAACCTCTTTGTTTTAGTAAAGCGGTCTATAAAGTATGCTCCTGTAAAGGTAATTTTGAAAACTCATGAGGAAAATTACAAAATCAGAGATATATTCCTATTGAGGGAAAAATCCCAATTGACAATTAGGAACCCAAAATGATGAAGGCATTAAGAGGGGTCAATCCACCCTACCTAAAACTCTTTCTCTGTACCTTATTATTTGTGTCACTTACATGTGTCAGTCATTGTTCTAAGTGATTTTCAGTTATTAACTCATTTACTCTTCATAAAACACTTATTATTCTCATTCTACAGATAAGGAGACTGAGTCATAAGTGGTTAGGTAAATTGCCCAAGGTCACATACTTTTCTCCACTTTAGGCCATTTCTGGACCATACTTCATGACTCTGACTCTATAGTTGCAGCTCTACAACTTGACTTACCATTCTTGTGTATTGATATTTCCCAGATAATTATCACATCATATCCTACTGTGTCAGACAGTAATAGCAAACTACACCAGTATGTACTATTAAGTGAATCTGGCTTTAAGCCCAGAGAGCCAAAGTTGCTCTGTCATGAACCTGTTGTGACACTTGGAAATCCCAGTGACCTAGTGATAAACAGAAGGCCTCAGCACGGCATCATAGTGCAGCCAAGAATTGCCTGCTGTCTTGCGTAGCCCCTTAAGGAAGCATGTGACCACTCCCATCAGAATATTACACAAGTTTGTAGCCTGACTCCAGGGCTCTTCCCACCTGGCAGGTTTCTCACCTTTGCAAAAAACTAGTGAGTCATGGAGGACTGCATCTATTCCCTCATTTATATACTTGATTCCTAATGCTTGGGGCTGCTTGTTTGATGGTTCTACAGCAAACCAAAGTACAAGCAACTTGGGGACGGTGTGAATCACCATAATTACAGGTCTTTGGACCATGACTATCCTTTGTGGTCTGACTTATATCAGGCCATCTGGGCAAGTTATTTAACAGCTCTGATTCTCAGCTTTTCTATCTATAAACATGTGGGTCAATATTATGTAGTGGGAAAAAAAGTTTGTGTCAGATGAGCTATTTCATTTATTCATGCATTTACTCATTCACTAAAGGAATACTTATGGAGTGTCCATTATATGCCAGTCATTGAGTTGGGCACTAAAGACACAGTGGTGAACAAAGTTGATAGTGGGGTAGTCCCTGCCATTATGCCCTTATGAAGCTTACCTTCTGGTTGGGAAAACAGGCAAGAGACAATAAAACAAATAAATAACTATAAACTGGGATAAGTGTGATACAGTAAACACTAGATAGAAACGGTGTGTGGGGATAGGGTAGGGGAAATCTACTTTCCACAGATTGATCAAATAAGGTTTCTCTAAAGAAGTGGTATTTAAGACAATTTATTATTTTACTAAATTTGTGACCTTAGCCAATTTACAGAAAGTTTAAAAATTACAGTAGATAACTGCTCCGAGATTCAATGGGCATAATTCCTACCTTCTAGGATCCTTGTGATGATCCAGTGAGGTAATACATATAAAACATCCAGCATATAGTAAATATTCATTCTTTTTCTTTCAGCTCAAGCTGTCAATGTTCTCCACCCTGAAAATTGCTTTTGCAGCTATTTATCTACTTAAGCAGTTCAATATTTAGTGGACAAAGAAAATCACCCAAAATTAGCAAAAATAATATGTACATACACTCCAAGACTGAACTTATATGTCTACAATTTAGGGTCTCCCTATTAATAAAAATCTGGATAAGCCCTTCCCTAAAATAATCAGCTACCAAAGCAGCAAATTCATGTTTAAAATTTTCCAAATTGGCACCAGTTAAGTTATCCTATCATTGACTTAACCTTCAGCAAAATGTCATGGGATATGCCCACTACTGGATCCTTGTAGGGCCTGAGGATCTGGCACCTTGATTTCTCCTTAGGGTAAACAGAGTAACAAACCTTTGAGAGGTAAAGGATGCTGTGGTTCTCTCCACCTATATTTGAGGGTCTAAGAGAGTTGAATTTCCACACCGAAGGTCACATAATAAAGTTGTTAGCAAACTCAGACCAGAATTTAAGACTATGGATTACTTTGCCTTGATTTTCCTGCTTAGACCAATGGTTGCCCGGGGCAATGATTAAAAAATCAATTCAGTAGAATCAAAACCCCTACTGATTGGTTATTCCATCACAGCACACACACACACACACACACACACACACACACACACACACACACTAACTGATAAAATGGTGCTGATTTTTTCAAGATTAATGAAATGATTTGTGGTTGATATTCACTATCCTAAAAAGTCTGTACTAAGAGCTGATAGTGATTATCACATGATAGAACAGTCCTTAAAGTCATTTGGTGAACTTCGTCTGACCAGACTTTAAAAACATTGTGATACAAAATGGATGGACCTGGAGATCATCATGCTGAGTGTAATAAGCCAGACGGAAAAAACAAAGAACTGTATGACTCCACTCATATGTGGAATATAAAACTGAAAGCAAAGAATAAAGACATGAAAAAACAAATAACCCATGGACACAATCAATAGTTTAATGTTTATTTGGGGACGAGTGGGTCAGGGAGGGGAGAAAGGGGAGGGGGTGGGAGAGGAGGGGGGGGAAGCTAAATATAAGGTGATGGAAAGAGAAGTCACATTAGGTGGTGAACTGATTATACATCAAGTTGACAATGCACTGTAGAATTGTATGCCTGAAACCTATGTAATCCTTGCTAACAGATGTCACCCCAATAAGTCTAACAATAAAAATGAATAAAAACAAACAAACAAAAACATACAAAAAACAAAAACAAAAAAAAATTGCGCTAAACATGCACACACACACATGCACACACATGCATGCACACATATGTACACATAGAACACTAAGGTATTAAAATTTTTTAAAACAGTATTTATTGTTAATAATATGCCTACAAATAAAAATTTGAGCCATGTTTCAGCTATAGTCTGAAATGTGAGAAGGATTACACTGCTGGGCCAAGAAGAAAGGAAGTGAAAGTTGCTCAACTCATTTAAACAAAAATAATATTCTTGGTTTCTCATTTAAGATTTTTCATGTTGAATAAAGAACTACTATTTATTTAAATACAGCTTTCAATGATTAAAATTAAACATTATAAATTTCTAACTAGAATTTTGTCTGAATCAACCATGGTATAACATAAATCAACACCTAAAACCCTGGGGACATTATAAAGTTTTTGTCTTCAGAAAACTTACTGAAGATATGTTTCTAACTTCAAATAGGTATACTCATTTACAGTTATATTCAATGCAGTCAGTCTTCACTCTAAATTTTAAGAGCGTTCTCAAAATTAAAATAAATACTTACACATTAAGCTGAACTACAATTATTTTCAAAGAAAACCATAAGTGTGCTTGAAAAAAATTAGAAGCAATGGCTGTAACAGCTGTTTCCCAAGTCAAAGCTTTTCAGCAGCTTCTAGAAATAGATCTAGTAATATCCTTGGTTTGGTGGCCAAAACGATTTAAGCAAATTAGATTTACTTAAGCCTTTGTCAAATGACAGCTCTGAAATCAATTTGATATACTTTAAAAACCAATATTATAGATAGTAATTATAACTGCTTCTGGCAAGTAAGTTAAGAAACCATCCCAGACCTCCAACATATGTAATAAAATGTTTAAATAGGTTTCTCCCTTTAAGCACAATTCTACATTACTCACTCAAAGAAACAACATAAGAGTAATTGTGAAACAGATGCAGTTTGGCAACTTTGCTCTCCTAAAACAGAAGTGTTCTGGTATATAGTCAAAGTAATTTAGGTGTAGAAAAATTATTGGAGAACAAGACGAATAGAAAAGCTCCCACTTCACTTTAACAGAAACAATTTCATGGTTTCCAAAATGAACTTGCTTTTCATTGGTCTTGTTAAAAATCATCACCATTTGATATGGTGAATATAACTCATGAGATTTTCTCACATTTTCCTATAGAAAATAGACTACATAAACCTGTTTAGGTATAGAAATATTCAGGTATCATTCAACTCAAGACCAGATATTTTTCAGTTAAAAATGACCAAGACATGGAAGCAACCAAAGTGTCCTTCAGTAGTGACTGGATAAAGAAATTGTGGCACATATACACAATGGAATATTACTCAGCTATCAGAAAAGATAAAATATTGCCATTTGCAACAAAATGGATGGACTTGAGAATATCCTACTAAGTGAAATAAGCCAGATAGAAAAAAAAAACAAAAACAAGAACCATATGGCTTTACTCATATGTGGAATATAAAGCTGAAAACAACAAAGAAAAAACAAAATAAAAAACTCGTGGACACAGTCAATAGTTTAGTGGTTACCTGGGGGCAAGTGGGAAGTAGGAGGGAGAGAAGGGAGGGGATGGAAGAGGAGGTGAGGGAGCCAAATATATGGTGATGGAAAGAGAACTGACACTGGGTGGTCAACACAGAATTGTCCACCTAGAACCTATGTAATTCTTGTTAACCCATGTCACCCCAATAAGTCTAAAAAAATGACATGAAATTGGGATACTCAACAAATGTTGAGCTCTATGACAACACGTTCTTCAGCCCTTTCTTCTTCCCTCAGCTTAGCTGAATACTCTTTATTCATTGGTTCTTTAAATGAGGTTCTCTTAGCTCTTCTCACTGCCAAGGTTTCAACAGCTACCCAGAATCAGATGTGTCCTTGGCTCTAGCATTTGCTGTCCTCATCTCTCTCTAGATATCCCAAATATCTCTCACATCTACATGCATAAAAAGCAAACCCATCATCTCTCTCCATCATCTCCACCATTCTGCATCACTTCTCACAATCCTCCAGCTACCAAAACTACCTGCTGTTACTCTGTACTTCAGTTGTGCTTACTAGAAATTTGGGAACCATTCCAGAAAGTCTGCAAGGAGTAAGGACAAAGTGTGTGGGTTTTGACATTGGGTTACACCAGTTGCTACCACTTTCCTATTAGATGAACTATTAGCAAGATTATCCAGAGAGTTCTCTGGTGGTGTAGTGGCTAGGCTTTGGCGCTCTCAATGCTGCGGTCTGGGTTCGATTCCCAGCCAGGGAACTACCTCCTAAAAAAAGATTATCCCACTTACTATTTGATTCTATGAATGGTGTAGACACTATAATCAGGCTAGATAGCCTGACTAGGCAACTTCTAAGCTGTGTCATCTTAGGCAATTTACTTAACCTTTATGGGCCTTAGTTTCTTCATGTATAAGATAGAGATAGAATTTCTTACCTCACAGATCATTTTATTTTTTTAAAATATTGCATGTAAAGCACTAGCAGAGTGCCTGGCACATAATAACCACTCATAATTTTAGTCATTATTATAATTATCTATATTCTCCCCTGTTCCAATCATGTTTTTATCTCAACATTTTATTATAAAAATTCCCAAACATGAAGAAAAGTTAAAATAATTGTACAGTGAACACACACATTCCTATCAGCTAGATTCTACTATTGTTCACAGCTTGCTATATTGATTTCAGCATATATCTATCCAGCATCAGTTCATTTTGTCCCTAAATGCTTTAGCATGCTTAACATTAACTGAAGTTCAATATTTAGTTTATTTTTAAAGTAAAATAACATATAGTGAAATGCACAAATCCTAAGTATACCCTTTGATGATGAGTTTTAACAAATACATACACCCCATGTAACCCAAACCCTTGTCAACATACAGTGCATTTCCACCTCCCCAGGAAGTTCTCCCACTCCTCTTCACAGTTGGGATATCCCTACCTTCCCAAGATGTAACCACTGTTGTGGTTTTTGTTATTACTAGAAATTAGTTTAATCCATTCTAGAATGTAAAAAAATGGAGTTTTACAATATGTACTATTATCTCCAATCTTTTTTTATCTACGGTAAAGTTGATACATGAAAAAAAAATCTCATTCTTGTATTAGTTGACATTGATTAATACTGAGGATGAACTTTAAAGAACTTACTACTTAGGAATTTTTTTCCTTTTATGTCCATTGTATTAGTTTAGACTCTACAGACAGAAGATAGGGACTTTGTTCTTGGTTTATTAGATGTGCAAACCTGGAATATTACTTGACCTTTCTGAGCCTCAGTTTCTTCATCTCTAAAATGGAATAATAGATTTATCTTATAGCTTATTACTATCTTATAGGATTGCAAAAATTATATAATAATGCATATAAAACATTTATTATTGCAGTGTCTGAAACATAGGAAGTGCTCAATAAAGGTTAGCTATTATTATTATGTGGTTCTTTGGGGATTAACAGTAAATATAGTGTTCTTCCTTCAATATCCACATAGAGTATTTCCTCATGACATTTTTCCTCTTTACTCAGTTGTCACCTCAACAGTGAGCGCTCTCCTGATCACTGTATTTTAACAACCAACCAGCACTATTTCCCTATTGTGCTATACTGGGTTGAATTGTGTCCCTTCAAAAGCTTTTTTCAAGTCCTAACTCCCGTACCTGTAAATGTGACTTTATTTGGAAATAGGATCTTTGCAGATGTCACATTGAGATGAGGTCACACCCAATGGTTGGTGTCCTTATAAGAGGAGAGACATATGAGCACACACGAGGAGTATCACATAGAGAGACAGAGGCAGAGATTGGAGGGATGTGCCTACAAACCAAGGAATGACAAGGATTGCCAGCAACTAACAGAACCCAGGAACAGACAAAAAGTATCATCTCCTAGAGCCTTCAGAGGAACTTCCAAAATCTTGATTTTGGACTCCTACCCTCTGTAAGAGAATAAATTTTTGTTGTATTAAGTCGCCCAGCTTGTTATAGCAACCCCAGCAAACTACTACACTTGCTTTATTTTTTAGTATAGCAGTTAACATCTAACATACTAAGTATTCATTTTGTTTATTATCTGCTTTCCATAGCACTAAAAGGGTGCCTGGACATAATAGATGCTCAATAAACATTCTTAGAAGAAAGAATAATGGGAGGGAAGGAGAAAGGAAATTTACTGTTCCCGTATGCTACATTAAACACCATAATTTTTGAGTTTGTCTTTGGCTTTTTAATTTTAAGATGGGTTTTGATGTGAAGTTTTTATGTGTTCAAATTTATCTTTTTTTCAGTGGTTTCTCTCATCAATGTTATGCTTGAAACAACTTTTCCAATATGTCATAGTCATATATTCACTTTCTTTTCTTCATAGTACTTTATAGTTTGTTTTGTTTGTTATAAAAAAATTAAATATAGAGAAAGGTGAAGAATATAATGTGCATTTTCATTATTATTATTTTTCACATTCAGCCCTTCATCTATCTGGAATTTATTTTGATGTGTGGGCTAAGAGAGTGTTAGCTCTCTTTTTCTTTTAGGTTTTTTCAAAATAGCCAATTATCCCAGCAACTTTTATTGACTAATCTATCTTTTCTTTACTACTTTGAAATGACACCTTAATAATCATCCAAATATGTATATATACTTTGATTCGTAGAACAGAATAGAAATCTCAGCAACAGGCATCTATTTTTGTACTCGCATTGTTTTTTAAATGCTGCTTTAGAATGTAATACATAGGAACAGTAAATTTAATATCTGTTCATACAAATTCCACTTTATTTCTTCCATCTCATTATTTTCTTGACTGTTCTTCCCTGTCAATTCTTATAGATTAACATTAGAATAATTGTGAAGTTATGAAACTTTGAGATACTGATTAGAATTGTATTTAATTTACCCACATATTTGTAGGTGAAAACTGCCTCTACCTCTATCCCTCTGCTTGTGTTCCAATTCAAATTCTCATCTTCCATCTGTAAAATAGCCTCCTAGCTGGTTTCAGGCCCATGATTTCCAAGGCTGTCTCTACACTGCTGTCAAAGTGATCTTATTAAATGGGCAAATTTGAGTTATGTCCCTTCTCTGCTTCAAACGCTTAAGTGATTTCCTTTTCCAATTGAAACAGATTCTGTGACCTGGTCCTAACCTACCTATTCCCTCACACACACCAGAGATTCTGGACCAAGGGCAGTTCTTTGGAAGATACTGGATCTGATCTCTTCTTTCCCTTGTTTTTTGCATAAACAACTCTCTGCCCAAAAAAAGACCTTTCATTGGCTTTCTTGCCTCTCTTGGCTCTCTTGAGACCATTTCCCCTGACACTGCACCTGGGAAGTACTTTCTCACCCATTCCCGGCTCCAGGGTTATGGGTTGCTTGCTCTTCTCCCTGCCTTCAAACACCTAATGTGACACTCATCTATTGGTTCCCAGTTGTTCATTTATCAAAACCTGAAGAAAGTCATTTCTTCCTGGGCTTCTATTTCCTCAGTTACTAAAGAATAAAGCTGGCCTATAAGTAAGGATTTATTTTCAGCTAAAATTTTATACAGTACTTTTATCCATTTAGCTATTTGTCCCTTGCTTCAAAGCTAATATAACTGAGGGTTGCCGAAAAAGCAACTTTCAAGTCAATGTATGGTTGGGCTCAACATATGTTTGGGCTAATTAAACCTATGCCACATGGACTCTTCTGTCTAGGGAAAATTAATGCTTATACTGATATCCTTGAAAAACCATGTGATATTAAACTATCTTCTGAATCAATGGCAGAAAAATATGTGGTAGCACCTCTATTGAACTTACTGTAATTCTTTATAAATGAGTAAGTTAGCTACAATGTATGTATGTAGTACCAATTTTGTCTATAGCTAATGAGTTAAATTACCCCTTCCCCTAAAATTCTAAACAAATGACTTAAATGCAAAGCACTTTTAGAATTATTTGAGACATTTGACTTTAACAAGGACAGATCAGAATATTTGAAGCTATAAGAAGCCCTAAGATCATCCAGGTCAGCCCTGACTTTAGACGAAGGAATTGAGACACTAATGGGCAGAGTGGTCTACCCCTGAGGAACATAGCCTCTCCACACATGCCCATTAAAAATAGAAATTGCAATAATTGTCTGCATACTAGTCATCTTTGGTAAAGCACCAGTGAACCATTAAAGACAATAAACTTGTATTATCAAAGCGGAGGTTTGGTGGTGTTAAGGATTATAACAAATAAGTTTTAATCCTCCCTCTTTTTCTGAGCTACTTTATTAGAGAGGAGGGAGACTTCTGTTTTGCTGCCACATCAAACCTAAGTATGATTATGCACCAACCAAGTAGTAAACATGAGATAGCACAGAATCACTAGAGTTGTTTATGTTTGTATAACTGCCTCCAAGCATTAGTTACTTTTTAAAAAATCACATACACACATACTTAATATTGGAAGACAGGATTTACTACCGAAAGTCTCTTTTCATTAAAATTTCACTTCATCGCTAAGAATTAAAATCCATACCCTCCAACCACTAAGCACCAAAGAGAACTACTTAACCCACATATCCTTGAGGTAGACCAACATTATCATTGTGTTTCACCTATTGAGGAAATAGAAGTCTTAGGCAACTAGCTCAAGACTAAAGAGCAATTCAGTAAGAGGTCATCTTACTGATTAAATTGGACACATGTTATAGGGGAAAATTAAGAGGGTTTGAAAATTCAAAAATCCCATTGCAGCAGGAAATAAGAATGACATATGTATATAATGTCTTTAGTTTGCCAACATCTTTTTGGTGAGAACTAAATGCTCATGTTGGCCCACAGTAAACCTACCACATACTTAGTTTAATTTGTCAAAAACATGACAAGGTAGTCTTAAAAATTAACATCAAAATTTGAAATATATAACTAGAAGTAAACCAGGACCTACCTAGACTCCTTTCAATTTTATGAATTTAAAATTTAAAAGACACCTTCATTTGTCCTAGAAGCTGAGGTCTCCCATTCTTATTAAGCAGTGGTTATCAAAGTGTGCTGTCTGGACTGGCAGCAGCATCACCTCAAAATAGTTTTAAAAATACCCCAACCTAGTGCTACTCAATCAATCTCTAGAGGTAGGGAGTGGCTATATTTTAACAAGGGTTAAGCACCACTAGAGGATCCAGAGGGTCTTATCTAGGTGGCAGTTGGCAGAATAAAATTAACACTTACTGTATTAGTCAACATTTGCTTTTTCTACTTTGTGATTTGTCCCAAACAGCTAACTAGCAAGACATGAGTAATTTGTGCTCAAGATTAGTCACCCTAGAGCCCCTGAACCCCAAATCCTAAAAATATGCCCACGTCCAGGTTTCTAACATTTACTAACCTCCAAAGGAGGCATCTGTCTCTCTCTCATTGGCCCTTCCACCAAATGCTTTCATCAGAGAACCTGGAAACTGAGTTTAATTGACAAGGTCTCTCTTCTATTAGATCTCAAGTGTGCCCAGTTCCTTAAGGGCAGGTGGTTTACAACTTTGCATCCCTCTTATAGGGATTGAGACTGTGTACTTAAAACAAAATAAACATTTTGTATTAATATTTGTAAGCATAACAAAATCCCCCAAATTTGGTGTTTTGCTTTATATAGATGTAAATATAAAAAGCAGCTAGGCCCAAGTTTTCCTTTAGGATCCCCCCCCCACCATGAGATTTGTTAAAAATCCTCTAGTGTTGTTAATCTTAAAAAAAAAAGAGTCCAGGTTTTTTTCAGATCTATAATTTTTCCTTTATTTTGCAAATTTAAGGTCCATTTACATTAAGTAGCAATTGGATCATTTGTCGAAGTGCCAAAACACACACTTCAGAATTTAATTTTATTTTTAAAAATTTTATCATCATTTTAAAAATCCAAATACATTTCAAAACATTTTGAATACCAGTAACTAGAGAAAGGATTGTACCATCTTACTTTAGTACTGATAAAGACTGCTGTCCAGAAAGGTCCTGCGGTTTCCAGATGGATACCGTGCAATTTTTTTCCTATTATACTAATCAAAATTGCATCGTGATCCATCTGACAACAGCAAAACAGGTCATTTTACATTACCAAATATCAGACCTTACGACGTTCAAAAATTAAAATAAGACGATAAAATCCTCTTTTCTTCCACAGGCTGGGACAAGTGCAATACTTTATATATAATACAAGTAATGCAACAAATCCCCACCCATGGATGAATGGGTGTAATGTTGGAGATGCACGTGAAGACAGTCACAAAGCAGTCACCAAGCCGTAGATCACACACATTATCACAATCAGTTTTGCATGGATTTGCACAGCCATATATACATATATACGCTGAAATGCAAACCTGCAAAACTAACTGTAAGTAGCAGTGTCTTTGAATATTCTCTCCATCAGCAAGAGATTTGATATCCAAGAGTACTGGAAGTGCCCACACTACAGTAGAATAATGCTGAAACTACCTGCACTGTGAGCACTTTGGTACTACTAGGATCTTATCCTTGCTATACTGCACAGTCTTTACAACCTGCTCCCAACAAACGATGAAAAAATAAACCTTTGAAACTTGTCCTATTCAATTGATTACTCAAGGCATACTTTTTAATGTTGTATAAGAGGCAACCTGTGCCAGAAGGGGCATTTAGGGCAGTAGATTCTAAGCTGCTTCACTAACTGCACTAGATGCACCTTAACACAAGAGACACATTATGCAGAAGAGTTCTAAAGCATCAACAACCTAATTGTGCACAAATTACAGTCTTCAGTAGCCACTGATTAAATCACCATGGTAATGTAAGAAGTGCTTGCGTTGCAGTAGATTTCAAAAGCTACCTGCACTGTAAGCACTTTTACATGGCCAAAGTCTATCCCTGTAGCAAAATTGTCTCCCACAAGATCTTCTTTTCCATCCTCACAGATCTATTCAGACTCACCTGGTTAAAAAAGAAAAAACAAACAAAAACATAGATGCTGAACAAGTAAACTACTAGTTAATATTCCTGAAACATGCTTTCCTTTGGCTTAGAGAGTCCAAGCTAGGCTTTGTAGTGTCAGCCAAATCCCAAGAAATATTAATAACCTGAATTATTTACAGAGTTGAGCACAATTGCTTCTCAGCCTTTTTTGGCTAAGATCAAGTGCAGTGTGGAGCACAAATAACACTGGCAATTTCAAAAGTCCAGTTCTTAAGTATAAGTGAAATTGGGACTTCTCTACACCTAAGAAAACTTGGTATCTACATCCCAGTTAATTCACCCATTAGGTCCACCCTGATTTTAGAGGCTTATGTAGAGAAAGATGTATGTACAAATCATGGTGAGTATTCTCTTCTTGAGGTAGCGCTCTGTAGAAAAAGAGACTGCTCAATTAAATGAATATTCCCTGCCTCCACACCATTAATACAAAATGAGACAAATTTTAGAGCTGGTTTAAAAAGTATCCTTCTGCACTCTTTACGTAATGCACAGATTGCCTAGAGATGTCACATTTTCATCTATTTCAAAGGGCTCTTATTCTGTTTAAACATTTATGGACCCATTTTCTCCATTAAACCCAAAGAAGGCAGATTAGCTCTTCTTTCCTTCATGTCATTATCATGCACAAGAAAACTCTCACATTTCCAAGTGCTTATTTTCCGTAAGAACAAGCAGCAAGGAAGTGAGGTCATACTTGAACGGGGCTCACAAGGTTCCCCTAGCTCTTCCATGATAGGTTAAACTTTGTCAAAAAAATTTCAGAGACACAGATTTTGTAATACATTTAACTAGTTAGGGAATCTCAAATGTTGGGCTTCTATCATGGTACCCCATTCCACTAATTCTAGTCTTTGAAAGAAAACTCTTTGAACTGATTCATTAAAATTACACTTAAATCTAAAATGGATATTCTATACGAGAAGACTAAAGACAGTGCAGAGTAACATTTTTCCTCTTAAATTGCGTTTCTATGCCGGTAACATGTTTTTCTCCATTAAAAAATACTCCAAACTGGACCAACTTGGGAAAACTGAACCCCACATAGGTCAACGAGCGCACCATCTCCAGCTAGTACCTTTAATTATCCGTCTATTTGGTGTACATCACGTTGGGCAGCCACTCTCCAACCTTTTGATATTGCAAAAAGGGAACAAACAAAATCACCTCCCTTCCTTGAGTCACTTCACGCGACACTCATACCCTTACCTAATGCTCCCTTTGAAGCCGGGGCGCGGGTATCCAGAGTGTGCTCCAGCTGTTCACACCACGCGCTCCTGTCCTCGTGCTGCAGCCGCCGCCGTTGCCGAGATTAGGAAAAGAAAGAAAGCATCATGGGAAACGGAGTTCTCCATTCAACGCAACCCCCCCAAAAACGCGCCAAGCCTACGCCTCCCTCCCCTTCCATTCCGGGGTTGGTGGGAGAGGAGCCAAGGTGGAAGGGAGTCTTTTTTACCCTCCACATGCACCCCTTTATTCCACATCCCCCAAAGTTTTCCAGAAACTTAAAGGTCAACGATGGAGCAAGGGGTATGCTTTCCCGCGTGCTCCCTGCTACCTTACCACTCCACACCCGTACTTTGCTTTTCTCAAGTTCCTCCCGCAGCGTCCCCCCGCACCCAGCCAGTCAACTCTCCCCGACCACAGCTGCCTCCACGCAGGATCCGCTTCAGCCCCATCCTCCCGCCTGTGCCACCTTGCGCGAGACCTGACTTGAGCCCCCGCTCATCCCCCTCAGGTGGCACACGTGGCGATCCCGCACTAGCCATCCCTCTCCGTGTCCCCATCCCGATGCACCCGGGGCAGCGCCAAGCCGGAGCGCTCCTGTCCCGCGGAGCCGGAGGAGGAAGAGAAACGAGAGAAAGTGTTCAGGAAATTCATCGGTGCCGCGAGAGCAGGCATCATCCGAAGCGCCCCTATCTGGAACAGCTTGGGGACACTAGCTTTCATACCACCACTTAAGGAGCATTCTGTCCCTTTGGTCCTCGGTCCGAAGCTGTATCCCTGGGAAAAGCGCCGCCTCTCAGCCTTTAATAGCCCCGGGGGGGGGGGAAGCCCGCCCCCGCCCCCACGGCCCACACAGGAATTAGGAAAGAGAACCCCCACCTCGCCAAAGCAGAAAACCCCAGAGAGTCTCACTTACCCATGGGAGAGCGCAGGCAGCCTTTTCCCCGCTTTTCCTCAAGTCGGAGTCCTTAATCAAAGGTGCGCCTGGGACGCTGGCCCCAGCGGCGTTGGTGCTGGAGTCGGTGCCACGGGCTTGGAGCCCAGGATGGTGCATTCGCCACCACCTCGTCGGGTCCCGCTTCCGCGGCGCTCGCCCATTCCCTTAGTCGGAGGTAGATAATGAGGCCCACGAAGCCCTGGGACCCGGGTGTCACCCACCCGGCGCGCGCATGCGCACCACTAGGTTGAAAGTGTTCCTGAGGCCCAAAGAGGAAAGAAATACACAGCATGTTCACTCTAGGCATAGTGAAAGTTTTCACCTCCAGCACCTTGTGCTACTGTTAAGAGGGTTTCGCCTTTGCCAGGCGCCCCCTCTTATGATCTAAATCAGGGTTTCTTGGCAGGCATCACTAAAGGTAGCCGCCACAAAGCACACGCACAAATGCAAGCAAGATACGGTGAAAGTATCTTGCTTCCTCCTCTCATTCCACAGCTAATGAGAACCAATTGAAGGTGGACTGCTTTAAGGCCAAAGCCCAAGTACACTCTGAAAAATAAGATGATGTCCTAGTTTGAGAAGCACAACAATAATGGAATTAAGCATTCCAGACTTTGAACACTGGGAAGAATGCTATTCAGACTGTACCTACTGCACGTCTCTGGCAGACACTGGAGCGAGAGTTGGAGCAGGGGCTAGTGTAGGAGACGAGTTACAAATCAGAGAGGGCAGTGCGGGGTACAAAAGCACTGGCAGGAAAGTAGGAGTTAAGGAGGGAGAGGCGGGGAATGCAAAATGAAGCCAGACCCCCACCCCCTACCCACTCTTTTGACATCGGGAGACTGTGGCAGCCCAAAATCCAGAAGACAAGGACGCTATATGATTCTCAACCTGGTGCACAGTTGTAGCGCAGGCAAGCAGATTGCAAAAAACTGGGCCCTCCCTTCCCTGGCCGTGGTGCAGTCCAACCGGAACGGCCAGCGCCCCTTAAAGAGTCAGCAGAGGGTGCAAGGAGAGCCACTCTTACAAGTGGCCTTGCTCTCCCTTTCATAAAATGCACAAGCAGACCTTGCAGCCCATTCTGGCGCGTTTGTCTGATTCTTTCTGGAAATTAAGCAGCCCAAAGTTTACTACCCAATCAGATCCCTCCTGTGAGATTGCACTAACTGCTATGCGACTTTTCACCTTTAATGGTAATAACTAGCAGTGAAAAGAAAAGGAGGGGAGGGAAGAGATTTTTAAACCTGATTTTAAGAAACATTTTATTCATTAAAGTAAGAACAGTACCTTTGAGCTCTAGCAAAACCTGCAGTAAAAAAGGGTTTTTGCGAAAGTGGCACGAGCATAATATCATGTGATCCGACCCCAGGGCGTCTCATTCCCCTTTGCCAAACTCTCCTTGTCCCCACGCCACCACAAAATGGAGGGTAGGAGAGTTACATCCGCTCCTCACAAACTATTAGCATAATTAATTGTGTCCTGCAGCTTTGGCCAGAGCTCCCTGCCAATGAGTAAATGTATCCTCCTTTTCACCATCAGAGCAAAAAAACCCATTACCCTGATTTTGGTAAATGTTCCCAAATAAATCCCGTTATCATCAAAAGTCTTAATTTGGCATTCCGATTCTATGTGTCTTGGTTTGAGAGACATAAAGGAGTTGAAAAAGATAAAACCATACTATTAAAAGGCAACAAGCAGAAGTAGAGGCTTTGGAACTACCTTGTTGAGGGACTTCACTAGCTTAAAATTTTCCGAAAGTTTTAAATAATTATTTAAACAAGACATCCTCCCGGAGTCTTCCTAATTGCCCCCCCCCCAACTCCCACTCCTCCTCCCATCCTTCCTTCGCTTTAAAACCATAACAATATCCGGAATAAGGTATTTTTGAGATTGCTTTACCTGAATATTTTCCTGTTCTTAATTTTTTTTCAAAGGCTTGCAGCATATAGAATGTCTGGATCAAGTTCCCAACTAGCGAAAATAATTTATTCCATCTCAGTACCTGTCTAGCACAAGATTAAATTAAGTACAAGATACAAGTTATTTAAAAAGTAGGACATTTTGATACAAAAAAAAATTTGTTTTTGTCTCGTTTTTTGGAAAAAAAAATGTAATCAGCCAAAATACCCAGAGAATCAAAAAAAGCTAAAGAACAAAGCATTTCGCACCCCCCTCCGCCGCAAAAGTCAGAATAACTAACAGCTCAAAGAGAAGCACGTGATCCCTTCATGCTTTAAAACCTGTGGTCATGCTGAGGCTAAAAGCTAAGAGCTTGTGACCCTGCAACCCCGTCCCCTCCCCCGCGACCACAGTCCAGGGCTTAAGGCTCCAGGCTCCCACCAGGCTCCTGCTTCCTCCCAGTATTGTGAGAGAAACAATACTTAGGCATTCTGCAAAATAAAGAAGCCACACAGCTCCTAGTCCCATTCTTGGTCATTTATGCCAAAACAGATTGGCCTCTGTGTGTATATGTGTGTGTATACACTTTCCTGTATGTGTGTGTGTGTGAATGCGCACACAACACACACACACATATAGTTTTTATATATATATATATATATATATATATATATATATACACACTCTATATATGTATACATATATATGTAGATCATATATAGAACATATGCTTACACAGAAGCCCAGTTCTACTTGAATATGTAAGAGTTATCAAAACTGGCCAAAGATAGGAAGAATTTGTTATCTTTTTTGAGCCTTAAGAATTCTCATCACAATTTAAATTTGAGTTTGTGATGAAGTAAAAAAAAACAACATATCCTGTGACATAGTCCCCCCAAAATAGAGATACTTTGAGCTGTTAACTGCCTGAGAAGGGGAGAAGTGTCTTCTATATTGACCTTTAGATTTAACTGTGCCACATGAAGCAGTAGTGCCACAATCTGAAGTAGTGTGAGTTTTAGCACCATTGAAAATACCAGTAATTGACATTTTACTGAGTTGAGAAATCACTGCACTTGATTTAGAAATAATATGAAGTGGCTCTGTTAAACCTAATGATTGGTACCTTAGAACAAAAAGGTCACCATGGAAACCAGAAAGTAATTTAAGAGTATTATGTTCCTCACACAACTAGAATAGAGCTTTTGTTCTATGTCTATTTACTACTTTAATTTTTTGGACGGCATTTGCAGTTAAGTTCTCACACTGTAGTTTTGCCTGAGATTAGGAATTCACTGTTCTCCTGCAATATGTGTTTTGCTAAATTTGTGTGGTTCATGTGTAAGTGTGCATTCCCATGAGGCCTAAAACAAAGGCAGCAGATCAGAACACTCAGTGAACAAAATGGAGCAGGGGGTTCCAAGGAGAAAATATTTCAGATGATGTTTTGCTGTTTGATTCTACAGCAGGAACTGTGATTTTCTTAGAATAGGATTAAACTGGGCTTCACTAATTTTGTTTTTTGAAAACAAGTACTTCTTTAATTACAAAAATTTCATATTTTTAAATGAATCCATCTGGTTTTGAATGGCCAAAATATTAAGATAAATCAACCTGATAAAAGAAATTTGAAAATTTGTGACCATTCCTTAATTTGTTTATGAAAACTTATGTCAACAAAACAAAGGAAAAAATCAGAGTTAATAATCAGTTTCTGCATGTTACTTCTTTTCAATAGCATATACCAACATACATCATGTAAATAAAATAAATAATACATCTTCTATTAACTAGTATCAATGTGAATTAAATACCAATTTCAAAAGACTTACCCCTTCATAAGAAGCAGAACATTTCACTAATTGAAAATGCACAAGTAATATAATTTGGTTTAAAAATGTACAAAGTAAAAATATATTTATCCCAATCTCTAAGGATTTTATGAAGATCAAAGGGCAGCAAGAGGTGGATTGAGTTTTGGAAATGTGAATAAGTTAAAGATACACATTTTATTAAATTTCATTTGTTAGTAAACTTTTATAAACTGGTCTTTGCTACCTTAGATTTTTAAAACAATAAGTGTTTCATTATTTACAAACATTTATCTTTATTAACAAGTTAACAACTTGAATGACAAGAATAAATTACAATAGAATGAAATTACATCTTGCATAATTCAGATGAAATGTGTTGGTACTAGTGCTTACAACATAGAACAAATTTTGTTAATATGTGGTGCTTCCAAATCACATTGTTCTGTGGAACTTTGCTTATTTCAGTAGTATGTTAAAACACAGTTTCCTTTTACTAACGAATGTATTTTCTACAGGTAAAATATTTTAAGTCAAAATACATATATAAATATTGAAAATATATAAAAATAACCTGCCTTCCATCAGTAGAAAAATTGTTTTTCAAATTAATTATCCTATCTTGAGAATAGACTCAGTAGACATTAAAGTGATCCACTATTAAGATTAAATAATGTTAAAGGTATATTTATACTCTGTTTGAAACACTTTGATTTTCCTGTTTATGTGACATTAGAAGTTGAACTTCCAGTACTACAAAGCATAAAATTGCTTAGCAGACTGTAATACTATAATAAAAGAAAAACCTGCAAAATAGAAATGTTTTAAAGACCACTTTTTTCAATCACTTTTCTGATTGAATTTGTCCATATTTGCACCATTATAAATTTTCTAAGTAAGAAATAGTTATGGTATGGAAAACAATGAAATATAAAGTTTTATTTTCAAAACAATCTCCAAAATCTTATCGCAGTAACATTTTCTTCCAAAGCCAGCAAATTATGGTGTTAACACTTATCCAATTATACAATAATCTTACACTAGCAAGTTTGTTATTTGAAAATCTCATGATTAAGAAGTGAAAACTCTAGATCACACATTCATTTAAAGTTAGAAAATATTTAATCATTTAGTGTTCTTTTTGCTATAACTGAAATAAAGCATGATAAGATTCTACTGCTTATGTAGAAAGAGCACCATGGTATTTTTAGAGCTTCTCTCTTTTTTGTTTCTCCTCAAAGATAACATTTATCCTCAGCTTGGTAGTTCTCTATGAAACTTAGAGATTTACTTTAACTGTCTCCTGACTTGTGATTGCTGAAGAAAGTAGAACTATTGTCTGGCCTTTCTCATGCTGAGGAGGAAGGGGCAGTGAAATGTGTTGAATTATCTAGATTCCTAAAGGACTGCAGAGAAGTCCTGGAACAACCGAAGTAACAGAGCTAACACTAAAATGGAATCTTTCAACAGATACAGCCCACAAAAAACATCTACTTTAAAAATGAAAGAGATTTTATTTTATCAAAACAAATGTAATCTAGCTGACTTTTGAAATTTTTAGATGGATGTCTAAGTCAACAGGAAGACTAATGATTTAAAAATCAAACCTGAAAAGATCCAGTTTTGTTTTTAAAAATCATATATTTATTACCCTGCTTGGAGCTCTGCATGTGTTTTTATTCTTTCAGAAAGGATTGATCTGCCCATATCATCCCACACTTTTTAAGTCCTAACGAATTTAGCTACTTGAAACTTTACTCCTAAATTTAAAAAAATAATTCAGGAGCTCCCTGGTGGTGTAGTGGCTAGGTTTTGGCGCTGTCAACGCTGCGGCCTGGGTTTGATTCCCAGTCTGGGAATACTGACATTAAAAAAATAATAAAAAATAATAACAAATAATTCATATGATTAACACAAACTGCTCATTTATAGTGTCAGTGATCTCATTTCTATAGTTGCTATTTATTGAAACATCTTGTAAGAATTAAAACAGCTTATGCGTTAACTAGAAGATTAAAGCAAGAAGAAAATGGGGAAGTTATGATTCAATAGGTGTTGCACATTTGTAAAAATGTTTATATATCAAATTAATAAACTTGGCGAACTACATAAGATTATTATAAGGTGTGTTCTAAGTACTCAAGAACTCAAGGTTAAAGAAGCAAACATGATGTGTTGGTATGTATTAAAAAAAAATACTGTATTACAGCATGTTGAATCTTTAATGTTTTTTATAATTAATTAGATAAAAGTTTAGCGTTTCCTTGGAGGATATCAAGGCTAATAAACAAAGCCACTTTAAATACAGAGTCTGCTTGTTGATTTTGTAGAAATAGCAAGACGAATAATCTTAGTGAATATTTAGGGTTAATTTATGTTTTTAGAGTGTAATACTTGACCAATCTGTAAATCCTTTCACATTTATTTCATTTGCAATTTTGCTTTAAAGATCATTTAAATAAAGTGATGGAAACCACTAGGTATTGATGAACAAGTATTATGTAGCTTCTTTAGAGTAAGATATAGACCTTGAAAATGTCAACAGCTTTAGATTTAATTACACTACGGATTTCTTTAATTTGATTTGAAATAAAATTTGTTTTCTTCCTTTGCATGTTTTAATCATGCTTTTTCAGTTCTCAGAAATATTCTTCTGATGGTATATTATTTATTAATGCATCAGTATGTTATATATTTTATTAGTTACTGGATATAATTATAGCTTTATATTTATTCCTCAACCTAAATTAGTTTTTAAAAATTGATGTGCCTAAAGATAATCAACAAACTCGAAATTGAGTGGATCTTGTCAGTTTCATTAATCACCTAGCAAAAGCAAGATCAATTTTTATTTGCTGTATGAGTACCAGTCAATTAAGTACTCCTTTTCATTTAGCTTCAAAAGGCTCTTCTTTAAATAGTAGTTTACAACATCTTTAAAATCTGTGAGGGGAATCACACAAGCACTTGATTTTTACTTTTATGTCAGAAATTTAAATACAAAAGTTAAGAGAATTCATTTTTTATTTTGGTTCCTAAACAAAGTGCCCTATTTATGTCTGGTTTTCGTCTACAATTCTTTGGTTTTCTGCAATTTCAACTATTTCATTTACAATTCAAACCTACTTAAACTAATCTCTGTACTTGATTAATCCCTGCATGCATACTGTATCTTTCTTAAACTCCAGTAACGAAGTTACCAAGTTTACATGAAAGTCTTGATATTTAAGATCTAAAGTTCTTAGTAAATTAATCCTAAAATTAATTTTGCTAGTTTTTATTTGCAGCTACAAAATTTAACCCTAGTATTAATCTTTGACAGATTAGCACAATCTGTTATAAAAATCACAAATTCCAATTTGCCTTTCATTTTTCCTGACTTCTGGTCAAGTTCCTATGTTCTTTTACCACTAAGTTTATGATGAAATACTGTTAAGAGCATTAAATCTTGAAATGACAGAGCAGGGTACTTTATATAGTTTGAGCCAATATGTTAGGTTGGCAGTTCTTTAGTGGGCATCTAACCTAATCACTTCATTTTACAAATAAGGAAATTAAGCCCTCTCTCCCACCAATAACTTGTCTAAGATGCTTCCGCGAATTGTCACAGATCCAGAATAAAGAACACCCTTAGTCTGGTCAATTTTGAAAGGAACATTAGAAAGTACTTGATTTATTTTCAAGCTCGATTTCCTGTAAGGCTGTTGTGAAGATTAAATGAAATAATGTATGAAAACAACAGAGTGATCACAATGAATGGCACTGCAGAGTGCTCAATAAATATTATTTTTCCTTCTTCTCTCTTTCCTGCTGATGCCTTATGACTATTTCTCAAACTCCTTGCCAAGGTCCTGACTTTTCACTGCCAAGTTTATGGGCACCAGAGATGCAAGCAAGATTGAAAGAGAGTTTTGGGAGACTAATGCTATAAAAAAAGTAACAATTCACACACTTTAACTACAATCTAATTATACCATCTGAAAAGACACAGAAACTATCATCCAGGGGTTCCCTGGTGGTGTAGTGGCCAGGCTTCAGAGCTCTCAATGCTGCGGCCTGGGTTCGATTCCCAGCCAGGGAACTACCCAAAAACAAAACAAAACGAAAACCTCCCATCTTCCAGCTCAAGTGTTCCAAGAAACCTGACACAAGGAAATGGATCCATGCTTTATTTCTCGCCCCTAACACCCCCAAATAATGAACATTTGACCATCAAAATGTGATTTAATGTTCAAATTCCTAAGCTGCAATTGAAAATTTCCTCACGTATTAATTGCTTCTTAGTTTTTCTTCAACTACATAGTTGAAAAGAGAAACACAGTTCACTCTCTGATGACTTTATATTACACTAGCTTGACATTAAAACAGCTGTTAATATTGTATAAACTGTTATACCATCTGTGTTATAATTCTGCCTCATCAGGTTTTATGGAATGCCCCTCCATTTCCTTCATTCCACCAGGCATGTCATCAAAGGAGAATAAATTAAGTGTGCCAGAAAATGGGGTCCACTTTCTGAAAGGCATCTATCTCTAGCTTTCAGAAATGCCTTTTAGAATGAGCAACGTGGAAACAGTGACCCCATTGTTGTATAGGAATGTCATGAATTGGATCCCCACCCCAGCCATTTATAGAGAAAAAGAATAAAAAGCGTTCATCTGAGTTTAAAATTATCATATTTTAAAGCATATGCTAAAAGGCTAATGAGATGAAGTATTATCACATCTTTGCTGCGGCCATTATGGATATTTGAGCCTTGTCCATTCAACCCACTAGATGGTAAATTCTGTGACGGTGGAGACAACTTAAACTTTGTAGTTTTAGGAGACTCCTTTTAGAGTGTGTTGACACTTCCACTGTTAATCTAGCAACTAGGTTGAATATTTTTATTGGGGGATATCAGAAACACCAGATCTTCTGCCTTTGTAAATTCCATTTCAGCACTGTTTACAAGAGACCAAAAACAATATAGATAACATGAGCAATTCTTTAATTCTGTCTAAAAATATATAACTGAAAGATCAAGCAATGTTCCCCTAGTAAATAAAGATAACTCTAGGGAGTTACTCTGTAAAGATTTAGACAGCTCACAGAGAAGTTCCTTTTGGTGGTTCCAAATGGAAAGGAGTAGGGGAAGATTAAGGGAAGCCAGTTCAAAGTGTTGGAAAGAGGTTTTTGCATCTCAAAGAAGGGAGGGATTGGGAATCTAAGAAGACTGAGGCTAGGAATTTGCACCTTTCCTTTCCTACTGACTGCCATGAATTTCCTCTCCCAAAAGCAGGTGTTGGTGTGGAAGGGGACCTGGAGTGAGAATCAGGAGATTTCAGTTTGAGTATGCCCTCTGTCATTAACTAGGTGAATGACATTTGAGCAAATCACTAGATTACCTCTGAGGTCTCTTCCCACTCCATAAATCTTTGCTCATTATCTCATTTCCTTTTCCTTTTTGTTCTTCCTTTCCTCCCACCCCTACTCCTTTCTGGCCTACCTCTTAAGTGCAGTAATAGCAATAATGAATCAGATGCTTCTGGAGAAAAAGCTGAAATGGTGTGTGGAGAATTAATAGAAACTTGCTTTTTATCTCTGCCATGAACATTTTTCTTTTTTTTCCTCCATGGGTTTTCTTTATTGATTGAATCACAATTTTTCATGAATTTAAGATGCTTATTACATTTAAACATTCAATAATCTTCCAAAAACATTTCTTCTTAGAGGATATAAATGTTAACACAAAACAGTTTGGTCACAATGAGTGCAGTAAATCAGGGATTAATGTGGAATTATTCCACAGTTAAGCATTGGAACCCTGGCCCAGTTTGCCTTTTTCCTCATTTTTTAAGCTATTAAGTAAGGGTTTACATTCATTTAAGTCAGCAGAAAGATTATGGGAACCCCTTGATTATGATTGTGTCCAAAGTGGATTAATGCTTTATCTCACGACATGGACATATGACTGGCAGAGATTTGGGCAGATCAATGATCTCTAGTTCTCTCTCCTTCCATTCTTTAAGGACCCTTTGTCGAGTCACACCTCCTACTAGAAGCCTTTCTTGTTAAATCCAGCACATGGTGATTCCTGCCTTGTGTAAACTACCATTACACCTGAGTTGCATTGTGTTTAAATTGTGTAATTGAGTATTTAGAAAGACAATAATGATCTGTGACCTCTGTTTCAGAGCTCGACAATTTTCAAAGCTTATCTATCTATCTACCTATCTATTATTTCATTTGATATTAGCCCAAAACCTGTGAGGTAGATGGTTGAAATTATCCCTATTTCCAATGGCAGAAAATTGGGCCTATAAAGGTTGGGTAAGTCAGGATTCCACATAACTTGATCAATTGTCCCTTCTCCGCAATCCCAAATGCCACAATTTCACACAATCTGCCCCTTCATCTGTGTCATTTTCACAAAGTGTGCTCCTCACTCCCACCTGGCTCCTAAAAGATTATTTGAGCTGCCATCTCTACTCCATCAGGTCCCTTAAACAATGGATACCAGTATCTGACATATAAAATCTTTGGTGATTCTGTCCTTTTCTCATTCATCAGCAGAACAGCCTCGGTAGATCACCTAAACTCAAAACAGACTTAATAATTCAGACTTCTAACCCCAAATACCACACCAGACAAAGATAGGTGTGCTAATCTGTAACATTGACTGAGGGCTCACTATGTGCCAGGCACTTGTTTAAATACTTTATATAAATATCTCACACCATGCCCTTATTAGATAGGTAATTATTAGTGCTACCCTCTGTTCTTAAATGATAAACTGAGGATCTGAGAGGATAAGTAATTTGGCATGAAGAAGCCTGGGATAGAAGCCGTGACAGCCTATGACTCAGCACCATTTTAGAAATCTTTACTGTCACCACAAAGGAGACACAGCAAAGCCAGCATAGGAGCATTTAAATTAGTAATTCAGAATAAAGCCCAGAGCTGGTTTTAGTAATAGAATGTGACTTCCCTCAGAGCTCCTGAGAAGGAGGAAAATAGAACTTTCTGGGAACAGAGTCACATGGTAGTTTAGTGAAGGACTTGTTAGGGGAAAAAGTTGGCTCCTTGAACACTGCATTGTACCATAGAAAGACAGTATAAGCTGCACACGAAATTTTACTTGTAGGCACAATAAAAAGTAAAAAGAGGGAGTTCCCTGGTGGTGTAGTGGCTAAGGCTTCGGTGCTGTCAGTGCTGTGGCCTGGGTTCTATTCCCAGCCAGGAAACTACCCACATAAAAAAAATTTTTTTTAAATTAGAAAAAAAAAAACTTTCATTAAAAAAAAAAGTAAATAGAGACAGGGAAATTAAGTTTAATAGTATATTTTATTTTACCCACTACATCAAAAATATTCTCATTTAAATGTGTAATCAATATAAAAATTAGCAATGAGATGTTTTACCTTTCCTTGGTATTATTTTTTTTTTAAATTGGATGTATATTTTATATTTATAGCACATCGCATTTAAGGCAAAACACATTTCAAGTGCTCAACAACACATGTGACTAGTGGCGACCATATTGGACAACATGGACTTAGGAGATTTTTGCTGCCTTCTGGCACCAACTGCTCTATTAATAGCACCAGTTATTCTGTTTCTTTTTTTCTTTCCTCCTTTTCTTCCTTCCTTCCTTCCTTCCTTTTTTCCTTCCTTTCTTTCTTTCTTTATTGTTAAATTTACTGGAGTGACATTGGTTAGTAAAAATTACATACGTTTCAGATGTACAATTCTGCAATACATCATCTATGTGTTGACTCTGAATGATGAACACATAATGTGTCCCTCTTTCTTATTCATCATCCTCAGTGGGGCTGTTAGCCATTAATATTGCTTTGCCAATGTTTCCAAATTATTGTGTCCAGCACAATACAAGCTGTGGGAAAATGAGGAGGGTGATGCAAAATTAAGAAAGACAGTAGCTAAGATTAAAGTTCAAGTGGGGCCAAGGGACTCCAGCCTCAAGGACTGAGAGCCCCAAATTGGGCCAATGCATAGCTTTTATTGATGGACATATAAGGAAGTGAAACTGGTTTTTCCATGGTCTGTGAATTATGTTGTCTAGCAACTGCTTTTCCCCATTGTGTTCCAGCACATATTGTGATTTTAGCATACACATAGCCCCAAGGACTCAGTCTACCGAAAGCACCCCAGGGGGTTGACTCAGTATCCAAGTCATCTCTAAGGAAACGTGACCAATATTGTTCTATCAGGTCATCACTGGAGCAGCATGGGACGCAAGTCAGCCAGGGGGCAGGAGGTTAACCTCAGAGAGGGTGAGGGTCTATGCCACACCTCTGTTGAGCACAAGGTCTCTCCTGATGGCCCCTATGTGACTGTGCCTATCTTAGATTGTTCCTCCCTTGAGGAATCTTACCAATCATTGACTAACCAGCCATCCTCCAGAGCCATACAGGGTGATGTAAGGGGTACGAGTGAAGGAGGAACAGTACCCCTGATAGAGGGTCAGTTCTGTCTCCTAGATATTCCATGCCTCTATGGCCTCCACGCTTAGCTCCTGCCTTAGGATGTCATGGGGAATGCGTGAGGGGACAGACGGGTTGGCAGTTGGAAGGCAACATCAGATCATCAAGCCATCCATGTCTGTTAATACAGGTTTCACACCACATTCATTTTGTAATAACAACTAACATTTACTGAATATGTATTATCTGCCAGTCATATTTCTAAGTGTTTTAGCTTTATATATATTAAGTCATAAAACCCTCACAGCAACCCTATGAGTTAATTTTTCTTACCATCCTCCCACTTTACAATTGAGGAAACTGAAGTTATTTAACTGCTCAAACTTACCCAACTAAGTAAAAGAGGCTTGATTCCAGCCCCAAAGCTTAATCATCTCTCCATCCCACGATAACCCACCATACTCTAGAACCAGGGCCTCAGACAACCAGCAAGGTAGCACTTCTTTGAGTCAGTGACAGAGGTGCAACTTGGTCTCAGCTCCTCCTGGGCCCTCCAGACCTGTCAGGAATTTGGACACAACTGCTCTTGTTTTATATGGTGGTTGCCCATAGCAACTAGTACATAGTACATATATAGGGTTTGTCTTTATTTTTTGGTCTGTAGCTACACACATATATGCTCACACACACAAGATCAAACACAAACTATAGGGTTTATAAAAATCATAGAGCTATAGAGCCAGGAGGGTTGTTAAATGCCATCTCATCAAGAAAGTGAGGTGGAGCATGTTTAACAGACTTACTCAAAGTTCCACAAGTGAACTAGAACCCAGATCATCTGACTTCAAGATATTTAATATCTACTAAATACCTTTATGCATAGCACTTCCTTCTTGAAAAAGAGGCAATGCAACAGTATAGCAAGTCTTTTTTCACTAATACACACTTTATCAAATGTTTATCTTCCCTGCCAAAATACAATTTTTTACTTGTCAACATTTGCAAAAAGTGTTTATGCTTTTTAGAAATTTAGAATTGAAGAACTCAGATTTAAAGTGGATTCCTCTTACCTTACCTTGTTCTTGCTTTTATTTAAACATCTGCATTTTTTCTAAATTTTTCACCAGGTCAATAGCATATTGAATTCTTAAAGGATTAAAATATTATCACATACTTATTTACATTTCCTACTACCCTAATTCTGAGCCTTTAATAAATATGTAATTAAAAATGGAAATGAAGAGGTTGGATTTAGCCCTTTCATTTTATAGATAATTTTTTAATGATGTTAAAACGCACTACTCAGAAGGCATTGTTAGTAGCTTGACCTTTAGGATTAGTGCTGACTGCCATTTCAGCCAAAGGGACAGCAGTAACATCTCACAAAGATTCTTTATTTCAGCCACAAACTAGCCATCACTCTTTCCTCAGATCCTTCTATTTCAAAGTAGAGAGAGAGTTTATAACTGTTGAAATCTTTCTCACTTAAGCACACTTGATTTCTTATTTTAAAAAAAACCATGGCTATTATATATTATCTTTCAAAGTGGAGATAGCTGTGAAACATGAGCCCAGACATATAACCTCAACCTGACTTTTTTAAAGTGCTCAGAAAACTGTTATTCTAATAAGCATCACAAGAGCCCGCTCTTTAATGATTTTTCCAGCCTACGCAATTTTTTCTAAATTATTAAAGAATCTAAATAGTTTACATTAAATAAATCCCTGAGTAAGAAAGAGGATGGCCTCACCCATTGTTGAATAAATACTGAAAGATAAAGACTGAAAACACGAAGCTAGTTCCAGTGTAGAAGAGTGATTTAGTAGTGACAGCTTAATTCTCAGGAGCTGGTACTTAACAGAACTTTAAAAAGAAAAATGACATATTCTTGAATTATTTATAAAATTATGGAAAAACAATTTAGGGACTGTGGAAAATTTGTTTTTTTCTGGCTTTTAATATTTTCAGAGCCTAACTCAGTGAACAAAATGCTAAATACAAAAAACAAATGAATTAACATTAAGGTGGTTGAGCAAGACTCCTGTTTGTTTGTTTTGTTTATGGCTCTTCTATTTTTTTTTTTAGTAGCCCATTGGAAAAGCCCTGGCGCACCTTCAGAATACATGAATAAGTTCAACAATAACTAATACAACCTGCTATGGAAAATACTCTGTTTTCAAAACCACAGGTTAGTCTCTGAGGGAAGTCAGCCCCTCAGAGAAAGATGTGGTATAGCAGCAAGTTTAATTAGTTTGTGCACAAAGGGGAGGATAGATCTGTTGACTTCTGCCTTCTAGAGGATTGAAAACGGAAAGAACCATACTTGAATGTGGCTCATTCAGAAAGCACTGAAGATGAAAACTTCATCACATTTTGAAAAGCTTTACTAATCACTTTTGGGAAATCAGGTGAAAAAGGAACTAATGTAGCAGAATAACGATAAGATGAAAATGTATTAACTTTGGATTCAACAAATCATCCTGGTTCATTTTGGTTGTTATACAGAACACATTGGCATTACTTTTTAAATGAACCCCCAAATCTCATTTATCATTGTTGTAAACTGGAAGAATCATTGCCATGCACCTCGCTTAAAATGTTTGTGCAGTTGTAGAGTTCTGTAGCCAAATGAGTTCTACAAAATTAACTCACTGAGGTGCAGGAAAAGCCACTTAAGGAGGGGAGAAAGGGGAGGGGGTGGGAGAGGAGAGGGAGAAGCTAAATATAAGGTGATGGAAAGAGAAGTCACATTAGGTGGTGAACTTATTATCCATCAAGTTGACAATGCACTATAGAATTGTATGCCTGAAACCTATGTAATCCTTGCTAACAGACATCACCCCAATAAGTCTAACAATAAAAATGAATTAAAAAAATACCTTGTGATCAGGCTCTAGGTCACAACCTGGGTCTTGAGAAACTTGAGTTAGTAGACAGTAAGTTTTAGTAGATGTTAGTGTTTCTTAACTCTTTGTTTACCTTCGACTTAGACATTTTGTTTATTAAAAACCTGTGGCATTTAAGGACATTCTATTTATCTTTCCAGGCTTTTTTTATGTAAGTGCCTGAATTTTCTTGGAAACAGAGATTTTATTGGATTCCTGGTGCCCCTTAGAGAGGCTTATTGTTTTGTGTGTGTGTGTGGAGGCGGGGGGCTTACTGTTATGGACTATAGTTTTCCTTAATGTCACTACTCTTTTCATCTCACAATGGTTACAAGTTTTCAAGCTCGAGAAAAGTGAGTGCATCCATTTGTTCTAATGAATCTGAAATTCCATTTTATATTTTTTATTTAAAAATGTTTTATTGTTAATTTATTGGTGTGACATTGGTTAGGAAAAACTACATAGGTTCCAGGTGTACAATTCTACGGTGCAATGTCTATGTGTTGCATATGTGTTCACCATCCAGAGTCAGTTCCTTCTCCATCACCATATATTTGACTTCCTTTCCCTCGTCTCCCACCCCCTCTCCCCTTACCCTTAGGAAACCACAAAATTATTGACTCTGTCCATGAGGTTTTGTTTCTTTGTTGCTATCAGTTTTATATTTCACATATGAGTGAAGTCATGTGGTTCTTGGTTTTTCTCTGTCTGGTTTATTTGAATTAGCATGATGTTCTCAAGCTCCATTCGCCTTGTTGCAAATGTCAATATTTCATCTTTACTTGTGGCTGAGTAATATTCCATTGTGTATATGTATCACAGCTTCTTTATCCAGTCATCTGTTGATCAGCCCTCTGGTTGTTTCCATGACTTGGCCACCTTGAACAGCACTGCGATGAACTTTGGGGTACATTAGTCTTTGCAGACTAAGGTTTTCAAATTTGGGGAGTAGACACCCAGAAGGGGTATTGCTGGGTCATATGGTAACTCCATTCCCAATTTTGTGAGGAAAGTCCATACTGTCCTCCATAGCAGTTGTTTTAAAAAAGTTTGCAAAAGGGGCTCTTGGATAGTAACTTAAGGCATATTTCCACTGCATGAAGTATCCAGGGGGTTAGGCTTCAAGTTAAGACATTTGGAGACAAAGAAAATTCAACTCAGTTAAAGTCAGAAAATTGAGCAGCCTTAGCATTTATCAAATTGTACTTTAATTATTGCTACGCAAGAGTTTGAATCTTTTATTATCTGTAGTTTAAAGTGTGTTGTACAGCATAGGCATGCTTGCCTTTGCTAAAAGAATAGGACCCAGTAAACTTTACATAAGTAAGTAAATTATCATTGCCTTTGACAGTAAGTGGAATTCTTAGGGTGTGAAAAATCCTATTGTTCCAGACTGCATCTTGCCCTCATGATCATAGGAACATTAAAATGTTGTTTTGTACACCTGAAACTACTAAAAATAAATAAATAAATGCTTTGTGAGTTCATGTTGTATTGGCAAATGGTTTTTTCATCAATAAATCAATCTTTCAGAGAAAAGGGAATAATTTAGTTAAGAGCTGCATCACTACATACTAGCCACATGTGGTTATTTTATATTTAATTAATAAAAATAAAATAATATGAAAAATGCAGTTCCTCAGTCTCAGTAGCCATATTTCAAGTACTCAATAGCCACATGCTGGTCAGTGGCTATTATGTTGGCCAGTGAAGATATAGAACATTTCTATAATATCATTGCAAAAACTTCTATTGGACAACACTGCTTCAAAATGCACCTATTCTTTGACATAAATCTACAGCATTTCATCTTGTAGCAGAAAATGCTGATTATTGTTGTAGTGTCCCATCCACAAGATCTCAGTTTTCTAGGAGATGAATGGTAAAAAAATTCACTGAGGCTGGTAATTTGGTGTGATTATTAAGAAATTTAAAATTTTCCCTCAGGAGTTGTTTGTTACTCTAAACTATAATTTCAAACAAGCCAACAAAGAGGTTCCCTGGTGGTCTAGTGGCTAGATTTTGGCACTCTCACCTCCATGGCCTGGGTTTAATTGCCACTCAGTAACCAATCAAAAAAAAAAAAAAAAAAAAAAAAAAAAGAATGTCTAAAACAAGCAAGCAAATAAAACCCTTCAGTGCTTTAGTGCCACCTAGTTTTGATTAAGGAAGAAATGTAACTTCCTCTATTTTTTTTTCTAATCAGGCTATGCAGAACACTATAGAAACTGCTTGATTGGCATACATTAAATACACATAAGAGGGTGGTCAAGAAATTTGGAGAAAGGGGGGATTATTGGAGAGATAGGTGTACTCTTGCACACAATTTGTGTGACTTATTAGTATATGTGCCAAATGTCAGCCTACTTGTGTTTATGTTCTTTCAGATACCACCAAAGATGCATATGAAACGTGAAGAAAACTTTAAGTACAGATAAATTTTAATTTTGCGTTGTCATTAAGTTCCTCACAAAACAAGGAAAAACATCTCAAACCACATTGGAGGAAATGTTAGTGGTTCATGGGGACTGTTGCCTTGGGAAATCCATGGTTTACAAGTGGCATAGTCTTTTCAAGCAAGGAAGAAAAGCCGATTGAAGGCAACCTCTGTCCGGGACACCCTGTTGAGGCCACTGCCTCATACATTGTCAAAAAAGTTGAAGACTTGTAGTGGAAGATGCCAGATTAAATAAGGAGCAGCTTGCAGAAATGGTTAGAGAACACCTACAACCATTTTGAATATTCTCTATCAGCATCTAAGGATGTCAAAAGTCAGTGCAAGATGGGTACCGAGAAGGTTCACGATAGTTTTTGGACCTCTGTGGAGACAACAAAGATAAAGTTTTGAACCAGATTGTCACTGGAGATGAAATTTGGGTTCATTATTATGAGCGTAAGTGAAAGCAGTAGTCCATGCAGTGGCGTGAAAAGGGCACGCCACCCCCTAAGTAGTTCACGGTGTCGCAATCAGCTGGAAAAATCATGCCCACTTTTTTTTGGGAAACGAAGTGTATCTTCCTGATCAATTACCATAAGGATGTCACAATAACTAGAGATTATTATTCCAGTCTGCTTAAACAGTTAAAAGGATCTGTGAAGGAGAAAAGAAGAGGAAAATGGACCAAAGGGGTGCTGCTTTTGCACAACAACGCACCCGTGCCCAAGAGCAATGTTGTGTTGGCTACTCTTCATGACTGTGGCTTCCAAACATTAAACCACCCTTCCTACAGTCCAGACCTGGCTCCATCTGATTATTTATTTGCAAATATGAAAAAACAGCTTCGAGGGAAGAAATTTACAGATTTCAAGGTAAAGGCAAAACATTTTTTTTGAGGGTATACATAAACTTCTTAAAAGATCTGAGAAATGTATTAGGGTTATAAGTGGATATAGTGAAAAGGAAAAAAATAATAGTTTTGGTGTTGTTTTTCTTGACCACCCCTCATAAAGTTATCATTGAACATTGTTAAGAAAACATATAATGGTAACATGTTGTAAAGTGACTACTGTTGAAAAGAACCATGTGATAATATTTTTTGAATCATTTATTTGGCCTTTTACTTTTTACAGTAATAATTATTTCCTTTTAATCCTTCAAAATATGCCTCATAAATAAATATGCTAATTAGTTTGGCTTTCTATGCTTCCCAAGTTTGTGGTCTCTCCAATTCCCCATAAGTAAGTCCTTTATTTACTCTATAGCCCAAATGGGCTTTCCTCATCTCCTACCTTTGGTCACACTCTTCTTGCCATCTAGACTGCTACCTCCACTTCTGTGTTTCTGAGACTCATTTATTCATCAAGGCCCATTTAAAACACCTCTCCTTTCCACTCTGTCCAGATGAAGTGACCTCTTCTTCCTCTGATTTTAACTACATTATAATGAAGTGTTTCACCTCCCTTACTTGACTATAAACTCATTGGCACAAAGATCTTGGTCTTACTTATCACTGGATCTCTCGACATACTTGGCACAGAGGTGATGCTATAGGTATGGGAAATTATGCCAATTTTCTAAATATATACACAAGATTTTTTTTGTTCCATCTGCACTGACAAACCAAAGGCAATAGCATTGCACAGATGACTTTATATTAAGTGTCAACAAGTATTTTACACATGCCAATTCATTTTAGCTTATATAGATCATTTGTAATGTTACCACAGTTATATTGACCTATAATGTTGTACTATTATGAGCTAATGAAGAAAGAAATAGAGCTGCAATGATGAGAAATATGGTTCTAGTTAAATCTAGTTGCATTAACACTTGACAGATAACATTTTTCACTTATCAAATTGACAAAAACTAAAGAACTTGACCAAGCAGTGTTGATATGAGGAAAAGACTCATTTATTTCAGGTGGAAATGCAAGTTGCTACAATTTCTATGGAGGCAATTTTGTAATTTGGTGATAGCCATCAAAATAAAAATATCAAACAAGCAATTTCACTCAGAGGAATGTATCTTACAGTAAAACTCCCACTTACATACCAGAATGCCTATAATTTCCTGAGGGAAATACACAGCACCATCTAAGAATTGCGCTTGCCTAAGCATTAACCTTTTTCCTGCGACGTTCAGATATATCCGAATGAAAATTTCCATTTGATCATTGCAGCATTTAAGTTTATCCCACAAGCTCACAAATACAGATGTACATTTTTTCTATATTTTTGTGTTTTTCAAACATGAATAACAATAAGAAATTTTATACTTTAATGTAATAATTTATTTTAACACAATGTACCACCTTAACTGTATTTACTTAAAAATATGAGTTCTGTAATTATTGTAAAATGGTCACTCAGCGTGAAACTGTTCTAAGGATTTGTCTCCATTTATAAGGTTTTTAAATATGTTTTTCTGTTGCTTTCACTATCAACAACAAAGATTTTTGTATGCCATATTGCATAACATTTTGCCATAAATTTTTTATGTCATCAATGCCATTAGATTCTAATTTATCTATATTTAAATCTAATTGATGCCATTTAGTATGTTTTTAATATATTTTGCTCAATTCGATATAATGAGAAGTTTATTACCATATTTTAAATTTTTAAATAAAGTAATGTCATTTATGCACAAAAAGCTGAAAATGTTATTATTAAATGTATAAAATAGTCAACGTATCAACTTTTTGTGGCTTTTTGACACATTTGAAAAGAAACTTGAAGTCAATTAATGCAATGAAAGGGTTAAATCTGAATCTGATAAAGTCTCCTGATCACGCCATCCTTTTGCAGGAAATATAAGGAAGAGCTAAGAACATGTTAAATAACACCATGCAATGCAGTCAGCAAAACCCAGAATATGGGAAACTATAAGACAATCAACACAGTTTTGCCAACAAATAAATTGCAAGGGAAAAAATGGGAAGGGAAATGTATAACTTAAAAGATATTTAACATTTCCAGCTATAAAACAAATAAGCCATGGGAAAGTAGTGTACAATATAGGGAATACAGACAATAATTGTAATGGCATGCAACAGTCTCAGATGTTTGATGGACTTACCATTAAAGATCACTTCTTTGGGTATACAAATGTTAGATGACTATGGTGTGTTCTTGAAACTAATATAATATTGTATGTTAGCTATATTTTAATAAAAATCTGTTTTAAAATATTCAAATAAAAAAGGAGACTTAAGAGGTTATGTCAATTAAATGCAATATGTGGACCTTGTTTGGATTCTGATTTTAAAAAATTAGCTATAAACAATTGTCCATAAGGGAAATTTGAACATCGACAGCATGCTATTGATATCAAGAAATTAATGCTAATTTTTTATGTATGATAATGGTATGCAGTTTTTTTTAAAGGAGTGGTTATCTTTATAGATTCATAATGAAATATTTGTGGAAGAAATTTGCTTCAAAATAATCTGGTGGGGGAGCTGGATGAGTATAGATAAAACAATGTTGTCCATGAGTTAGTTGGTTATTGTTAAAGTTGTGTGTTCAGGATAGAGAGCATTGTACTGTTTTCCCTATTTATGTATATACTTCACATTTTCCCTTTTAAAGTGAGGGAAGAGTAATGTTTTATGGCAGTATTGTTTACAATAGGAAAGAAAACTAGGAATAACATATACATCTAGAAAAAGGACTGGTTAAATTAATGTATACTCACAGAATGGAATACTATGTTGTTGTTAAAAATAAAGATAGATCATATATAGATAGATACATAGATATGATATGGAACAATCTCTAAGATATAGTAAGTGAAAAATAATGAAGGACAATAGGAATAATATGCTCCCATTTATGCAAAAAAGGGGAGATAAATATACACATATATACATGTATTTGTATAGGTTATTTCCATAAGTATTCTTAAGAAATTGCTAACAGGGTGTGCCCCTGGAGAAGTGGCTGGGTTTTAGAGGAAAATGGGGTAAGAGAGAGGTATTGGTTACTTTTCTGAATTAAGAAAATACTTTTCATTTTTTAACACTTTAAAATATATCCCAGTAGTTAAGAACTAAAGTGCTTGTGTTGACTCGAGCTCATTACAAATAGGTGCTAGAAACATTTTTGCTGACTGTTAAAATTTTAGGGGTTAGAACACATTTTCAAATTATCTGAAAATTGGCAAGCATCAATGCTCTCCTTTGTGTCAAAGGAAATACAGGCATTTCTCACTCACAAAGAGAAACGTTCCCATTTGGAGATTCCCCAGAGGGACCTATGTTTATAACTAAGCAAATATTTTCAAGGGCCTCAAAGCTGCAGAAGAAATTCGACCCCCAGGAGCAGTGGCAGAGATAATCCAAAACAGCAGATAATCCAAACCTCATAACATTTTGTTTTGAATTGCAAAATATCATTTTTAGAAGCAGTCCATTATGTTCTTAATTATGTTTTGCTAAGGATAATAGATATATTAAAGTGAATTTTTTTTCTCTGAGCATTCATTTACAGAGAAGGTGGTGGAAGATATGGGCCAGAAATATGCTTTGTGGTCGAGGAGATACTGATAACCTATAACTAGGTCAGGAGGTGGTGACTGTAGATTTTCATTTCACTTTCCACCACCATTTAGAGATTCTGCCTTTGCCTTCATATGACCTCCCTTACAAAATCTTTCTGAGAGCATTCCATCTAATTTTTCTTCCAAACCAAAGTTTAAAATAACTACACTGATCTGTAAGAAGAAAAGAAATCATTAGCATCCTTTCTATTTATAAAGTAAAAAGATTAAGGTATTGTTCAATGAATTCCACCTGACAACTCCATTATTACTGCCTAGTGAAAGGCTAGTGTCCTATCCACCAGTTCTTCTAGGTATATAGTTTAACAAGTAGGGCAGAAGCCTTACATCAACCATATGGAAAGCTGTAGATTACAAATAAGGATGGATTGCCAGGCCCTTGAGCCACTTTCCTTCTTGTTCGGGCTGGCTCCTACCTCTTTGGAGTGTACTTTCTTTCAATAAACTATCTTTGTTTCATCTCTAAAAAAAAATCAAAAACAAAAAAAATGGATTGCTTTAAAAATTTTTGCTCTTGTTTTAGTGGTTTTGTTGTTGTTGGGAATAGAACTATGGGTAAAGCAATAACCATACAAGATGAAAGAATGAAATAAATCTCTTTCCTGACTACCTCTTGCCTGACATTGGGCTGGGCACTTCTAGATATGGTACCTGTTTCATCTCACAAAGACCTAGTAAGAGATTAGGGTGAGGAGCAGCTGCATGGGGCAGAGAAAGAAATGGTTACAGCACCCAGATTTCCAACTTGGCAAACTGGGTAGATATGATGCCTTTAACAGAGATGGGGAACACAGGAGAAGCTGTCGATTTGGGTGAAAGTTAGGAAGAGTTAGTGAGTTCCATTTTCCATAGGATAATTGGTGGGTCAGTAGGTCCTGACAGGTCACGTGGTGCATGGTGGGTCATAACCTTTTAGCCAGTGAAAGAAACAAGACATCCTTTCTATCCCTCTGAATATGTTAATTCCAACCATATGTTTTACTGCCTATGGCACATTACAGATCATTGGTCAATTTTTTAAATGCCTGAAAACTGTGTTTCTATTGTTCTTGTCTTTGTGTGTTTCACACTTATATTGATATAAAAGTTTTATTTTTTAAAGTGCAAGTAACATGGAAGTATATTCCATTTACTATAATAGGTGTGTTCCCTAAAGTGGCTTATACTATATCTATTCACTTTCAACTCTTTAGTAAAGTGCTTCTTTAAAGAAATACAAATATCCAATAAAGCATAATAAATGCTCAACCTCACTCACAGATAAAGAACGCATGTTAAAATAGCATTATTCACTTTCTCTAATTGGTAAGGGTGTGGGGGAAACCAATGTCTTTGGGGTCAATATCCATGCATTTAATAGCTCCCTACTACTCTACTATCCAAGTTTTGTAACTTTCTCCCACAAATATATGTTCACAAGTACAGCAAACATTGTTTAAGAATATGAGTTTCTTGAAATAATAAACAGCTAGAAAGAGCTTAAGTATCCATGAGTGAGTGACTAGCTAAACAAATTAAGGTACATCAAGCAGTGGAAAAGCATGCCAGTGTTAAAAAGAATAAGGAAAATCTATTTGTATTGCACTCTATGTTTAGTGTGATCCCATTGATGTCCAAACAAAACAAAAATTAACAAAAAGAATTCCTCTCTCTGCTTACATATTGTAGAAAATTTGGGAATGAATTAATAAGAAACTACTAAGGATGGTAATGTCTAGGGAGAAGATTAAGGTGGGACAAGGACAGAGATAGACTTTTCATTTTTTACCTTACTGTATTGCTTGACTTAAAAAATATCCATGTTGATGTAGACAGCAAGAATGATTTTAGGTTTAAGAAAGTATATTTCATGAGTCCTTTAACCACTCCTATAGGAGTAAATATTTCTAATGCAGAGCAACAAAGGCAAGAGTCAAGAAATAAAGTGTATATCATTACATTAAAAAGTCCATGTATATGTATAAACAATAGAAAAAGAAATGCTGAACAAGCTCTTTGCAAATAAAATATATTAATTTTGTAACCTTTTAATACCTGTGCCTGTCTTTTATAAATCTAAAGTTGTCTTGCCCTCCTTTAGTGCAATTTGAGATTGAAATATATTATTGTAACTGCAACCAAATCATGACAATGCAACAAAATATTTTGTTTTCAAAACTCACACATGTCCCTCCCTAGAGATTTTAATAGTATCTTATTCTACGATCTCCCTTAATTCTCTCCAGAATGTTCAATGTTCTTCTTCCTTGTTTTACTTCATTTTATTTTGTTTATATTGGATATAATTGGCATATAACCTTGTATAAGTTAAGAGTATACAACATATTGATTTGATACATTCATTTGTTACAAAATGATTATCTAATACCTGCATCATATCACATAATTACTATTTCTTTTTTTCTTTTTTTAAATTCATTTTTATTGTTAGACTTATTGGGGTGACATCTGTTAGCAAGGATTACATAGGTTTCAGGCATACAATTCTACAGTGCATTGTCAACTTGTTGTATATTAAGTTCACCACCTAATGTGACTTCTCTTTCTGTCACCTTATATTTAGCTTCCCCTCCCTCCTCTCCCACCCCCTCCCCTTTCTCCCATCCCTGACCCATTCATCCCAAAATAAACATTAAACATTGATTGTGTTCATGGGTTATTTGTTTGTTCATTTCTTTTTTCTTTGCCTCACCCATGATCAAAAAATATTTTCTCTGAAGTTTTCTTTTATAACTTATGTAGTTTTAAGACTATGGTTTATACTACGTATGTGATACATTTGGAATTAATTTTTGTATATGATATAAAATATAGATAAAAAGTATTTTTCTAGCATATTGATATAAAATATACCAGTATCTTTTGTTGAAAATGCAATTCTAATTTTACTGGTTCAATAGTTACTATGCTGCTAGGGATGCTGTTTGAAATCTTATACCAATATTTTATCTTGTTTTTTCACCCCAGGCCCTGCCTTTGTCCCAGTAATTAAGGTATAATATAAAAGGGAGCCAAAATAGTATATTAGTTATCTGTATTATTTAATATAAATTTTAATGGTATGGATAGGGATAAGAAGACACCTTTTTCTGCCATTTCCTTATATTACTGACAATTAAGTCTCTCAGAAAAACTACCAAATAAATATTTGTTTTGGAAATACAGGGTTTGGCAGACGTAATACCCTTTTTTATGAGCGGGTAATCTATATCAAATCTTTTATTATAAAATCATAAGCATGTAATTCTGTAACATAACAATATTTTAACTACTTAAAAAAGGGCATTACTTCTGACAGACCCTGTAGAATAACAAGGGAAAAATTATACAACTATAATATTCCCAATAGGAAAGAGATTATGGTCAGATACAGTTACAGTTGGAGAAAGAAAAGAGAGCCAAGTAGTGATTGAAAAGAGGGGACTACCTATATATGGGAGTTAGTATCATCAGCAAGAAGTGTGCTTTCCTTCTTCGTTCCTCATTGTTTTCTCTTTGGAATTTCTATTGCTGCGTTCAGCCTCTTACCCTCTCTAGCCAGTGCCTTTTTGGAGACTCTGTCCCAGGCTGTGGTAACTTGCCAGTGACTTAAAACCTGAGCAGTTCTTTGTTCTGTTTTACTGCTGTAGTGAAAGAAGTGTGTTTTTATAAAGTTTTCCAGTTGAAAGTCTTTCCTTGTATAAGTGTTGTTTTTATTTGTGATGATTCAGTTCTAACTTAAATCCTTTTTGAACAGTATAAGATATAAATTCTACTAAAAAGAGGCTAAAACTGCATTCCCTCATTCCTTGTCCCTGTACTCTTTGTTCTTCACTATAGTGTATATCACCATCTACCATTCTATATATTTTACTTCTTTCTTTTCTGTTTGGTCATATGGATATAAGAGCCATAAGACAGGGATTTTGTCTATTTTGTTATTGTATCCTCAGTGCTAGATTTGTTCCTGGCACAAAGTAACACTAAATTAATATTTTTAAATGGATACATGAATTATAAATTAAACATTATGAACTAACCAAAGAAACCTATCCACTGTATATAATGTTGGATCTGTGGGAAAATATTTTCAGAGTTCCAAATAATGAATTTGCCAGCCAACATGAAAAACATATGCTATTTGCAGATGATTATTTGCTTTAAAGTATAGATAACAACAATAGAAAGCCATGTATTAAGTTATTGAAATAGGTTCTGGTTTTATTCATTAAATATTAATGGTTTAATGCATTATTCACAGCTGTGGATTTAAGGTCTATTCACAGATATAAGTATGTCCTATTTTAGCCTGATCTTTCTGAGTATTATTGTCATCTAATTCATTCTTCTTGGTTCTAAATCTGTGCTCAACATATAATTCTAATTATAACTGTACTTTTCATGTAGGTCTGCTTAAAGGGACAAAGGTACAGAAATCAATGTAGCATATGCTTTTGGACTCCTACTATGTGCCAAACACTGTATCAAGTCTTGTACATAGTGTGGGAAGACAGCAGTTAGGGCTTCCACATTCCTGACACTTAAAGATAATTAGGGGAACAGATCTTAAGTAAACAATTTTTTTCCATCAGATATCAGTATGGCAACTCCTGCTTTTCTCTGGTTACCATTTGCTCAGAGTATTTTTTACCATCCTTTCACTCTGAGTCTGTGTTTGTCCTTGTTAAGTAAACAAATTTACAATAAATATTTAATCACAAATTATGATACATTTTCTAAAGGAAAAGAATAGGATGCCATTGGATTAGGTAGCCAGGGAAAGTCTCAGAAAGTAACAGTTAAAGTGAGATATGAAATGTGAGTATGAGTTAACCATGCAAAAAGCATGGAAACAATATTCTAGGAAGAGGAAACATCAAATGTCAAGAATCAGAGATGACAAAGAATGGTATGATTGAGAAAGAAAAAAGGTTAAGTTTATAGTATTATATAAGAGGACAATTATGGATATACAGGCAGAAGTTAGATCATACTATTTTGTGGGTAATGTTAAATAGTTTGCAGCTTATCTAAGGTTCAATTGCACTATTTTGAAAGGTTTGACCCAGGCAAAATGACATGATGTAATTTTCATTAAAAAGAATTACTCTGGTTGCTGTGGGAAGAATAGCTTGTTTAGAGAGGAGAGTGGGCAGAGGCTATCCAATGAGGAGGCTATTAAAGTAATGTAAGAGAGAGAGATCTTAGTAGCATAAGGCAGAATGGTGGCAGAGGATACACAGAAATGAGAAGACTCAGTTCTGAGTCCTGAGTAATGGTCATTAAAGAGTTGTATAGAAAAGTGAGGTGTTGTGAAAGCCAGAAATGATTCCAAGAGAAAAGGAATAATCAAGTGTGTCAGAAATTGTGGAGAGGTTAAATAGGATAGGAATATAAAAGTATATCAAATCAATATGGCAATTTAATACTCTTTTCTGACCTCTGTAAAAGGAGTTTTAGTGAATCCAGAAGCCATGTTGAAGTGGCAGTTCACACACACAAACAATAATCAAATAAGCAATTGAATTACCACAAGTGGGAACTGGCAAAAGTAACACACAGGAGAGTTGTATCCTGAAATAATTTAGATACTGGAATCACTAAACACAAATTATGAAGAACTATGCTTACTGTGTTTAAAGAAATAAAAATGTGTGGGGCAAACAAGAAATTTGAAAGAATTACCATATTTGAAAATTATTTAATCAAACTTCCAGAACTAAAAAAACTATTTAAAAATCATGATTGAATTTAAGAACTCAATTAATTGAGATTACCAGCAAATTAGACAGAATTAAAGAATTAGTGAATTGGAAGATATTTCAGAAAAAGTTATTCATAAGAAAATAAATCTTAAAAGTTATCACAAGCAAATAATCTGTAACTGTGGTGATGATGGATGGTAACTGAACTTATTGTGGTGATCATTTAGTAATATATACAAATATTGAATCATTATGTTGTATACCTAAAACTAATATAATGTTTTATGTCAATAATATCTCAACTTAAAAAAGAAGGTACTATTCAGAAATCAGCACAGAGAAGAAGAAAGGTAGAATACAGTAATCTCCCTTTTCCCTGGGGGGATATGTTCCAAGATGCCCAGTAGATGCCTGAAACCACAGATACTACTAAACCCCATATACACTATGTTTTTTTCCTATACTTATACACCTATAATAAAACTTAACTTATAAATTAAGCAATTTCACAAAGAGAAGGTATGTTCTTACTATAGATTCTAGCAACCTCAGCATACGATTTTTTTCTTTCCTTATTAAAGTGACTTTCACCTTTTCAATAAAGAAAGCACTTTACGGTTTCTTTTGGCATATCTGAATTGCTATCATCACTATACTTGTGTTTTGGGGCTATTATTAAGTAAAATATAGGTTACCTGAACAAAAGCACTGTGATCTCATGACTGACTGTCCATCTGAAAACTGAGCCAGGTACTAAGTGACTAATGGTCAGGGAGTATCTACAGTGTGGAGAGGCTGGACAAAGAGATGATTCACTTCCCAATGGGACAGAGCAGGATATGTAAGATTTCATCATACTATTCAGAACAGCACACTATTTAAAACTTAGGAATTGTTTAGAGTGTATTCAATAATTTTGCACTGTGGTTAATCATGGGTAACTGAAACTGCAGAAAGCAAAACTATGTATGGATAAGGGAGGACAAGTGTATATAAAAGAAGGTACAAAATGATTCTCTAGATGAGCTTTATTATTGTTTGGTAATTTCAAATCAGGTTGTATAATATAACATCTAGTACGTGTTATAATAAAGCCTTTTTTCTAAAAAATAAACACAGATAAAAACAGCAAACAGGAAAGAGTTCTAGAAGCAAAAGAGATAAAGGCTATAGCTGAGAGTTTTTCAGAACTGAGCAGAGACATCAGAGTAGAGAAGCCAAAGAAAAAAAGACAGATTACTTTCAAAGAAAGAAGATACATTAGCAATCTGACAGCTAATTTCCAACAGCAACAGTGGAACCAATAGACAGGTGCATGATAACTTTAATGTGCCTACAAAAAATAACTACCAAGGTACAATTTTATGCCTTCCGAGAGTATCTTTCAAGGAAGAGGGTGAAATATAATGGGAGAATTTGCCACCAGTAGAACCTCAAAAACGGAAATTCCAAAGATAGAATAAAAGTTTTATCAGATGCCAGAGATGAAGAAAGGGGAGCAGAGCAGAGCATGTGAACAACACATGCATAAATATAAATAAATATTAACTGTATAAAAAAGGAATTAAGTTTTAGAGGATTAAAGAATATAAATATATAGAATTCAAATATAATATGAACAAATTTAGAGGGAGCAGTAAATAAATCTAGTATTTAAAGTTTCTTTTGTTGTCTGGAAAGAGAATAATGATTATTTTCAAATTTGTGTAAGTTTTCCTATTGCAGTCTAAGGGATAACCACTTAAAAATAAAATTAGAGGAGACTGGCAAGATGGTGAACAGAGAGGAGGTCTCTACAACCTCTTCCGGAAAATATAATTAAATGGCCAGCCAGGATCCAACACGGGAATCCCTGAGAGGCACAGGGAAAACTGAGAAGTGCATGCATCGCAAGAAAACACCTAAATGTTAGAGAAAGGGCGGATGAGTGGGAGAGAAGGGAGGGAATAGAGACGGATTACAAACCAACACTACTGCAGCTAACTAAAGGAACTAGAAAGAAATCAGGGAGCAGCATGATATAAAGGAAGGGGATGGCCAAGCAGTGACAAGAATGGAAGCCAGAGTGGTGGAAATGCGGGGAGACTGTGAGGGAGCTGGACCTAAAAGCGGTGTGTTGGAGACAAAGCCTGGGAGCTGAGTTCTGAGTAGCAAGAAAGGTGAGCAAGGCATGGAACTGACCTAGACTGCATTAGGGCCCCATATACAGCATAGAGGCCCCTGGCACTCATGCAGCATACGGCACGTGTGCGCATGGCACCCTAGTGCGGCCCCCACCTCAGCTCGTGTCGAGTGCATGCACAGGCCCCTCACGCAGCATCCCCCTCGACTGGCGGGGCTGAGAGTAGCACATGATGTGCTGGGGTCTTGTGCCTGCAAATGCTGCCTGGAGTGGTTTCCATGGAAACAAATAGCTGAATCACAGGCCAGATGTAAAACACTGAGAAGGGACAAAGGCGGATTTGACAGAATTTGCCCCAACCAATGTAAATGGCCTCAGCCTGCATCCCATCAACCTCCCCTGTCTCCCCCAGCATCCACAATGAAATGCAACACACAGAATAGCTGCAGCTTGCATTTTGTAGGACTCCTCTCACAACTTCCCCAACAAACTGCAAGAAGCAAAGAGACTACAGACCACACCACCCTGCCTCCAAATGCTGCTAGAGACAGAAGATACACTTAAACTCTGTCCCTCTCTCCCAAAACTTGCCCCCCAGCACCACCTAGTGTCTACAGCAAGACACCACAAAAATACTAATCAGAGAAATAAAGTGATCACCTGTACTCTGCTGGAAATAAAGCCATCATGCTGAAGAAGAAGAAGAACAAAACAGACAACATGAGTAACTTGGGATTGAAAGCGGCTCAGAAAGATGAAAAATGTCCAGAAAAGAATCTTACAGATCCAGAAATTTATGAACTAACTGACTGAGAATATAAAATAGCCATTCTAAAGGCTCTCAGAGGTGAGATGAATGATCTCATAAAGGACATCTGTAAACAAAAGGAATAGAAATCCAAACTATAAGGAAGAATGAGATGGAAATTCAAGAGATAAAAATATGATTAAAAGAGTGAGAAATGAAATAACTGCCATAGAAAATGAGGCCAACCAGATAGAGGAAAGAATTAGTGATATTGAATATCAGAACATGGAAACATCTCAGAAAGAGGAAGATAGGGAATACAGAACAAAGAGGATTGAAAGAAGTCTGCAAGAACTATCTGACTCCATGAGACAAAATAACATTAGGATAATAGGATTGGAAGAAGGAGCAGAGCACTCTACAGAGAGCATACTCAAACAAATAGTAGATGAGAACTTTCCAAACCTACGGAAAAATCAGGAACCACAAATTCAAGAAGAAAATAGGTCCCCTAGATACCTGGACCTTAGCAGATCTTCTCTAAGACACAGAGTACTGAAGATGTCAAAGACAAAAATAAACAAGCAAACAAACAAAACAACAACAACAACAACAACAACAACAACAAAACAATTATCAAGGTAGCAGGTAGCTAGGGGAAAAAGAATGATAACCTTTAGAGGTAAACCCATCAGGCTGGCATCAGACTTCTCAGCAGAAGGTCTACAAGCCAGGAAGGAGTCGAATCAAATATTCAAAATATTAAAAGAAAGGAACTTCCAGCCAAAAATACATTATCCAGCAAAATTATCCCTCAGATATGAAGGAGATATAAAGACCTTCTCAGACACACAGAAGCTGAGGGAATTTGCCAGCACAAGGCCAGCACTTCAAGAAATACTGAAGGAAGCTCTTTCATCTGAAACAAAACATCAGAGCAAATGGAATAGAGTTGGGACAACAACAACAACAACAAAAACCAAAAAAAATTTTTTTAATTCAAAAAAGGAAGTAATGGTCATAGAAAATCCTCATATATCAATCATCACTCTAAATGTTAATGGACTGGACTCATCAATAAAAAAACACTGAGTAGCAGACTGGATTAAAAAGCAAAATCCATTCATATGCTGTCTCCAAGAGCCACACCTCTGCCATAAGAACAAACACAGACTCAGAGTGAAAGGATGGAAAATAATACTCCAAGCAAATGGTAACCACAGAAAAGCAGGAGTTGCCATACTGATATCTGATGAAATAAACTTCAGGTTAAAAAAGATAAGAAGAGACAAAGATGGACATTACATAGTGATAAAAGGCACAATACAAAAACAAGAAGACTTGACACTAATTAATATATATGCCTCCAACCAGGAAGCACCAATATATATATAAAGCAACTACTAACAGGTCTGAAAGGAGAAATTGTTAGAAGTACAATCATAATAGAGACCTAAACACACCCTTAACAGCCATGGACAGATCAACCAATCAGAAAATAAATAAGGAAATATCAGATCTAAATGACAAATTAAAGCAACTGGACATAATTGACATTTACAGGACACTTCATTCAGAAAAAAAAAGTCTATACCTTCTTTTCTAGTGCACATAAAACATTCTCAAGGATAGACCATACGCTGTGACACACAAGTAGCCTCAGCAAATTCAAGATTGAAATCATGGCAAGTGTATTCTCAGACTACAAAGCTCTGAAATTGAAGATCAACTGCAAAAGGAAAGCAGAAAAACACACATATACATGGAGATCTTATTAAAAGATGACTGGATCAAAGAACAAATAAAAGAAGAGATTAAAAAACACATAGAAACTAATGACAATGCAAATACAACATATCAAAATTATTGGGACACAGCAAAAGCAGTAATAAGAGGGAAATTTATATCATTACATGCCTCTCTGAAGAAATGAGAAAAATCACAAGTAAATACCCTAATATACCATCTTAAAGAACTAGGAAAAAAGAATAGAAAATACCCAAAATCAGCACAAGGAAAGAAGTAATGAAAATTAAAGCAGAGCTAAATGAATTCAAGAACAGAAAGACAATAGGAAAAATTAATACTACAAAGAGCTGGTTCTTTGAGAAAGTCAACAAAATTGACCAACCCCTGGCTAGACTAACCAGAGGGTGAAAGGAAAGGACACAAATATCCAAAACTAGAAATGAAAGGGGAGAAAATATCACTGATACCACAAAAATACAAAAGATTATAAGAAAATATTTAGAAGGCCTTTATGCCACTAAATTTAACAATCTAGAAGAAATGGACAAGTTCCCAGAACTTATAGCCTACCTAGACTTAAAACCAAGAAGAATTGGATAATCTAAATAGACCAATCAATGGTAAAGAAATTGAAATGACTATCCACAACCTCCATAGAGGCAAAAGCCTTCAAACAGATGGTTTCACCAGTGAATTTTACCAAGCATTCAAAGAATTAACACCAATCCTCCTTAGACTCTTTCAAAAAATTGAAGATCAGGCAATACTTCCTAACTTATTCTATGAGGCCAACATTACCGTAATACCAAAGCCAGGTAAAGACAATACACACACACACACACACACACAAAACCTATAAACCAATATATCTGATAAATGCAGGTGCAAAAATACTAAACAAAATATTAGCAAATAGAATACAACAAGGCTTCAAAAAGATCATACATCATGATCAAGTGGGATTCATCGCAGGAGCACAAGGGTGGTTCTACATACAAAAATCAATCTATGGGATACACCACATAAAAAAAATAAAAGATAAAGTGAATATGATCATATCAATTGATGCAAAAAAAGCATTCAACAAGTTACAACATCCATATATGATCAAAACACTAATTAAAATTGATATAAAAGGAAAGAATCTAAACATAATAAAGGCTATATATGACAAACCCTCAGCTAATATCATACTGAATGGGGAAAAGCTGAAGCTTATTCCCCTAAAATCAGGAACAAGATAAGGATGCTCCCTGTCACCACTGCTATTCAATATAGTACTGGAAGTTATAGCCAGAGCAATCAGACAAGAGAAATAAATAAAATGTATTTGCAGATGATATCAACCTTTATATAGAAAATTCCAAAGACTCCACCAGAAAACTATTAGAAACAATAAATGAATAGAATACAGTAAAGTTGCAGGATACAAAATCAATGTACAAAAATTAACTGCATTTCTATATACAAACAATGAATCTTCAAGAAAAAGAAATGATAGAGTCAATACCTTTTGTTATCACAACAACAACAAAAAAAACTGAAATAACTAGTAATTAACTTAACAAATAACATGACAGACTCATACATGGAAAACTATAGGACACTTTTGAAAGAAATTAAAGAGGACACAAAATGGAAAGATATTCCATGTTCACGGGTAGGAAGGCTTAATATTGTTAAAATGACCATATTACCCAAAGCACTTTACAAATCTAATGTAATCCCCATCAAAATCCCACAATCCTACTTTCACAAAAAGAGACTTAAAAATTTTGAGATTTGTATGGAACCAAAAAAGACCTCGAATTGCCATAGCAATACTACATAAAAAGAATAAGGCTGGTGGTATCACACTCCCCAATTTCAGTTTATACTACAAAGCATCAATAATCAAAACAGCTGGGTATTGTCAGAAAAACAGACATGCAGACCAATGAAATAAAATTGAAAACCCAGAAATAAATCCACAAATTTATGGACAAATAATTCTTTATAAAGGAGCAAAAAAAAATATATGCAATGAGGCAAAGACAGCCTCTTCAGCAGATGGTGCTGGGAAAACTGGAAAAACACATGCTGAAGAATGAATCTGAGCTGTGAACACTCATATATACTAAAATTAAATCAAAATGGATTAAAGCTCTCCATATAAGACCCAAAACAATAAACTGTATAGAAGAAAACATTGGTACTAAACTTATAGACCTAAGGCTCGAGGAAGACTTCATGAACCTGACCTCAAAGGCTAGGGAAGTAAAAGCAAAAATAAATGAATGGGACTATATCAAACTAAAAACTTTGGCACAGCAAAAGAAACCAACAACAAAGCAAAGAGACAGCCAACTGAATGGGAGAAAATATTTGCAAACATTGCATCTGACAAGGGTCTAATATATAAAATACATAAAGAACTAATATGACTTAACAACAGCAACAAAAAACAAACAACACAGTTGAAAAGTGGGCAAAAGACCAAAACAGACACTTCTCCCATGAAGAAATGAAAGTGGCCAGCAGACATATGAAAAAAATTCTCATCCTCATTAGCTAACAGGGGAATGCAAATTAAAACCACAATGAGATACCACCTCACAGTTGTTAGAATGACTATTATCAACAAGGAATAACAAGTGCTGGAGAGGATGTGGAGAAAAAGGGACTCTGATACACTGCTGGTGGGAAATGCAAATTTGTAAAACCATTGTGGAAGATGGTGTGGAGGTTCCTCAGAAAATTGGGAATGGAGGTACTGCATAACCTAAAAATCCCGCTTCTAGGTATCTACCAAAAAAAAACTTGAAAACCTTAGTCCTCAAAGACTTATGTACCCCAATGTTCATTGCAGCACTGTTCACGGTGCCAAAGACATGGAAACAATCGAAGTGCCTTTCAATGGATGACTGGATAAAGAAGCTGTGGTACATGTACACAATGGAATATTACTCAGCTAAAAGAAAACATGAAATGCTACCATTTGCGACACAAATGCATGGATCTAGAGATCATAATACTAAGCAAAAGAAGCCAGACAGAAAAAAACAAGAACCATATGACTTCACTCATATATGGAATATAAAACTGAAAGTAACAAAGAAAAAACAAACAAACAAACAAAAGAAGTCACAGACACAATCAATATTTAAGGGTTATTTGGGAGTGAGAGGGTAAGGGGAGGGAGAAGATGGAGGGAGTGGGAGAGGAGGGAGGGCGGTCAATTATATGGTGATGGAAAGAGAACTCACACTGGATGGTGAACATATAATGCAACACATAGATGATGCACTGTAGAATTGTACATCTGGAACCTATGTAACTCTTGATAACCAATGCCACTCCAATAAGTCTAACAAGAAAAATGTTTTCATAAAAAAATTAGAGGGCATAAACTTAAAATTACGAGAGAAGGAAACTATGAAATAAGAAAAGGTGAAAAAGAAGGGAAATAAATATTGAAAAGAGGAACTTAAAGCACAAAAATAAGGTGGCAGATTTGACCCAAATATTTAACTAGCTAAAATGAACAAAGTATAACGAGTTATTTACTGAGAAATAATAAAAACACAAGGAAGCAAAACGTTGAAAGAGAAAAATGGAAAAAGTGTATACCATAAAATAGTATACAACCCAACTTGGTCCACAGATTCAAGAAAATTCCTATCAAAGTCTCAGCTGGCTTCTTTGTAGAAATTGACAAGTTGATTCTAAAATTAATATGAAAATTCAAAGGGATCAAAATGGGCAAAACAAACTTGAAAGAGGAGAACAAAGTTGAAGAATTCACACATCCCAAACTCAAAATCTGCAGTAATCAAGACTGTGGTACTGGTACAAAAATAGACATATAGATCAATGAACTAGAACTGAGAGTACAGAAATAAACCCTCAAATGTACAATCAATTGATTTTTGATAAGGGTATTAAGACACTCAGTGAAGAGCAAATGGTCCTAGGAAAACTGGATATCCACGTGCAAAAGACTCACTGGCCAATTTTCTGTTTTTTATTCATTTTTAAAAACATGTCATTTGGATTTATCACTGGCTTTTATGGTATCAACACAACTACACACTTTGTTGTTTGTGTATAAAGTGAGTAACAGCTGTGACATAACCAACTGCCAATAAACTTTGAAAGAAGTGTTGTGACTGGTAACTGATCCTAGTGCATATATGCTATAAATATAACTATACATGGACTAAAGAGCTAGCAGTCAAGTCTGTACTTTATGCAATTATTCACAGTTAATACAAGGGAGGACCCAAAAAACCCAGAATTTGTGTATTTATTCTTACATGTTCAAACTTCAGTCACCTTCAAAGTACTTTCCATTTGATGCAATACACCTATCAAGACACTTTTTCTAGTTTTTTGGTTAGATCTCCAGAAGGGGGATTGCTGGGTCATATAGTAACTCCATTCCCAATTTTCTGAGGAATCTCCACATTGTCTTCCACAGTGGTTGTACCAATTGGCATTCCCACCAGCAGTGTACCAGAGTCCCTTTATCTCCACATCCTCTCCAGCACTTGTTATTCTTTGTCTTGTTATTAATAGCCATTCTCACAGGTGTGAGGTGGTATCTCATTGTGGTTTTGATTTGCATTTCCCTGATAGCTAATGAGGATGAGCATTGTTTTCATATGTCTGCTGGCCATTTGTATTTCTTCCTGGGAGAATTGTCTGTTTAATTCTTCTGTCCACTTTTTAATTGGGTTGTTTGTTTTTTTGTTGTTAAGTCTCATTAGTTCTTTATATATTTTAGATATTAGACCCTTATCTGATGCATTATTTGCAGATATTTTCTCCCATTCAGTTGGCTGTCTCTTGAAAACCTTTGTCCGAAAAGACTTATGTACCCCAATGTTCATCACAGCACTGTTCACAGTGGCCAAAACATGGAAACAACCAAAGTGCCCTGCGACAGATGACTGGATAAAGAAGCTGTGGTACATATACACAATGGAATATTACTCAGCTGTAAGAAAACATGAAATATTGCCATTTGCAAGAAAATGGATGGACCTGGAGATCATCATGCTTAGTGAAATAAGCCAGACAGAAAAAACAAAGAACTGTATGACTTCACTCATATGCGGAATATAAAACTGAAAGCAACAAAGATAAAAGAAATGAACAAACAAACAAACAACCCATGAACACAATCAATATTTTAATGTTTATTTGGGGATAAGTGGGTTAGGGAGGGGAGAAAGGGGAGGGGGTGGGAGAGGAGGAAGGGGAAGCTTAATATAAGGTGATGGAAAGAGAAGTCACATTAGGTGGTGAACTTATTATACAACAAGTTGACAATGCACTGTAGAAATGTATGCCTGAAACCTACATAATCCTTGCTAACAGATGTCACCCCAAGAAGTCTATCAATAAAAATTAATTTAAAAAAAGATGCTTTTTCTACTGCTCAGAAGTGTTTCTGAACTTGTCAGTTTGTACCCTTTAGTGATTCTACTGTTTTGGGTTTTTTTTTTCACTTCCACATTGGCAAAAGTTTCCCTTTGAGGATTTTTTTTCATCTGGGAAAACAAAAAATAAGTCACTTGGGGTAAAATCAGGTAAATAGGGTGAGTGGGACAATGGGGCCATGCTGTTTTTGGTCAAAAACTGCTGAAGACTCAGTGTGGTGTGCGCAGGTGCATTGTCATGCCACACACTGTTCATGTTAATCACCCATTGTGAAATGGGCAAATACATTGAACAAATCTCTGAAAAAAAATAACAGAATGCAGCCTCTCACAATGCCAGCTTGTACACTGATGCAGATGGGTTCCTAGAACACTCAACTAGCCGGGGAAGCCTATATTGCAAGGGGCCTGCCCTCTAGAAGATAATACTATTTGTTGGGGGGGGTCCTCCCTTGAATACTGTGGTAACTTAAATCTGAACTGTGTTGTTGGGAGACTAGTGTTATTTAACCAAAGAGTGGCAACTGAAGTTTGTGCATATTGGAACCAAGCAAAGTGAGAACTATTTGTATGCATGCTTTACTTATTTCTACTTTCAACTGATATATGACACTCACATATATTAATAGTACAAGAACCTTGCAATATTATGCTTCCATTTCTTCCTTTCCAACATTTGTGTTACTTTTGTCATATGTTTTACTTTTGCATATGTTATAAATCTACAACATTTTTAGTCATTTTTTTCTTTAGACCATTAACTGTCTTTAAAGAGACTTAAATGATAAGAAAAAAATCTTCATACCTACCCATGTATTTACTGTTTCTAGTGCTCTGCATTGCTTTGTGTAGATCCAGATTTTCATCATTTATCAGAACTAAGAACTTCCTTTAACACTTCTTAAAATTCAGGTCTCCTGGTGATTAATTCTTTCAGCTTTTGTATATCAGAAAAAGGTTTTATTTAACCTCTATTTTGAAAGATATATTTACTGAGTCAAGAATCCTAGGTTGACTTTTTTCTTTCACTACTTTCAAGATGTTGTTACACTTAAATTTTTCTAATAAGTACTTTTCTATTTTCTGTATGTACTGTGTCTTTTTATTTTTGGCCACTTTTAAGATTTTCGCTATCACTGGTTTTAACCAATTTGATTATTATTTGCCTTAATGCATGTCCCTTGGTTTACTTCATGTTCCTTGTGCTTGGAGTTCAGTGATCTTACTAATTTTTGAGTGCTCAGTACTTAGCATGGTTACCTGACATGATGCAGATAAATCAATAATTATTTCCCAATCAAACAGAATGATTTGGTAAGGTAAATCAACTATATGAATGCATCTATTTGTATTTTCAAATATTTTAATTTGTTAAACCCGAATCACTTTCATCTGTAAGTATTATCTTTTTCTGTGGGCCTTACTCCCATTCCAGCTTTTCCCACCTACTGCCTTGCATTTTAAAATCCAGTAAATCTAAATTATTTTAGGTGTTTCAACCTGTCTTGCTGTTTCCTGCTTCTGTGCTTTTACACATGCTAGTCCCTTTGCTTTTATCTCCTTTATCTGCCTGGAGAACTACTATTCATCTTTCAAGACCCAGTTCAGATAATTCAACTTCCAAGAAGCTTAAAACCTCCTTGACTCAAACCCCTTTCCCATCTGATTGACCAATTTTTCATCTGAGGCCATCTTTATTTTGTAAATATTTCCAATGTTGCACTTATCCAATGTTGCACATTTGTCTACCCAAGTTGCTTCCAGTGGCTTTTCCATACAAGTAGCCTGTATTGGCTCATGCTGTGGACTTTCCCAAATTATCCCAAAGACTCACAAACCCCAAACAAGCAGCATCTGACTTCCTTGTTCCCTGTACCTCTTGCTAAGCAGCCCTAAGCCTGGCTCTAGTGTCAGCCAGCCTCAGTTCATAGCTTAGCATCTCCCAGGCACCTCCAAGCCCAGCACAAGTAGCAAACATCTGTAAATCACTTTGTAGGTCATACCAAGTAACCCCAGGCAGGGAACATCAGCAGCTGACTTTGGCCTGCACCAAAGGCCCTCCCAGGAGGCCCCAGAACCAACACACCCAGTGGCCAGTTTCTCACCACACAAGAGCACCACCTAACCACCTCCACAAATGATATACCCAAAGGGCAAACTCTGCAGACACTAGATCCCTGATAAATTGAATGTGTCTCTGTTGGGTAAGCCCCTGCCTAACAGCTCCTCCACTGTAGTCATGGCCAGTTCTCACAAGCAATAAGCCTTAGGTCAATCCTTCCCATTGATGTACCAACAGCAATCAAGACTCAACTACAACAAGAGGGAACACATAACCCATACAAAAGACACACCTGGAACATCCAACTTAGGTGATAAGGAAGATAGCACTACCGGGCCTCACAGGCCATTCTACCAAGACTGGGAGATGTAGCAACTCTACCTAATACATAGAAACAAACATGGAGAGGCAGGCAAAATGAGGAGACAAATAAACATATCCCAAATGAAAAAAAAAAACAAAACAGGAAAAAGCTCTAAAAAAAGAACAAAACAAAATGGAGACAAGCAAATCTACCAGATACAGAGTTCAAAACACCAGTTATAAGGATGCTCATTGATGTCAGTAAGAACTTCAATAAACAGATAGGAAACATAAAAATGGAAATAGAAAACATAAAAATGAACCAGTCAGGATGAAAGAATATAATAACTGTAACAAAGTATACATTAGAGGGAATTAACATTAGATTAGATGAAGCAGAGGTTCAAGTCAGTGATTTAGATGATAAGGTATCAGAAAACACCCAATCAGAAGGGCAAAAAGAAAAAAGAATCCAAACCAAAATGAGGATAGTTTAAGGGGTCCCTGGGACAACATCAAGCATAACAAATTTGCATTATAGGGATAACAGAAGGAGAAGAAGAAGAGCTAGGAATTGAAAACCTATTTGAAGAAATAATGACTGAAAACATCCCTAACCTGGCAGAGGAAACATACAAGCCCAGGAAGCACAGAGAGTCCCAAACAAGATGAACCCAACAGGTCCACACCAACGCACATCGTAATTAAAATGCCAAAGGCTAAAGACAAAGAGAGAATCTTAAAAGAAGTAGTTAGTTACCTACAAGAGAGCTCTGATAAGACTGTCAGCTGATTTCTCAATAAAAACTTTGCCAGAGGGAGTGACACAAAATATTCAGTCATAAGAAGCAAGAACTTACAACCAAGATTACTCTACCCAGCTAGGCAATCATTTAAAATCTTAGGACAGATAAAGAGCTTCCAAGACAAGAAAAAACTAAAGGCATTTATCACCACAAACCGTATTACAAGAAATGTTAGAGGGACTACTTAAAGGAGAAAAAGGAGGAGGAGGAGGACATATAGAGAATATTTTGAGGGTTGCCAGATCAAAGCGGGTTAGAGGAATGGATAAAAAGGGGAAAGGGATTAAGAAGTATAAATTTATAGTTGCAAAATAGTCATGGGGATGTTAAATAATGCATAAGGAACGTAGTCAATAATATTGTAATACCTATGTATGGTGTCAGATGGATACTAGATTCATTGGGGTGATCACCTTGTAAGTATACAAATGTCTAATCACTGTATTATACACCTGAAACTAATATAATATTGTATGTCAACTGTAATTGAAAAAATATTTAACAATTAAAATAAAATAAAAGAATAAAAACTATTACTGTTCATTGCCTACCATTGGAAAAACATGAATGCCAGAAAAAGAAATAGGTCAATCAGTGTGTCCCAAGCACTAGGGTTAGGTGTCCTTATGTGTCAGTGTTATATATGTGTTGAAAGCCTATTCTACCTAAATTCACATCCCAGTTCCAGTTACTCACCATGTAACCTTAAGCAACTTATTTAACCCTGTGTGCTGCAGTCTTTTCATTCGTAAAACATACATAGGTAATAATAGTACTTATGTCATAAGATTGTTGTGCAGGTTAATGGAAATGATCCTCAAGCATGCTAAGAGATTAATTTATTCATTTTTTTTCATAAATCCATTCAACAAATATTTGTGCAGTACCTGCCCATGTGCCAGGGATTTTTCTTGGTGCTTAGGCTATATCCGTGAACAAATCAATGACCCCTGCCTTCCTTGAGTAGCCTGGAAGGGGCAGGGGCAGAGAGAACAGGAGAAAAACAATGTAATATAGTGTATTAGAAAATAAAAAAAGAAAGAAAATAAGTGCTATATTTTTAAAAAGTAGAGTAGGATCAGGAATAGTGGGGAATACTGTAGAGATTGAAAGTTGATATATTAAATAGAAGGGTCAGAGTAGGCCTCACAGAGAAGCTGAGATTTAAACAAAGACTCACAGAAGGTAAGGAAGTAATATATGTGGATATCATGTATCTTTTAAAGAGTAGTGGAAGCAGAGGGAACAGGTAGTGTAAAGTCCTTAATAATGGGAGGGTGCCTGGGTGTTCTAAGAACAAGATAGCCAGTGATGCTGGAATGGGATCATCAAGGGACAAAGTGGCAGGAGAGGAGGTCAGAGAGTTATTGCGTGTGTGTCAGGGGCAGGGGGAGGTAGGGCCTTACAGGATATTTTAAGGATTTTGGTTTTTACTGCAAGTGAAATTGAGAGATTTGTAGGCTTTTGAGCAGAGTGGTAACATGACTTGACAATATTTTATAAGGGTCTCTCTGGATCTATGTTGAGAGTTGATGGTTGTGGATTGAATTGTATTCCCCCAAAAGATATGCTCAAATCCTTACCCCACTCGTCATACGTATGAATGTGCCCTTATTAGAAATAGGGTCTTCGCAGATGTAATCAAGTTAAGATGAGATCATAAAAGTGCACCCCAATCCTATAACTGATGTCCTTATAAGAGGAGGGGAATTTGGGCACACAGGTATACATGGAGGGAAGGGAGCTATGTGAACACACACACACACACACACACACACACACACACACTTCTAACACAAACAACATGTGAAGACAGAGGCAGAGATTGGAATGCTGCATCTACAAGCCAAGGAAGGCCACAGACTGCTGGCAACCACCAGAGGTTAGGAGAGACAGATTGTTCCTCAGAGTCTTCAGAAAGAATCAACCATGCCACACCTTGATTTCAGATGTCTAGCCTCCACAACTATAAGAAAATATCTGTTGTTTTAAGCCATCTGTTTATGATACATTTTTATGGCACCCCAGGAAACTAATACAATGGGTAAGGGTAGAAACTAATACAGTGGGCAAGGGTAGAAGTCAAGAGATGATGGGGGCCATGATCAGGATGGTAATGTTTGAGATGGTGAAAAGCCATCAGATTTTGGATACATTATGAAGGTACAGCCAACAGAATCTGTTGATGTATAGGATTCAGGGTATGAGAAATGTTAGCTATTGTTATTATCGGCATAAATAGTTTAAATATTTGTTAACATGTAATATATACCTATAAACGTATATTTTTGCAATACCTCAAATATCCCAGGTTTGAGGCTACACAACAAGGATCATTTGCAAGGGAGACCAAAAGAAATTTATTTTCTGTGTGAGCAAAGGATAAATCTCATTACTTCACTGGGTCTCAGTATCTTACTTGGCAAAACAAGAAGGTTGCCCTCGATTGTATGATTTTATGATTCTACTGTTACCAAGTGCCTTGTTGCTTTGATGCTGGTAAATTTTCTAGAGGATAGTAAACTGTTTTCTGACTTCCATATTTGTAAACCTATCTCCAAGTGTGCAGTGGCTTTGAATAACAAAATTCTGTCCTCACTTTTGTTGATTCTCTGCCATTTGATACTTTGAGTGCATTGAAGGAGAGACTCACCATGTTTAAAAACAGAATTACAACAAGACCAAAGTGACCCTTTGTGCATTTTTTTCAGGAATGTGGAGTTGCTGAATGGGAGCCTGAAATAAAGGTTTGGAATTCTGGGTCTGGAGGCTTCAGACTCTACTTTGCAGAGTATACCCTAAGTTATCATCATCAGTGTGTTTATATTTTTATATTTTAGGAGAGCAATGAATTTATAACACAAGGTAATAATAATAATAGCAAAAAATTATAGGCGTTACCATGTGTCAGGCATTGCTCTGAGAGTTTTAAAAATATGAATTCACTTGATTCTCACAACATTCTTATGAGTTAGTTTCACTTATTAATCCCATAGTATAAACGACAAAACTGAGGCATAGAGCAATTAAGAAAAACTATTTTATTACATTAATAAGGGATTTAAAGGGATGGTACCCTTTAAAAATAATTAAAACACGAATGATAAATACAAGGTAATTTGGAGATTTAATATCATGGAAAGAAGTTTTGTCAGAATACCACAAACTAATTCTGATGGGGTCCCTAAGAAAACATACATTGACATTAGGCCTCTTCCTGCCTCGAACCCTTGTTGACACTGGTTCTCTAAGAAGGATAAATGAGGCTAAGAACTAGGCCTCAGGGCCCCTGAAGGCAACCTTGCTCAATCTCAAACACCTGTTAGATCCAGTTCCCTAGAAGTTTTGGAGTTTTGAAATGTATCTTAGCATTGTTTCTAAGTCACTCCCTTGCTTGGTCTTGATAAATTAGACTGTCACTTTCTAAATGTGCTTCAACATCCTTTCACATGAGATTCTAGACCCAATGTTTCCTTTCACCCTCATGCTTTCTAGAAAATACTAGCTTTCCTAAAAGCCACTATTATTACTATTTTGAACATCCAAGTTCCACTGATTTTAGGCCCCACAACATTTGCCAGATACATCCTTTGGTGAGGCCCTGGCTGGGTTCAAATCAGACTATATCCAGAGTATGTTGTCAGTGTTGTCAGTGACCAATTTGGTGATGGAAGATCAGCATTAGGCAACCTGGCTAATTAAAGTCTGAGAAGATCATTGATTTATGCAACAAAATACCATGAGTGAAATCTATAACATAATGAAGAACATGGGCTTGTTCCCTAACCAAATCCTGGAAGTTGTGAGCGACCTTTGAAGCTGCAAGAGAATAGTTTTGTGACTGGTAAAAGGAAATGATTTTACACTGCCAGTAGTGTAAAAGTATTATAGTTGCCCGCAACAGGTTTTTAATTCAAATAGGTTCAAGAGCAGTTTAGAGAAATTCCTTAGTCACAATGAGGAAATGATAGGACACCTGAGATACAAATTTATTCTCCTATAGGGGCACAACCAGGGGAAATGCTCTCCTGACACAGGTCCTTGGACCCTTCACCAGAGGCAGAATTTTTTTTCAGAGGCAGAAATTCTGGCCATTGTAGTGAGGGACAGAGGTGTATGTGAGGGTGCCGATCGGGGGTGCAAATGCTATATTGTTAGGGACCCTGAACCAAATCTAGGCGACCTTCAAGAGCTAACCCTCCTCAACATCACGTTACTAACATGCAGGCCTAGAGATTAACCCTGTCTGTACCACTTCCCCTTTCCCCGACAACTGCAGTGTCCAGGTGGCTTTGTGAGTCACCCAGAGGCTCCGTAATGATAAGTCAACTGTGATTGGGGCTGCCTCGCAGTTTCTTACCCATTTCCACGCTAACTCGGCTCTCCTGTGTTAGAAGCTTCTGTTTCTTACAGGCAGAAGCCACTAGAGTCGCCGCACTGGTCATGCGCAGTGCTCCACAGGGCTGCGAGCGCCAGCCTGCAGCACCCGGATCCCTTTAAACCCGGCAGGTCGGTTGCTAAGCAACTGCGCGGCTCGCGCTGGCGCTGCAAGGCAGAGACTCTGCCCCTGGCCGGCCCGGCCGGAGCGCGGTGCCCAGTGCCAAACTGAGGGCTGCCGCCCCTCCATGGTGGCTGGCTTTTGAGAAGAGGGGACAGGGCCCAGTAGACCCCATCCATGCCTCCAGGTATGTCCGTGCGCGGGAAAGCCAGGCTGCCGCGGGCTCGCCCCTCTTCTTCCCGGGAGCATCTCACCCACCTCCATCCCACCAGACGTTTCCTTTCTTTTTAGAGCCCCAAGCCGGTAGGTGGGGAGCGTTTGGGAGGGAAGGAACAGAACGTGGGAGTAGGAGTGTGGAAGGAGAAATGGAGTTGGACCTCGCCCGCTGCCCTCTCCCCGCTTGCGCCAGCTAAAGGGTAGGGACTGGGGAGGTGGACTGTGTCACCTGTGGTGCAGGCCCGGCAGCACCCTGATCCCAACCACCTTCTTTCCACTGTAAGCAGCGATGGCAGGAGTTTCATTTAACCATTTGTAGAGAAAACCCCCAAACTACGCATGAATAGATACAGCTTTATGGCAAGAATGTGACTTTCATTTAAATAAAGTACTCAGCCTTCAGAATTAAGGGGACTCTCTCTTCTGGAAGGAATCATTTCACAGTCATAACAAAGATTTCGGATAACAGTTGTTCACAGGGCCCAGTTTTAAACAGCACTTTGCTTCACTCTCAATATCTGCCAAACAATAGAGAAGACAATTTGTTCTGTGAAGTGGACACGTGGCTCAAATGTTAGGACCCTGAAAGATTAAGGCACAAATTAGGACTACTGTCCTTTTTAATGATTTTTCCAAATTAACTGTGCTCTGAGGAGGGAGGCAAGGCCTAATTTCCAGCCCTTTGCTAATGTGGCTTTTGGCATGCTCATTAATAACAACCATGCTCCTGCAGCCACCAGTGGTGTCTCATTTGTTCAGTAGGTGCTAAAGGCAAAGAGATCCTATATTTGACCATGATGCCACCATGATTCTTTTCCCATATGATAATTTTCATCGCTTGGGGAAAGAAGATTTGGTGGCATAACGGGGAATTGGGTTGACAAGTTAAAAGGAAAAGTTGCTTCAAAGCATCTAGCATAACATTTCAGGTGGACAAAATGACGTTCTAAATATATCACTTGTAATTTTAAGCTGCACCCCAATAAAAACATGGATTTAAAATAAGCATTTTAAATTGATAGATATAATTTATTTTGTAATTAAATTATATAATTAATTTATAATTAGCATTATGGCTAATTACATTTTCTAATTATACTAGGGGGATTTTATCTTTTAGTTCAAACTGGAGGAGAACAATGGCATCGAATAGAAGACCTTGGACATCAGAAAGTGTAAGTACAGTTGTGCTTGCTAATATGTTGTTATGTGTGTTTAAAACCACAGAGTCTCACCCAATGTACAATTTCAACCTTGTAACTAGATCATTAATCTGCATTGTCAGTACATTATCAAAAATGCTTCATAAAAATACAAAAGAAAAGTGTCTTGAAGACTTTATCTGAGTCAAATAAACTTTGAGGGAAAAACGAAAGTCCTTTCCCTAAAATGTCACCCAAAACACTTCATAAGTCAGAAGACAAGTTAGAAGTATTTACAAAAATTCAATTTGAATTAAAGCCTTATAGAATTTTCAGAAAGAATATTGAATATCATTTATTCAACAAAAATTTATTGAGTGCTGTACTGTGTATCAAGTAGCAGCTAGGAATACAAAGATGAATAAGTTGCCAGCAGATCCACTGTACTGATGAAATAAAAGTATGACATGCTGTAGAAGCACAGGAAAAACTCAGAGTACAGCATCATCTTTGCTGATCTTTAAACTGATACTCCAATTGTAATATTTCTAAGAAGTTATTGGTGGCTCTGAAAAACACTTTGCAAACTTCTTGGTAAAGCAATTATCTTCAGTTGTAGAAAAGACTACCACTTTTCTGCTCAGAAAGAATCAATTTAACTTCACAAATTTGGGAGCATCAATACTTACAGGGTGTGGGGCTAATGCTTCCCTGAGGACACAGGTTAAATTAATATAAAATTTCAGTTTAGGTTCCCCACCGCTTACTATAATACTACCTACATTTTTTTTCAAACTGACTTTTTCTGAGGTCTTTTGAACATGTATCTTTGGAGAAAAGTTGAATTATTTAACTGACTGGCTTAGATTCCAAGGTAGGGTAAGGAAAGCGTTCGAAAGAGCAAGACCCATTGTTTACAGTATACTTTAAAATTGTTTCCATTTTTGTTTTCATTAATTTCTCTTAACTACCTGTGAAATAGGTATGTTGTTTCTATTTTACACCTGAAGAAACTGAGATTCACAAAAGGTAAGTTTTCACATAGTTCTAAAGCAGGGCTAGGCAAGACGTCAATCATGGTTCACAGGTGGACCACCAAGCAATTTTGGGGTGACTGCCTGAATAATAAAATAAATAGCTAGTGGACAGTGACACTTGTAGAAGTAGCCCTTGCCCTGAATAGCCTGCCCAGGCCTGTTCTAAAGTGAGGGAGCCAAGATAACTGACTCCTTCAGCCTTTTTTTTTCCTACCATAGTACACACTCAATTCCTTTCTCAAGCACTTCCTTTTCCTTCTTCTTAATAATTTTGCATGGTAAAACATGTTCACCCACCTTGACTTCATACAGTTCCTTTGGGTCTTCATTTTGGTATTAATAGTTTTCTGCAAGCCAGTGATTCTCAAGGGAGTGGAGAAGGGCAAAGCTCCCCTAGATGTGGCAGGCCAGAATCTTCTCCAATAAGGAGACAGGGTAATGATGGCAGTGTTTTGTATCTGGGAACAGTGGAAGCAGAAAAAAGTTTGAGAGCTACTCCTTTTAAGCGAGAAAGATTGAACAACTGAGCAAAGAAGCAAAGCCAGTGACTTTTTTATTAGCGGACTCTTTTTCCCCCTTATTTTGGCCAAGCAGTTTTTCTGAGGGTTGGGGGAACTGAAACCATCAAAGAGTAATGGGGAAAAATTCCCTGTGCTAAGAAGGGCCCCTTGTCTCCCCATCACTGCCCCTAGGCTGTGATTAAAATCCATGGCTCTAAGTTGAAAGGGGCTGAGGTGCAGAGGGTAGTGACAGAAAATTGCCCATCACAGGTTGGAGATGACCTTTTCCAACCATCATTCCCAATTTATTAAAGTACAGATGAAGTGCTCTTGTGAGGTGGGAGAAAGCTTCTAGAGGTTTTCTATAACTGTTTCCCAGTCCCTGGCTACCACTGCCTGGAAGAATAATCTCTTTTTGGAGACAGATCTAGATTTATGCAAAAGAGGTGGTCCTGAAATTTTGAAATCAATTTATAAGGCAATAAGGCAACAGGAAAAAGATCTTTTATTTTTATGTCATCAGATTTTCCTAATGCATGTGATTTAAAAAATGAATATTTTAGAAAACATATATTTTTGCATATTTGATCACTTATCCACTGTAATACAACTTTATTCCTCAGGGCCCCATACCTTGAAAATGAAAAATGACATGGTTTTGTAGATTTCTCCTTTCACAATAAACATAGTGTATTATTTTCTGGAACTATCTGAAGATAGATATGCATTCACCTTCAGGGAAAAGTTTACCTAAAGATTCATAATAAATTATCACTTTGCTTAATTCTCAATAATTATGTTACATCACATTACATTATAAATCCATTTTCAATTTATTTTATCACTGCTTCCCAAATTCTTTAGGTGAATATACTCGTAAACCACTTTTATGAGTCAAGAGATCTCCTACTGCACCAAAATGTCTTACTACTTTGCCACTGTGAAAAGAAGAAAGTCACCAAAGGATCAATGGTGATATTTTCAAGAGACACTAACTAGAACCATCAAGGAGTGCATTATTAATTCATGTCAGACACAAATGAATAGATGTAGCCATATGATGGACACCCAGGTCTTAACATGCAGCCCCAAGAACTTCTGGGGGATCACTACCTTAGAGGACCACTAATGGTATTTTTGTGATATAACTTTATATTATTTTTCTGTGTTGTGACTTATTTGTTTCTTTAAAATTTTCATTTTTCTTGGACCTCCTTTCCCTACCCTTCAGTTCTTCAGTATTCAACATAATGTTGGGTAGGCACTTGTAATAATAAATGATCACAATTGACCCACTAAAAAGATATGCTTGTACTTTCAATAGTGGCTCTGGTTTGATTTGCCTTATGTTGCAACAAACAACAAATTACCTAATCAAGTTTATTGAGAGCACAATGGCTGCCACTCTAGGGTAGAGGAGTGTCATTGTTTCAAAGCATATTCCTTTTCCTTGCCAGAGAATACTAATGTCATACTTGTTCTCCATAAAAAACAAACAGTGCAATTTGCAAAAGAAAATGAGACTGGTAGCTTTTACTCCAAGTCTTGGCTTTGCCATATTCTGTGAATAGATTTGGGAACAAGCCCTTAAAGGATATCTTGCCAGTGAAGGGAGAAGGAGAAAGAGGGAGAGCGAGAGAAGGGAGAGGAGGGAGAGGAGGGGAGAAGAAAAAAGAAAAGAAAAAAAGAGAGCTCAGAGACCTTTTGACCCCGTGTCAGCCATGGAAGGGGAATTCCAAAAGGCTTTTCAAACCTTTCTTTTTCTGTCTTTTGATATGTAACATTCAATTCTCTCTACCCTCCTCCTTCCCCCCTCCCCATTTTTCCTCTGTTCTTTTGTGGCCTTTTAAAAAATATCTAAGCTCTGAAAATAGTGGGTTGTTGTTGTGGTGGTGGTGGTGGTGGTTTTCAATTTCTGGAATGAAACCTAGCAAAAGAACAAAAAGGAATTTTAGAACAAGCACTGACCTGGGAGACAGAGTCTCAGTTTTACCATCACAGGCTGTATGGCCTTGGCCAAGACACTTAACTTCTCTGAGCCTCAGTTATAAAATAAGTAGATTTTTCCCAGTTCTATGAAAAGCATTGGCTATATCAGAAAGTTGTCCAGAGGCTTAGAAAGAAAGGTAGTAAATATATATATATATATATATATATATATATATATACACACACACACACACACACACACATATACATACACACACATACACACACATATATATGTATATGTGTGTGTGTGTGTGTGTGTGTGTGTGTATATATATATATATATATATATATATATATATAATCAGAGATTTATGGGAGGGTTGGAGGAAGAAGTAATATTTTCAAGGTGCAAAATTATTAATGAAAAGAGTTTTCTGTTTTAACCTTTATCTCTACCCAAATATCTTTCTCAGATTTGCCATTATTGCTATCTCCAGGTATAAAGTGACCTCACCTTACTTGCCCCTCTACACACCACCTTCCTGACCAGTCTCATTAATGCCTTTCAATCAAAATTGGGCAGGAGAAATATTAATCTCTCTCACATTGCTACTTCATTAGAAGCACTTTTATCTTTTAAAGAATTGCCTAGTAAACAATTGACTGCTAAAAAATGTGACTGGCCATTAGCATCACCATCTTTTCTCTTTTTTCTGTTCTTTTCCTTTATGAATGTTATAATGATCCCCACTCATTGGCATTCATATACTGGAGAGGAGAGAAAGGTGTATTATAGTTATCTTTCCCCTTTAGGACCAGATAGAACATATATGCTTCTGGATGGTGACTAATAGAACAATAAAAGTCAAAAAGGACTATTTCAAAAGAAAGGAGATGATGCTTCAATGGCAAATCCATACCATGAATTTCAAGTCTCAGCTTATTACTCTGGTTTTATTGACTAAACTTTAATAAAGCTTGGCTTATGGCTTTTGAACCCATCATTTTAACACCATCACTGACTATTTGTACCTTCCCCTTTCTTCAAAGCCAAGTAGTTGCCAGTGTGGATGTACCCCTGAGTATTGGGGGAAGGGGGATCAGGTATGTTCCAAACACATAGGTATAAAGTTTATTCTCTCATTATCTGTAGCAAGTAAAATCAGTTAAAACTTAAACTAATTTTGCTAAAAAGAAAATACTGGAGAGAAAATATATGAAAACGTGATTATCTCAGGGCCATGGGATTATAAAGGAGGTTGCTTTTGTTTCCTTTGCTTTTCTGTATTTTCCAAAATTCTATAAATAACAAGCAGTACTATTATAATCTTTATATAATATGAAATATTATATAAATATATCTTAAATAATATAACATTTTTTATCTTTAATAATATTAAAGGAAATGCTAATTAAAAATAAACACAGTGATTGCTATTTTTCCTTACCAAGATAAAATTACATTTGTGTGCATGGAAAAAACAGATGCAGGCATAGTTTGATCTTTCTCAGTGGTGATACTACAAATATATTACAGTAAATTGACATATAAAATGAATGACGTGACCTCTTTCTCCTTTTTCTTACCTTTTAGCAGTAACTGCAGTTATCAGTTTGCTGACTTCAGATGCCAATGGCCCTTCAGTGTGTTGCCTGCGTCCTTTTTTCTCCCTTTTCTCAGAAGTAGTAACTGATCAAATATTTCTGTGCTTTAGGAAAGCTGTATGTTAAGGATTCCTTTTGAATAGGGAAGATTCCTTGTAATACAAAATAAATATGCTCTAATTTTTATGTATTTAGAAAGTTGGTTGTGATTTAGCATGCTACATTTTTACCTAAAAACTATATCTTGAGAAAAACACATTTGGTGGCATTAATATTTTCAGTTGTTGACATTTGGTTCTCATCGTCAAATTGCTGTAAAAATGGATAGAATTCTGTACACTTGGAAGTCCTGCCTAAAAGCAAAGCCCAAGAATGGAATAGCAGGAATTTACAGGTCAAGATAGAGGGGCATTGGCAGAGTTAGTCATGAGGAAGTCTGCATTGTATATTTTACCAAAAGCAGCTCACATTGCATTAAGACCTAATGTTTTAGTCACTTTAAAAAGTGAATGAACAATAATCCAATCCAAAAGAAATAGAAAAAAAATCAGGCATGTTGGAAGCATAAGTATTAGCCAAATATTAATATTAATGTTTTAATTTTAAATCACTTATACTCTTTTTGGAACAGTTTGTTTTCATGTGTATGGTTGCTTTTTCATAGAATTATTTTGTCAACAATAAATAGCCACATGTGTTCATTTATTGGTTATATTTCATAAAATCAGAGAATCTTAAAGCTGGAGGGGTCTGTAGAACTCACATAACTAGCTTATCCCTTTGAATTTACAAATGAGGGAATTGAGGCTCAAGTCACTTAGTGAGCAAGAGGGAGAGCCACCTTTCAAATATTTAGGTTCCTTCGCCCATGAGCCAATATTCTTAGTTCTTCCACTACACTAGCTGCCAGTATAAATAATGTGCCTTGATTTTAAATTTTGTTTTTAAGGAATTGGAAAAGGTACCTGAAGAAATGGATGCTAGGAGAAAACACTGGAAGGTGAATATCTTTGTTCCACTTTTTAGTGCAGAGAATGTTATAAATGAGGCTTCTCAGCCTGAATCTTCTCCTGAACAAATGACTTTAGATAAGGTCAAGAGAATGGAAGACATTTATAATTTGTCTGGTAGAAAGCTTCAAGAAGAGAATAAATTTAAGAGAAAGAAATTTATTTCCCAACTAAATGAAAAAGAACAAGAAACAAATTTAAGAGAGAGAAAGATGAACACTTCCAAGATTGAAGCAGGCATAAACTCTGCCTCCTGTGAATCATCTAATTTCGATGTTGTAACTGAAGACCGTTCTATCTGGAATACAAAGGAATTACTAACTCTACTGCAACAAAACAAGAAGAAGAGATTTACCAAAGGAATGTCTTCAAAACTTCACCTGAATCTTTTGAATGAAGAACTGGAAGAACTAAATGTGAAATACAGAAAAATAGAAGAGGAATTTGAAAATGCTGAAAAAGAATTTTTGAACGCCAAAAAAAATGTCTCCACAAAACCCCGAAATTTTCAAGAAACAGGGACAGAAACTTTGAAGAAATACTGGGAACTTCAAGCTTTAAGAAATGACCTATCTGAAAAAGCAATTAATGTCAAAAACTTAACTAAAGAGCTCCAGCAAGCCAAAGAAGTCATCCAGAAGTTGAGCCTAGAGAACAGAGATTTAAAAGAAGCTGTGAGGAAGTTAAAGCATCAGACTAAGGTTGGAAATGTACTCCTAGAGGAAGACATGAAATTGTATTATAAATTAGAAATGGAAAAGATCCACAGAGAGGTCAATGTCATCAAAAATGAACTAAGAGCTGAAAGAACCATGAAAGCAAGAAATAACAGGACCTTGGAGTTGCTTAGAAAACACTTTTCTTTTCTAACATCAGGTACCCCTGACAGCTTTACAGGGGATTTTTTAAAAAAAACATTAAAAAAAAAGTTCTAAAACCCTTTCATTAGGCAAATCATTGAGCCCAATCAATGTTACTTGTACTTTCTTTGTATACTACTAAAAAATGTGTGTGATGGGATGTAATTTTCATTTTTGGTGAATCAGGATATCTGTGAAATGTATAGAAGTTAACTTCAAAGATTATGCTTTCTTTCTAATGAAGTTATTATGAGTCCAAATGGAAATGAAGCTTCAGAAATCTTTTCTTTACTGTGTATTTCACTCAGATCTCTAGTGATTCACCAAACCATTTCTGAATAAATATCAACAGTCATTTTGTGATCTTGTGGGCATTATGTCCTTGGCATGTGAATATTCTTCCATGTTCACTGATGTTACCAATGAAAATCTTGTTTCTGTCTATAAGGATAACATATGTCTGTGGGTCTTACAGCAGCCTGTTCAGACTCAATGGGTTACTAAAAATGTGTTTGCTTTCTTTGAGATCTAACCTTAATTATGCACTCATAAACATCTCCAGAAAAAAATGCAGATTTTTCTCCTCCCTGCTGTTTTTCCCATGCTTTCTCTGTTGAACTGGCCTTGGTTCCAATAGACTAGAGGACGATTTAGAGACATGACTGTGACTTTAGCTAGAGCCCTGATTTTGTCAGCAGTGGTTTCTGTGTTTTCTTATGTTGACCACCAAGGGGCGTTGTTTACACAGTTCTTTCAAAATTCTACCAGGGGAAATTTATAACCTTTCTGCCCAGCTTACATCACCAGTTGGCTAGGACTGGGGTAAATGGTATTGGGTGTCAGCCAGGTAAGCTGTTAGTGAGCTGGCTTAATTTATACAGGAATTCAGCCCTGTAAGGGGCCTGGGCAATGACAATTCACTTTATACTTACAGAGAGCAAAACTCTACTGCCTCAGCCCTTGGATGGAAAGGATGGGCCAGATGATTCTTTGCATTTGTCTGTATCAGTCAGCGAGATTTATTATAATTGGAACTCTATTTGTGTAGTATTTTTAAGTCCAATGAGCTAAAAGTAATTGCAGACTGTGAGGGTGGGATACAATTGTAAGGGTTTAGGTATCTTCCCTGATGGAATATCCCCAGACTGGGAGTCTGGACACTTGGGTTCTAGGACCCGCTTTGCCATTAACTAGCTCATTAAAAGTCCTCATCTTTAAAACAAGGGAGTAGATCTATCATCCAGATCTGTTCATTTCTAATGTTCTGTGATTTCACTGCGGTGATTTTATTTGCATGTGTAACTACTTGTGAAGAAGTAAAACTCCTATGGCATTGAATGCACTCAGTTTTGGTACTTGGGGGAACTCCTTTGCAGACTCCACCCTTTCAAAGGAAATATATAAAGGCTTTTAAAAAAACAGTTCGAACATCTCCAAATACTGTCCCAGTATTAATCGTGAGAGGGAATAAATGAGGTTTCTTCTTTTTTCTCTTGTTTGTTTTTTACTCATTAAATCTGAGGTGACACTAAGTGGAGACAAACTAAGCTGATCTGGGGTCTCAACAGGGCTCTTCTGGTGTAAGAAGATTGGACTAATTGGAAAATAATCATCTTCAGCATTTTCTGATTTAGTCCTGATAACCCAGGCACTGGCAGCCTGTTCAAAGGGAAAGATAACTTTCAGGTTTTTGGTGATCACTGACTTCCAACCAAAAGTCTAGATATGAAAGCAAACTAGAAACTCTTTGCCCTATTTGACTGCCTTCCTCATCACCCCCTTAAAAATGATTCTTTTGTCCTTGTCCCAGAAAGACTCTCAGTCCCTGACTGCTAGTGTGCAGAGTGACTTACATGTTAAAATATTTCACAAACTGTATTAATTCAACCACTGGGCTCAGTCCTCTTAGTATATATTTTCTTTTTTGAAGGGGAGCTTTTACTCCAGGAGAATTTCTTTCAACCAACCACCTATCTAAAGTGTTCAGTGATAACTTGGTTTATCTTGCATGGGTATGTATATGTGCTTATGTGTGCCTAAGGAGCAAGGAAGTAGTATGAGAGAGGGAGATCCAGCAAATGTAAGCGCATGGCTTGGCTTAGCTCTGGGATAGGGGTTTGTGTTTCTAGCAAGGAATTGGAAAATAGATTATTGATAAGATAGCCTGAGATGGCGAAAACCAGCAACTTCCTCCCGATGGGAAGGCCCTATGGAAGGCCTAGGTCCAAACACTAACCTGGGAGACAATAGACAATCAGCAAATCCAGAGGGCCAAGGAGAAACAAAAGCCAAGGCAATAGAGCCAACAGTTTGAAGCTGGGAAGGGATCAGATCTTTTGTTGCTTTATTTTTAAAAGTAGTGCTGCAATAAACTGGGGGAAAGCCCTATAGATCCTCTTCCTGGGCAGATGAGAACAGCAGTGGGTTGAACTGGCTTAAAGAACCAGAATCATGACAGATGCAAATACTCTATCCCATTGTCTCTATAATCACACTCACTTGTTGCAATAAATTGCCACCAATTTTGATAAGAATATGTTGTCACTGTACCTTTTAGAATATCGAATTGGAAATGTGGAGGTGTTTTGTTTGTTTGTTTTAACAAGAATAACACACTAGGTTACTCATCCCTTTAATCTGTTGAGTAAAATAGTTGAAATCAGTAGTACAGTTGCCCACCATTCCCCACCACTCCTAGTTCCTTGCTTATTAAGAAGCATGGGCAGTTACAGGGTTCTAGGAATATCTGCTCTACCTTGGGCTTACAATCCAGTTCTAGAAACATTTGCTGAGTACTTATTACCATAGTTAATCACTTCTAAGATACAAAATATGTTTTAACATCACTGATTTTGGGACACATCTTCATATCAATGTCATAGTATAATTCTCTTTTTTAAAAATATTAATTGTTCATAAAATAATGTTCTATCTTACAATCAGTGGGGTTTTAGATTTGATGAAGTGTGGTATGTACTAGGCTGGGGATGTGGGGATAAAACGATTTATGAATAAGACAGGTCTCTGACCCTCAATGACCTTATGTATATGACTGAGTAAAACAATGTGGTAAATGCTATACCATGAGTGCTAATACAAAGTGCTGTCGGAGCACAGAGGAGGCTCAATTAATTCTGCCTGTGGGGAAGAACTTCACAAAGGAGGTGACATTTGAGCTGAGTCTTGAAGGATAAGAAGGATTTCTCCAGGCCAAGCATGGGGGCAGGGGCGGGAGCATTTCTGGAATGTGAATCTGGAAGGTTTATTTGGCTTCAAAGAGGACTCCTAACAGCAATGAATTACAACACTGGGATGTTACATTTTGCTGACTTTTAAAGTCCCGTTTGAGGTTCTACTCTGAAAACTACTGCTACTTCAACATTTTTGGTCATTTGCAGGTATACTGGAGAATTAAATTCTTATGACATAAAGACCAGGTACCAGATAAAAAACTTCAGGAAAAAATATTTGCTGGTCCCACTGTACCTTTGGCTGCCATCATTTTTGTTTTGGAAACAAAAGAGCTAAAAGAATTTGGTCATAATATCCAGCTGAGTCCACTGTGAGCTGTCTGGTTTCAAAAAGATGTATGAAAGAGAAACTCCACAGTTGCTCCTCTTTCCAAGGAAGCATAATACACAGAGATTAAGTGTACAAACTTTGATAATCCACTTATTAGCTGTGTGATCTTGAACAAATTGCATAATTCCCTGTAGATCAGTTCCCTCATTTTGTAGGATGGGGTTAATAGTGTTGTTGGGAGAATACAGTGAGATCACAAAGAGTCAATAAATGTCACCATTGTTGTCAATAACATCATCCTCATCACATAACTAACAAAGGGAAATCGACAAAGTCCATCTGTCTCCTCCCACCCATTACTCTCACCAAGTTTTATACATACTGTCTCATGTTGTGTTCTCTGGAGAGGATATGACAAACTCATTCACGATATATGTATCAGTGATGTATGACATGTTTGGAAAGGTGGAACAAGTTGCAGGAATGATATTTCGATTTTATTAGAGTGTAAAGCCTTAAGCCAAAGTAATGAATTGTCATGATGGGCTTTCTGGCCTCAAGGAAGATCCTGTAAAGGTCATTTTCTTGGGTCAGAGCCTACCCAGTCCCCCTCCAATCAGGTTGATTTAAAGCTGGCCCCTGACCCTGGCAGGAAGAATACCAGAAAGGGATAGAAAGCCCTGCTCTAGTGCTCCAATGGGAAACAGCTCATCTAGGAAAAGGGAATGGAGACAAGAAAGACTATTATAGTATTTTCCATTTCCCCTTGGCACAGGAAGCCATGCAGCTGGGGACTACTACTACAGCTGCTCAGATCATAAGTCATTGTCTTCTTCTTTGTACCCATAAGAGACTGAATCTGTTTCCCATGTATTATAGGTATGCCTTCCTTTCAATACTGAATATCAAGGCAATGTTTCCCCTGTTTAGTGGCCAGAGCTACTTTTCACACAATCAGCTTGCTTTCTTTCTCTCTTTCTCTCTCTCTCTCTCTCTCTCTCTCTCTCTCTCTCTCTCCATTGATCACACCTGGACTTTTGATGTGTGCTACATTTCAGTTGGCTCAGGTTGCCATTTCCCATGAGGGCTCTCTGGAAAAAATGTAGCCATAAATGCCCCTATTTTTCATATTATATGGCTGGATACTTTCTGGACCTTCCTTGTATACCTGGTTTCCTGAGCATATATTCTGAGGTATCCTTAAAGCATTTTCTTTTGTCTTTCAGCCCATGCCTGTTGACCCCATAATAGGCTTTGTCATGTATATTCAAAACTATGATAGACATACCTGAGAGATTCTCCTTATGTCAGTAGTACTCTAGCCTGCATTTTAACCATTGTTTAAAGCCTAGTTGCAAAACTTTATTATGTGTCATACACTTCCACATATGCCATCTTTCTAATCTGCACAAAAATACTTGATCGTTAGATAAGGAAATTGAGGCTCAGATACATTAAATGACATTCAGTATCACACAGCTATTAACTGGTGAACCTGGGATTCAAACCCATCCTGTACAACTCCATATATGATGCTTTTTCCATTAATATCTGGTCACCTTTTGTGCTAAAAATAATGAGTCAGATATTCAATCACCACAAAGGTTATTTACCTTTCTCAAAGACAAATTGGTTTATTATTGCAATGTGGACTCAAGTTGAATTATCTCTTAAACGGCTGATTTGAACAGTGAGGATGTATCTCATGATTGGAAAGACCATAAAGTGCTCATGTCTTCTGACGGTGGGTTATTAGATCTACATGAAGGGCACAGCATCCTCTTTCTATAGCATTGAAATTGACTGTAACAGTAATCTAAACAAAAACAATTGAAATATGAAGCCCAATTGACAGCTTTCTAAAACATGCTCCAGCACCAATGCAACCAAGTTAGTAAATAACCAGAACTCTTTGATCAACATTCAGTATGGCTTTGGAGTATGTTTGTTTTGTTTTTTAATAATTCAAAATGATCATATTTAAAACAATATTTTTCCATTGCAATCTTTGCCTCCTAAAGTGTTTTCATTAAAAGCTGACTACTTTAAAAAACAAAATGTTGTGAGCCCCCTTGATGCTTAGAGTGTTGAATATACTTGATGGTTATATATATATGTGACCCTCTTGTTCTTTCCTTGATGTCCTGGTAAGTTTCTCAAAATTACAATAAAGGAATAATATTCTATTCACTCACAACTGAAATGATTCTTGAAAAATACTATTTCAGAGTCTCTTTAGTAAAATGTCTTCAATAACAAGATAAAATGTTTTATTTAAATTGACAAATTTATTCAAGATTTTACAAAACAACAACTCCCTTTCATATAATAATGTAGAAGAAAATCTGGAGAGCTGTTTTGGGCATTCATAAATGTGGGTTATGTCAGTGGAGAGCCTGGAGAACATTTCTGGTTTGGTGGTAATCAACATTTTGAAATGCATAATATAGTTTTATGTGGTTTTAATGAGTATAAAAATATATTTACATGTAGCATAAAGACTTCTCCCCCATAGAATGTGAATTATCTGAGATCTTTTCCCTTGGGTATATAATAAGGCATGTTTATAAATAAACTGCTGAGGGCAAAGGGCTCCAGTTCCTATGTTTGTGCCAGGGCAAAGTTATATACTATAAAAAGCATGAAATGTGGAGTTTACCCAATTGGGTTCACTGGCACAAGATACTGAGATGGAGTTTGGGGTGCCAGAAGTTTAATAGGGATCAACACCAGTGAAGGAAAAAGAGAGGAAGTAGGATTGAGCAGAGAAAGTAGAACTGTTGGCAAAGACTCGTAAACCAGGCAGGGAGCTCTGGAATACTGTCCATCAGTGACCCACGTTAGGTAGAAACAGCTGGGACTTTATACCCCTGCCTCAGTTAATCACCAGATGTGGTTTGTCTTTAGAAGTATGTAGCTTGGGACAGTATAGCTCTCCATAGATAAAGCAGACCCTGAAAGAACTGGCAGCTAGAGACTCACACTGTTTTGTTGGGCAGTGAGCCCTTCCTCGAGGGAGACCTGGGTGTTACATCTTTGTATCTACCACTGCCTATCCCTTGCACCTCCCCTTCTGGATTCCTTTGGACCTATCTTCCAGAGGAGAAACTTAGAAGGGTATTGTTAGGGAGATTAACTGCAGCCCCCATCTCTGCAGCTGGTTTTGGGTTGCAATTGACAGAACCTCCTTCCTTCATTAACCATTCTAGGTCACTGCCCTCTGGTGGCCTCCGTGGCTTACTGGCTTGCCTGACACAGACCCTTGTCTCTGAAGGGACTGAGTCCCTGGTCATTATGCTCTTCTCAGGCTGGGGCTTCAGTACCTGTCCACATACAGTCACCATTGGGCAAGGGAATGTTAACATATGCCCAACTGGCATATAGGTATTTCCACACATATTTCTCCATATCCCCATTGTGTAACAGCAGCCCTCCTCCTGATAATCAGAGTCAATTATCCCTGACAAGTCACTGACCCCTCTTCTGGCCTGCTGGTCTCTGGACATAAGGAACCCAAAGTGCCAAGACACTTGTACCTTAGAATTCAATGAGATTCTTGCTGTGCCCCCCACCCAAGAAGGTATGCTCTCTTGTTTGAGACCAGGTCCTCTCGTTCTATAGAGTTATAGGGGTGGCAAGCAAAAAATTTCCTGAATTAGTCAGGATTCAATCAGGGAAGTAGAACCATTAAGAGATTTAATTTTTATATCTATATCATCTATATATCTCTCTCTCTCACTCTCCATCTGTCTATCTATTGACAAAGACATGAGAGATTTCACCTTACTCAATTGTGGGAGCTGGTTAAAGAGTCTCTGTAATATCACTTCTCATGCTGGGGTTTAAAGTCTACAGGGAAGTCAGGAGGGGGCAGTAAATGTAAAGTTGAAACATGAGCTGGAACCCAGGAGGATGAACTGAAGTCTGTGTCAGTCTCTCATTATCTCCAACTTTGATCATGTGACTATCCTGCAGGAGAAACTGGTGTTCTTTGCCCATAACTACACACACCTGGCCATAGTCTAGGAGGCTGAGAAGCTGAAGAATGTTGAGGGGAGGGTTTAGCAGCTGCTGCAGGCCCCGTTGTTGCCCCATATCAGTGAGGTAAGCCAGTAGATAAGGGACAATACATGTGAGCAGCAGCTACACTTGCTGCTCCTGCACTGAATTTCCAACATAGAAACTGTATGTTGGACTCCTGCTTCATTAAGGCCCACCAAATCTGCAAAACATCTCACAGGTAAAGGAATTCAGTCTAGGCAAGTTGTCACATTACAAACCTACCACATTTCCTCAGAGTGGGTCATTAGGAACGGTGGTCATAGAACCAATCCTGCTTTCCACTCTTTTATTCTCAGATTATGTATTTTTTCAACTTAGAACACAGTGCTATATGAAATTCTTTGATTTGGTGCATATACTGTATCCTGGAAGTTGGCACTACATTCTCACAAAGTATTACCTATTTTGCCTCAACTTTTTAATGATATTTTTGCTGGGTAAAGAATTTTTGCTTGATTTTTTTTCCTTTGAATATTTTAAAGATGTAGCTTTATCATTTTCTCATATACATTATTTCTTTGTTTCTTTACACATTTTTTTCTAGCTGCTATTATTGATTTTAAGTAATTTTATTATGATGTGCCTTGGTGTCATTTTCTTCATATTTCTTGTACTTGAGGTTTATTGAGCTTGGATCTGTGGGTCTATAGTTATATCTTTAACTTTTTTTCTCTCCCTCATCTCTCTTTGAAGCTGAGCTTTCAACTGGCTATTCCAGTCCTCTATCAGACCAGCAGCTTCTGAATGATGTGGTATGTAATATGACCAGTGGTCCTGAGCCCTCTCTTGTAACCCCTTGCTGTAAAATTGGTCTTCCTGTTCTGACACAAATATTATATGGGATCCAATGCTGGTGGATCAAATACTACTTAAGTCATGAGAAAGAGGTACTGGCTGAGCACCTACAGGCAGGAAAACTAAATCCATACCTGAAATATGTGTCTATTCCTATGAGAATGAACCATTGGCCATTTCAGGATGGAAGGAACATAATGTTGTGAACTTGCAATCAAGTTGCCAGTTGATCTCCTCGATAAATGGTGCCATATTGGGGGTTCTGTGTTGGTCTCTTTCCTTGGCAGGTTGAAAATTCTGCAGTAGCAATAGCTAGATCAGCCTTCGTAACTGGTAGTCCATGCTGTTGGGCACATAGTCTCCATCTGTGCCACTGTGCCCATCATGCCATCACTAGGGTCGTAAATTACAAAGACTGGCTGATGTCAAGTGTCCAGGTCATTTTGTCTACTTGGTTGTTTTGTGCTTCCTGTAGGCTGACCAGACATACTGTTTTAAATGGGACAGAAAACAATGGTACTGTTCCGTGTCAAACTGTACATATGGTTAGCCTAGTCTCACTGAGTTAAATTCAAGGTGTGAAGAGGTTGATACATACCATTTGAAATGGGACAGTACTGTTGTTTTCTGTCCTGTTTAGAATAGTACCTCTAGTCAGCCTACTCCTCTGAGTTACATGCTCTCTGGTGGGTGTTAACATGTGATGCAAAGATCTTCATGCTTAGAGACCAATCTCACATGTCCATCCACATGCCTCTGCCTCAGATCTCCTTGTTCTCAATCATCCAGTCTTTTCCCTTCCAAACCTCTACCAGCTAGCCAGATTATTCACCACTGATCATAAATTCATAAATATTTCAACTTCTCTTTCCACTTAAGGTGGGTGATCAAGTAAATCAAGTCGCTCATCCCCCAAGTGAGGCTATAATTCATCCACTGTCCATTTTTGGTTTACAAACGCTCACATTGACCCACCTCATCCATAAACGAAACTTTTTTATCCTGCTTCAGTTTATCTGATGGTGTACCCAGAGAGCTGTAGGCATGAACTGAGGGAGGTGCACTGGTACAATAGTGGTGTGTGCCATGGGCATCTGAGCTTCCTGATCTTGACATTTTCTTGTGCCCTTTAGTCCTGTTCATGGTCACTGCTGGATATGCCTCATTTTATCTTTTGATATATTATTGCTGGGTCTTCCTGCCCTTATGTTTTAGTGGGTTTGATAAGGCCCAGTTCATGATAGGCAGTTCTATTTGCATGGTTACTTGGTGTCCCTTAGTCACCGAGACTCAGTAGCATACTAGAACTTGTTTTTCAAAAGGCATGTGATTCCCTTCTGCAGATAGCATGGACTTCTTCCAGATCCCTGTGGGCCTATATTATGATTCTCTCATGGAGATTTGCCACAGAATCCATACTGCATCCTTTTCCACCACTGATATCTTCAATGCCATATGATCTGCTAGACTGTATGGATCGGGTGGCAGGGCAGCTTGCTTGGAAGCCTGGACTGCTCTAGGCTGTGGTCATAGCCAGCAGCCTTCCTTGTCACCTGGTATAATGGATAGAGTAGAATTCCTAGGTGTGGGATACCCTGCATCTAGAATCTGAAGAAGCCTACTAAGTATTGTGATTCTTTCTTTATAGCAAGGGTTGCAATGTGCAAGAAGTTGTGTTTAAAGAGAATACCCCAGCATACCTCTGACCACAAGACCTCTAAAAATTTTATTGATCTGGTAAGCCTCTGAATTTTTGTAGGGTTTTTCTCTCCCAACCTCAGGAGTGCATGTGTCTTACCAAGAGGTGGCACACTAACTACCTCTTGCTCTTCTGGTCTGATCAACAAAAATGTCATCAATGTAATAAGCTAATATGATGTTCGGTAGGATGTCTAGATGATTCTGATCCTCCTGAACTAAATAATCATGGAGGGCAGGGGAGCTACTATAGTCCTGGGACAAAACTATAAATGTATACTCTTTCCAATTCCATTTGAATTCCAACTCTTTCTGATTCTCTTTTCTGATTGGAACAGAAAATACAGTTTTTGCCAAATGAACAGCCATAAACACATTATTTGAGGTTATATTAATCTGCTCCCACGAAGATACCATATCTAGCACAGCAGCTGTGATTGGAGCTACAACTTGGTTGAGCTTGTAGTAGTCTATAGTCATCTCCCATTTGGTTTCTACAGGCACAAGACTGGTAAATTAAATGGAGACATGATGAGAATCACCACCCTGCATCCTGATGCCTTAAGGGTAGTACTAATCTCCACCCCTGCCCCCATGTGATGATACTATCTTGGCCAGGGGTTGTGGTAGTGGTGGTGGTGGTTTAGTATCAGACTTCCACTTGGCCTTCCCCACTGTGATAGCTCTTATCTCATTAGGCAAAGACACAAAGTGGTGGTTGTGTCAGTCACCCAATTGTACACTTGGAGATGAATGATGACCACAGAGCTCTTACACTCAGTGTACCTCCTGTGAACTGGATCTTGGCCAGAACCCAATTTATTACCCTGTTCCCATATGTTCCCACTCTCACAGGTGGCCATGATAATGTTTTGGGTCTTCAGGTACCTATGTCAACTCAGACTCTATATTCAACACTCCTCAAACTATCTATATGTACCCTTTATCCAGTGGGCAATTACCCAAACAAATGGCCAGAGTTCCCTTTGCAGAAAGAAAGAAGGAGTCACTACAGTTTATACATGGGGTATTGCAGGGTCTTTTTCTTCTAGGGACCCAGCCACATCTTCTATCAGTGAGTTCAGGCTTTGAAAACTGGCTCAGGTCTGGAGACTAGACATGGGATTGGGATCATCTATTTTTATTGAAAAGACTGCCCTCAGCCTCCCAAATATTTTGTATTATAAGCTGAGTACCCTTTTCAGCTGCCCATAAATTTTTCCCTTAGTGGATGCCATGTTCTACTAACTATCTCCATAACTCTGAGGATCTGGCCCTTTGGCTGCCATATGAACTTTATCTTATAGTAATTTCAAGTTCCCAGCTTCTGGCAATTAAGCACCACCACCTGGTCTCTGCTGTTTTGGGTGTTATCATCTACAGTGTTATCAGTGAGCTAAGTTTATAATAGCTTTTTCTCTGTCAGTCCTGGACTGCAAAGGAAGCCAACATTGAGCTTTTGAATGATGCTGATGTCCCTCCCACTAGTGCATTCCTGATGGTTTTGTTAAATAGTGTGCCCCATGGAGTACATTCTTCTAGTTGAATCCATGGTTGTGTATATGGTTATAACCACTCCAGCATGCCCAGCCACTTCCTTGAGCCTTCTAATCCTGTTCTCAACTATTTGCCATGGCAATTCTGATGTTTCAACTCCACTCAGCATAGACAATTACATTTTCTTTCTAGGAGCCATCTTGTGGAAAATTTGTACAATTTCCTGATGTCCTTAACAGAGTGTTAAATCCTGTATTTAAGGAAAACACTCAATAAGCTCAATAACCTCTTTTTTTTAAGGTAAACAATACAGCAGCTTCATTAGAAATTTCAATTTTCCTCTTCAGTTTGAATGTTAGAAGAGCCTATTGTATGTCAAGGTACCCAAAGCGGAGATCACCCTTGCACTGCTACCTACATTTACCTGCTAGAAATAAAAAATTAGTTAAGCGAAAATGATTATCATATTATTTTTTTCTCTTCCTTTCAAATGTATACAATGTAACAAGAGTGACATACCTGAAATTACAATCACCAAACCTAGGATAGTTGTCGCCCACTTTGGCAAATACAGCACAGAGGATGTTGTCTGCAAATTGTGAGGTCATCAAAAAGGAGGTGGTAGAGGTTCATTCCTTTATTGCTCTCTTTTAAATTTAGGTTTTCTAAAGCACCTCCTAAAAACATAACATCTACAAAGCCCATAGCACCAAAATCTGCCATCTTCCCCCCGGCTCCAGCCCCATTCACCCTTGTCTGAGGAGGATCTCTCTTTGCATGCTAAAGTGGACAAAAAGAGCTCTTGGACAGACTGTGGTCTGCCTGCTCACTTTCCATGGACTGGCACTCTGTTTCTGGATAGTTTTCTGACTGCTTTCTGTGTTAGCTGTTTGGTTGTTGCTGTGAATTATGTGATTGTAGCAGTGACACTGTTGTGTTAGTACACCAGCTTGTATTGCCTACAGTCTCCAGTTGCTGTCATTCCAGCTGCAGCTGCAGTTGTAAACTGAGAAAGGGAAGGGCCAGAAGAATTAAGCTGTCCTCCTGTAGAATATCTCACTCCTGATAACTGAGATAAAAACTCAGCTATAGGATCCATGGCTTCTCTATTGATTGGAGAATGTGAACCCTGAGAAGAAAGTCCACCAGTGGAACTGCTAGTAAAGTGCATGTTTGATTTATGAGCATGAGGACCTCCTAATCTCCACCCAGGGTGAAACATTCTACATACATATTGAACACCACTTGATTCATCTAAATTGCTAGGGGCTCTGTTTTCAAGTGTAAGGTGAACTGCAAAGTCATCTGTGGCATGTTTAGAATCACCTCTAGACAATGCTGCACATATTAGGCGAATTGCTTCTGTTGATGTTTCTGCATGTTCAGAAGCAACATGTTCTTGAACAGACGTCTCCTTATAGCCCATTTTTCCACAACAGGGACAAGTAAAAGACTGGCTGCTCTACAGAGAAAGCTTCCTCACTAAGGTACAAATCAAAATCTATCCTTGTTAATATGCACTGCCTTGGGTGGTCAGTTGTATGCCTTGTTGTTGCACTACTTTCATAACAAGATGCACAAAGATCATAATTGTAGCAAATTAAATATTTATATCTCTGACCTTGAAAATTTCCTTTTAAATATGCCTCAAAGAAGACACCTTAGTTCAGACATCCTAGTTCAGATGGTGGCAATGCATCCCCTCCTGGGCTCTGGTTGCAGTGTGCGGGGTCCTGGCACTGCCTGCATCAGCCAGCCTACTCCCACTCAGTTCTGGGGCATGGCCATGGGATGGGGGTGGGCAGGAGATCACTCCTACAGTGGTGGCACCAGGCAGGAATGGGGCATGGCCTAATGGGGCCTGAGCTCCTCCAGGAGTCCGGACGATGCCCCGGCTCTGCCTGTGCATCCCATGACTCCATCACTCTCGTCCAGCCGGTTCTCAGCTGCAGCATCACACTCTGCAAATCCTGCTCCCCCCCGCCCCTGGTCCACTCTGAACTTTCTCCTCAATAACCTCTTTTATTTTAATATAGAATTTTTTAAACTTTAAATTATATTTGACATATACTATTGTATTAGTTTCAGGTATACAACATAGTGATTCAAAATTTATATACAAGGTTGGACAATTAATTTCATGAACTCAACCTAGATAAAGTGCTACAAGGGGTTCCCCAGTTGTGTAGTGGCTAGGCTTCAGCGCTCTCAATGAGGCGGCCAGGGTTTAATTCCCAGCCAGGGAACCACCCCTGCCCCCAAAAATGTGCTACATACCTCATTGCTGAATACCACTATGGTAACCTTACAAGTACTCCCTGACAGGAAGTTGTGTACCAAAGCTAGTGCCCAGTCCACTCTTCAAAGCAATTTTGGAGCTCTTTTTTTGGAGTGGCCATCAAAGCTGTCATTGTTCCCCAAATCTGACAGTTAAGTTCATGAACTTGCCACCTTGCCAAGGTTATGACAACTTACTGAGTTGTTTGTACAGTGCTGCCAACGTAAGTGCATGGTTCAGCAGTTCATTAAGACTATAGTCATCTGATCTTGTTAGGCATTTAGTTAATATTCTGCATTTAGTTAATATTCTGTCCCTATATTTATTTTTTATGATTTGAATAGAATATGGGCATTATTTTCTTTTTAATTTATTATTATTTAGGGTATACAACATGAGGATTTAATGTAAGTATACATTGTGAAATAATTACCACAATCAATTAATGCATCCCTCACCTCAAATCACCTTTTGTATGTGTGTGGTGACAACATTTAAGATCTACCCTCTTAGCAAATTTCAAATGTACAATACAATATTATTAACTATAGTCACCATGCTGTATATTACCAGAACTTCTTCATCTTACACCTGAACATTTGTACCCTTTAACCAACATCTCCCCATTCTCCCAATATCCCTTACCCACTATTTCCTGGCAACTACCATTCTACTCTCTGTTTCTATGATTTTGACTTTTTAGTTTCCATATATAAGTGAGATGATACAATATTTGTCTTTCTGAGTCTGACTTATTTCACTTAGCATAATGTCCTCCAGGGGTTCATCCATATTGTCACAAATGATAGGATTTCCTTTTTTATTATAGCTAAATAATATCATATATATACACATACATATATATGATCACATTTTCTTTATCCATTCATTTATTGATGGACATTTGGGTTGTTTCCATATCTTGGCTATTGTGAATAATGCTGCACTGAACATGGGAATGTCGATATCTCTTTGAGATACTGATTTCATTTCATATGGTACTTCTTCTTTTAATTCTGTTTTCCATAGTGGCTGTACCAATTTACATTTCTGTCAAGAGTGCACACAGGTTCCCTTTACTTCATATCCTAATAGACGTGAGATATTTCATTGTGGTTTTGATCTGCATTTCCCTGATGATTAGTGGTACTGAGCATCCTTTTGTATACCTATTGGTCACTTGTATGTCTTCTTTGGAAAAAAATGTCTATTCAGGTCCTCTGCCCATTTTTTAAACTGAGTTACTTGTTTGTTGTTGTTGTTGTTTCTATTGAGTTATGTGAGTTCCTTTTATATCAGTATTTTGGATATTAACTCCTTATCAGGTATATGGTTCACAACTATTTTCTCACATTCTGTGCCTTGCTTTTTCACTTTGTTGATTGTTTCCTTTCCTGTTAAAAAAGCAGAACCTTTTGAGATTGAAGTAGTCCCACTTGATTATTTTTGCTTTTGTAGTGTGTATTTTAGATAAAAACCAATAATTTATTTCCAAGATTCATATCAAGGAGCCTTTTCCCTATGTTTTCTTTGAGGAATTTTATGATTTCAGGTCTTACATTTATGTGTTTAATCTATTTTGCGTTAATTTTTTTGTATGCTGTAAGACAAGGGTCCAATTTCATTCCTTTGGATATGGATATTTAGTTTTTCCAATACCATTTTGTATTTTTGGCACTCATGTCAAAGATTAGTTGACCATATATGTGTGAGTTTATTCCTGGGTTCTCTATTTTGTTCCATTGATCTCTGTTTCTGTTTTTATGTCAGTATCATGCTATTTTGATTGTTTTATCATATAGTTCGAAATCAGAATGGGTGGTACCTACAGCCTTGCTCTTCTTTCTCAAGATTACTTTGGCTGTTCAGAGTCTTGTGTGGTTCCATATAAATTTTAGGGTTGTTTCTTCTATTTAAAAAATGCCATTAAAATTTTGAGAGAGATTGCATTGAATCTGTAGATTGCTTTCAGTAATATGGACATTTTAATATTATTAATTCTTCCAATCCATGAATACAGATATTTTTCCATTTATTTGTATATTTTTCAATTTCTTTAATTAATGTCTTATAGTTTTCAGTATATATTAATACTTTCACCTCCTTGGTTAAAATTATTTCTAAGTGTTTTATTATTTTTTGGTGCTATGGAAAATGAAATTATTTTCTTAATTTTTTGTATAATTTATTCTTATGTATAAAATGCAGCTGATTTTTCTATGTTGATTTTGTGTCCTGCAACTTTACCAAATACATTTACTAATTCTAACAGTTTTTTCGTGGAGTTATTAGGGTTTTCCATGTATAAGATCATGCCATCTGCAAAGACAGACAATTTAACATCTTCCTTTCTGATTTGGATGCCTTTTATTTCTATTTCTTGTCTAATTACTCTGACTAGGACTTCCAGTACTATGTTGAATAGAAGTGATAAAAGTGGACACCTTTGCCTTGTTTCTGATCTTAAAGGAAAAGCTTTCAGCCTTTCACCATTGAGTATGATGTTAGCTGTGACCTCATCATATATAGCCTTTATTATGTTGAGGTACTTTCCTTCTATACCTAATTTGTTAAGAGTTTTATCATGAAAGGATGTTGAATTTTGTCAGACTCTTTTCCTGCATCTATTGAGAAGATCATATGATTTCTATCCTTTATCCTATTAATGTGGTGTTACCAGATTTATTGATGTGCATATGTTGAATCATCCTTGCATCCCAGGAATAAACTCACTTGATCATAATGTATAATCCTTTGAGTGTACTATTGAATTTGGTTTCTTAGCATTTTTTTTTTTGAGAATTTTTGCATCAATGTTCATTGGAGGTTTTGGTAATTTTCTCCTTCCTATCTTTCAAATACCTTATGTGTCACAACAACTAGTGCATTTTCAGTACATCTCTGGTGAAAGTTTTAATAATTGGATTCCAGAGGCTGGATGTGCTCCACCTACCACTAGTGAGGGGTTCTCATTGACATTGAGAGGTGAGTGATTCAGCCCCCAAAGCTCATCTTATTGGCTGTTTTCTCAGACCAACTGTCTGAGATTGGGTTCTCTGGAAGAAGACACAGAGTTGGAGTTGGGGTGCAAGAAATTTATGAGGGGTAAACATTTTTGAAAGGGGGAAGAAACAATATTGGGCAGAAGGAGGAATTGAACTGCTAAGCAGATCCAACAAAGCCTGTGCCAATCAAGTAAGAAATTCAGAAGTAAATAATACTCATCAAAATGCCCTGCATCAAGCCAAAATGGCTATGCTTTTACAGCCATGCCTCTCTCAGTGATTAGATGCAGGTTCTCCTAGGAAAGGTGTGACCTAGCAACAAAACAACTCTCTACAGCTGTGGAAGGATCTAACAAATGTAGGCTTTGGCTGACCAAATTCCCCACAGCTGGGTAGCATGTCTTTCCTTAAAGAAGTGTTGGTAGACTTCTCTGTGTCTACCACAGACTTAGAAGATCAGAGTCTGAGTCCTGACTCACTTACTTGCTATGTGACACTGGACAAAATGCTCTACATTGCTGAATTTCTGTGGAAATACTTCCCTCATAAGGTAGTTAGAAGTTTAAATGAAACAATGTGCTCACGATAGATAGAATTTTGTAAACTCTAAGATAGGTTATAAATGTTACCTTTATTGTAGGAAAAGTCCACATTAATTGGGATTCACAGAGGTTTTTTTTTTCTTTTCTCTGTCCTACTTCCAGTTCTTTCAGCCATGTAAATTAAAACAAGTAATACACTGGATAAAGTCTATGCATTTTTTTCTGTACTGTTTGACTTATATTTGGATATCCAATAGTACCTAATACATGTGTGTGTGTGTGTGTGTGTGTGTGTGTGTGTATCTTCACTGAATTGAGAAACAGGAACAATTGTTCCCACTTTCAGAGGAGAAAATAAAGTTATCAGAAATGAAAATTATCTTGAAAATTATATTAAGTAATAAATCCCAAATATTTTATTTCTGTAATATGGTTACATTCATAGACCAGCTAGTTAAGAAATACTTTAGTTAGAATATGCCATTTCCAGTGGGCTGAGAATTTCTCATCAGATGAGGCCTCCATAGTCCAAGTCAACATCATTTGCTTCCTTGAAATAGGGACAGCTTATTAGTACGATTTACCTAGTGGCTCTACTCTCAGTTTCCTTTAAGTAAACTCTTATTTAGGTAGACCATACTTCTCATTCTACTATGAGGATCAAATGTGACCATATAAATAAGAAACTTTCTAAAGGGCTGAGCACATGTGTAATTGCAAATGACCGAGGCAAGGGAGGTTTGCACTGGATCCGAGCAGACCAAAAAAAAAAAAATCGAGGAACCACAGGCAACTTAAACATAGCCTTCATTGCAGAAGTGGAACAGCAACAAAATGGCATCTGGGAGTTCCCAATAGCTCATAGCTAACTCCCAGAGAGTCCCATCCCCTTATACAGGCAAGAGAACAAACAAAAGTGGCAGGCAGCCAAGAAGTGAGCTCATAAGTTGCATAAACAACAAAATGGCTGCCACTTGGGAACATGCAAGGCCTACTTACATAACAGGTGTGTGTCATTCCAGTGGAAACGTGGCAGGAGACCCTGAGTTACTCCATTTTCCCCACACTGTACCCCTTCAGGGTTTCTTGCCTCACAACCCATGTGACAGATGTTTTCCACAATATTTCCTGTGCGAGGAGTGTGTTACACTGCAACCAGATATCACAGCAACAATAAAGACTACAACCACAAACTATAATAGCACAAGTGATAGTAAAGAGGATAATCAAGGCAATGTGCCATTCGTTAGTGAGAGAAGCTCACTAGTCTTGGAGGGGATCCCGTCAGGTGCTCAATGCTTTGAGTTTCTGCAGCTAAGGCTTTTAATGCCTGACTAACATTACATTGTTCATTAGGGATATATATCCAACATTCAGTGTTGATCAAGGAACAAACCCCTTCCTGGGAGGCAGTAAGAATATATAAGGCTATGGAATTTTGCAGCACAAGTTTGCCCATCTGATAGACTTCTGCATTTAAAAGGGATAACACTGTGTGGGTTTCATTAAAGGCACAAGCCAAATGCAAAGCCAAAGCAGTTATCTCTTGTTGATTTACTATGCTAACTCCTTGAGCAGAAAATATAGCCAGCAGGTAAAACCACCATTCAGTGTGCTTCACCCTATGGCAAGCTTTGAAGGTGCCCCAATTACTGGGTTTACTACCCAGAGCAGGTATAACTTGGCCTGGGTCATATGGCCATCCCCATGTGCAGCAGCTGGTCCAATTTGCAGGCAGGTAGGGCCAGCCATGCTGCCTGCACACCTATAAGTTTATCCAAGGGACAGGGTAGACACTGTAGCAGCTAGGTGGATGATGCCAAGGCACAATGGCACCCCTCACAGAGATCAGAGGGAGTCCAGCCCACATTCACAACTTCCTCTAGTGTACAAGTGATGCATACTGGCACCTTAACAGAATTCCGTGGCTTCTGCGGTGAGCCATCCCAGGCCATCCCTACAAAATAAGCAAGTCTTGTTTATTTGCTCCTGGGAAAAAGCCAAGATCTGTTGCCTGGTTGTGTTCCATGCAGGTGTGGGATATTCAGCATTCCAGTGGTGGAGCCAAGTCCAATTCTTCACAGTAGCTGGCTTTATCTTCCATGTGAAGCCGCCAGTTGCAGTGAGTGGAAACTCAGTACAAACCCAGCATGCTGATTGGTTGGATACCATGTCCAGAGTATGTGCCTATTCCACCAAGGTGTTCATCCACACAACACTAACAGTGGAAAGGAAGTGAAGTTATAGGCACTAGAAAAGGCAGGTCTCTGCCCTCCAGAAGATTGCAAGCAAGTGTTTTGTCAGCTGACAGCACAGAGGCTGGCAGGGGCAGCCTCCCAGGACACAAGTACCAAACATGTTTGGTTTGTACGGTGGGTTCAACATGCAAAAGAACAGGAGAACTCATAATAGGCCATAAGGAGATAACATTCCTTTTAGCAATGTAGCCCCATCCACTGCTCCAGGGTAGTATACTTCATGTGAGGGGGCCATTGCCCAGTTACCCAATGGATTATCTTTAAGTTACTCTCCAAACCTTTCCACCAAGGGGCCAACAAAGCCACCTATCTCATGGTGGGGGGCGGGGTGCTGTACAGTCCAAGGCCAAGTCCAAGTGACCCACTGTCCCATGGCTAGACCAGTAGGGGCCAGCAGCAAGATGTTGCTTTGTTGCCTGAAGCCAGGTTTTAGTAATTCATCTTTGGTTTGTATCTGCAATTGAATAGGGGTTGCTGCTCAGTGCAGGAGTGCCTCTACTGGAGGCACGCCACCCTGCCTCCAATCTTCATTTAGAGTCTGTAACATGGTCCGCAGCCATTTTGTCCATCTCACCAGGGAGTGGGCTGCTCTGGAGTGATACAAGCAAAGTTTGAGCAATTCGTTGTATTGCCCAACAATTCCTGCTGCTTGTGGATGGTAAGGGATGTGGAATTTCTACTCTATACTCATGTCCTTAGTGCATTGTTGTACTTGGGTGTCTGCAAAATGGGTTCCCTTGTCACTTTCAGTGACCAAAGTGTGACTGTATGCAGCACAGAGGTGCTCCAGCGCATGCACTACTGTTTATTGATCTGGGTGATGGGCTGGTCATGCAGTCAAAAGCCCTGTTGCAGTACCAACACTAGTTACAGTGTAGCGATACCCTTCTCAGTTGGGCAAGGGGCCTATTATGTCCATCTGCCACCAAGTCAGAGGAAGTTGGCCCTGCACGACCTGCCCATCCAAGGCCACCAGCCTTCAGGGATATTCCTTAGAACAGACAGCACATTGCTCACAAGCTGCAAGCACATCAGTTTAAGTAATAGGCAAGTTCCACAACTTTACCGTTGCCCACATAGTCTTTTGTCCAGCATGGAGGAGGTGCTAGTGCAACCAATGTGCCACACCTCTGACAGGAGCAGTCTCTAACCATTTCACTTTAGCCAAGGTATCTGCATCATCACTGTCCAGATGGGCCAAAGGGGCATGTCCTGTGATGTGATATACCATCACCTGTTTCTGATGCCCTAAGGTCCTCAGGTCTTGCCACATGGCTTGAACCCAGAGTGGTTGCTGCAGCACCATCCAGTGGTTAAGATGCCAGGTGGCAATCCAGAGCATCAAGTCACTGAATGCTGCCCAACTGTCAATACAGACTATCAATGGGGATGTCTCATTAGGGACCACAAACCATGTAACCTGTAGTTCCTCCCATTGGCTGCACTGCCAGTATCAGTATCTTATCAAATAGTCTCAGTGTGCGGATGGAAGGTGACACCAGTCTATTGCAAGGGCTGCTTGGGCCCCCTCTGTCCAGTCCCAATGAGCCCTTTTTCTAACCAAGTAATACAAGAGCCTTAGCAGTTGAGCTAAATAGGACATGCATGCTCTCCAATATCCCAGGAGTGCAAGGAATGTTTGCAATTGTTTAACAGTGGTAGGCACAGGGTAGGCTTGGATCTTATCTATAACTGCATCAAGAACAAGTTTTGTCTTACCCAACCAAACAGCCCTCATGAACCTGACATAAAAGCCAGGCCCTTGCAGCTTCTTCTCCCTGAGTGCCAAACCACATGTTTTCAGGTGGATTAGGAGAGCAGGAACAGCATCTTCTAGATCTGCAAGAGAGTCAGTAGTTAACATGATATCATCAATGTAATGGTACAGGCATACATTTTCAAGCCAGGACCATCATGCGAAGTCCACTACCACCAGTCCATTGCACAGCGTGGGGCTATGCAAGTACCCCTGGGGAAAGACCTCAAAAGTCCACTGTTGGCCTTCCCACATGGATACTAATTGACCTTGGCTCTGTGAGGTTATGTCAATGGAAAAAAGCCATTAGAAAGATCAACCACAAAATGATAAGTCTCCAACTCCTGACTCAGGAAATCCATCAGGCACGCCACTGATGGGACCGCTGCATGCAAAGACGGCACTACCTTATTTAATTCCCAGTAATCAACTGTTATTTGCCAGGTGCCATCTGGCTTTCTCACTGGCCACACTGGGGTGTTATATGGACTATGGGTGGGGCATACTATCCCCACCTTTTCCAATTCCCATCTGGTCCCAGTTATCTCCTGATGGCTCCCTGGCAGCTTGTACTGCTTAGTGTGCACAATCCGTTGGGGAGGGGGAAACTGCAAAGATGCATGTGCAGCATTTTTCCACACCACTGCCTTCACTACCCACAGTCAGAGGCAAAACTCTCCTGCTGTGGTGTTCAACCACAGCCCTTGCAACATGTCCACCCCTAAGATGTACTGAGGGATAGGCAACATCCTTACACCTCATAAGTCTGTGGCAGCAAGCTGCCTGTGCCCAATGGGATGTCTGCAGTTTTCACTCTAATGCTTTTCCCCACATAGTCATCAAAGATTACTAGAGCTCCAGAGAACTCCAGATTTCCATACAAGAGAGAAAATTCAGCACCCATATCCACTAGGGTCACTTGAATATTTTGCCTGCTGTAGCCACAAATGACTACTACTTCTCCTTAGCCCCCATCATGGACTGCTGGGGCTCCTTAGCTCCCCACAGCTATTACCAACTGCTAGGGCTTAGGGTCCCATGGCCCTTTCAACCCTGGCAGATACCAGATCCACCCAGATTTGCGTTCATGTCACCCATAGGAGTTCATCTCTCTTGGCTGCTAGTCCCTCTTGGCTACCATATGGACATCCTTCTGCATGTGGCTCGTCTTGGCCTCCCCCAATTCATGGGGTGGAGTACCTGGAGCTGTTTGGTCTCTTCCATAGTTTGCACCTGCATCTTCATCAGGTCTAGCTTGGTCCGGAGTGCCCAGACTTGTGCCACTTCTCGCAGTCACCTATAACTCTGCCCGAAAGGTCATCTGCTGTGGATCCTGTTCAGGATGCCAAGTGTATTGCAAACAACTGATGCCAGGGAGATTCTCACTGGATCCAGGCAGATTGAAGAAAAATTGAGGAGCTGTAGGCAACTTAAACATAGCCTTTATTCCAGAAGCTAGCAGCAACAAAATGACATCCAGGAGCTCCCAATAGCTCATAGCTAGGTCCAGGAGACCCCCATCCCCTTTTACAGGCAGGAGAACAAAAGTGTCAAGCTGCCACAAAAGCAGCTCCCAAGACAAATAAACAACAAAATGGCTGCCACCTGGAAAAGTGCAAGTCATGGTTACATAACAGGTGTATGTCATTTCGGTGGAAGCTTGGCGAGAGAGCCTGAGTTACTCCGTTTTCCGCACAACATGGCTTCATTTCCATTAATATTTTTTTCTGCCCAATCATTTCCTGCTTGAAAGGTAATTTCAAGCCACTTTAACAAGTCCTATCCTTAAAGCCTTGCTCATAAGTGTCACTATTTCACTAACGGCTGTATTTTAAGTTTCCCCGTTCTTTGCTACCAAACAATAAACTCCTTGATTATCATAGTACAGATATTCAATAATATTTGTTGAATGATTGAATGAAACATATTTTAAAAGGCTAACTGCCTTTTAAGAGCCTCTTGCTGAATGGAAGACCTTATTTGTCTCTACTCTATTAAATGTGCTGGTACTGAAAGAACCAATCTAATTTATTTTCACTCAGGCTTTCCCTAAGTTTGGTAGAACTATCTATAAAAACTGCTTTCCCTTTTCATAATATGATTTGCAGCTTTATCTCTCTCTCTCTACACACACACACACACACACACACACACACATTTTTCTATTTAAATTTTCTATACAAAGTCATTGCCAATTAATATAATCATTGATGATATAGAATTTAGATAACCAAAACACAGTTTAAAAGCTGCAGTCTTGGACCCTTCCCTCCCCCAAACTGAATAATGAACAATGTCAATACTTTCAAGTATTAGTATTTGAAAAAAAAATCACATCTCAAATCAAGTACAAAAATATCTATGCTGCCTATTTTGAATTACAGTATTTCCATTACTCTGCAGTGTTTATACATATAATTTAAAAACTTCTGAAATCCTATTTGGTTTAATTATTGTTACCTTTGCAGAACAGTGTCACATTACAGAAATCATTTTGCTTTTATTATGGAAAATTTTAAACATACATGTAGTTAGAATAATATGATGAACCCCCATGTACACATCACTCAGCTTCAATAATTACCAACTTATCAATAGCCCAACTTGTTTCATATTTCCCCTCCATTCTTCTTTACTCAACTTTTCCTAGACAATTTTAAAGCAAATCTCAGGTAGCATATCATTTCACCTATAAATGCTTCAGTTTATAGAAACTGCTTTAAAAGAAGTATGTGCCATGTTGTGGGGCAAATGGAGTCAGGCTCTCTAGCCATGTTCCACTGTAATAATGTACACTTGTGATGTAAACATGACTTGCACTTTTCCAGGTGACAACCATTTTGTTGTTTATGTGTCTTATGTGCTTGCTTCTTGGCACCCCCCACCCCCATATAAGGAGAGGAGACTCTCCGAGAGCATTCCATGCTTTGCTGTGTGCTGACTCCTGGATACCATTTCATTACTGCTCTGCTTTTGGAATAAAGTTATGTTTAAGTTACTTGTGGCTCCTCGATTTTTCAGTCTGCTCCGATCCATTGCAAATCACCACAACCACAGTTGTTGGCAAGATACTTGACATCACAAACAGGATCTGTAGTAGAGGAATATGAAGCTGACTACACCCTTGGAAGGATTGAGAGGTGGCCTGCCATGAGTATGTGGTACCCTGTGGCATGTCTCCTCTCTACTAGGGCACCTCCTTGGGGTGACCTGAGGTGAATGGGAAGCCCATATATATAGAGAGAAGGTTCTCCAGGCACTGGGAGAGACCTTCAGCACGGTGAGCACCCACACAGTGGCTGTGGCCATGAGGTCACTCTTTCTTACAGCTTTGCAAGCAGAGTTGGAGGAGACTCTGTATGAAGTGACATGAGTTGGGAAAACCCAACTGAGCTGGACCTGATGAAGCTGTGGAGAACACCAAACAACTGCAGGCACTTCACACTGAGCTGGACCTGATGAAGGCATAGGTAAAAGCTGTGGAGGAGATCAGACAGCTGCTGATGGATGAACACTAGCACTTGCAGTTGGGATCAAAGAGGGGGTCCTCCATTGTCATGTCAGACTCTTTGTGGGAGGAAGGAGAACCAGACATGGAGTTTCGTTCTTGCCCTGTAGTGACACACAAAATGAAATCCCACCAGCCTATGGCACAGGGGGGCCACTCTGTTGATCTCCACAAATGACTGAATTTACCACCTACTGCCCATATACTCAGACTGAGTCAGTAGACTTGTGTAAGCAATCCTGGCAGAAGGCCAGAAAGTACCTGGTCACCCAGCTTTTGTGGCTTTGGGACCTGGGATTAGATGGTATAATGTGTACAGAGCAGGAAATGGAGAAGTTAGGCTCTGTGACCATGCACTCCTCACTGTCAGCAATTGCAGGGTCGCTCCCAGCATGGGCAAGGCACCCACTCCTTATTGACTATCTCATGGCGGCCATCCAAATTCTGTGGATGCATGCAGGAGATACTCCTGGGAAGGTCAGTAAGTGGAAATCCTACAATGAGTTGGTGCAGGTATTGCAGGAGCTGGGTTTGCAGAATGCGCTGTTCCATTCAAATACTTGAAGTTCTGATGATGAGAGAGTTACAGCAGGTATGAGAGACAAGGTGTTGCAAAATGCTCCCTCTTCCCTGTTTGGATCAATTGTGGCAATCCTGGCCCCTTACATAGGCCACCTCATGGATGAGGTCATCACAATGGTCGTGAGTTTTAGGGAAGCTGAATCCAGGTGCACACAGAAGGAAGTTTGTGCAGTGGCCAGGAAGGCACCACTGGCCAAGAGGAATGGGCCCATAAAGGTCAAATGATATCAGATGTGGGGAGATCTTGTGTTGGCTGGGGTTGATAGAAAATCAACCCAATGCCCATCTGTTGTAGCTATGGCAAAAGCTGAAAACTGACCAATGATTCATTCTGCTGAGAAAGCGAGAGAACTTAGGTGATGAGAGAGCTACGAGCCCCAAGACACACATTGTCCATGTCAAGGATCATTTAATGTATCAGGAGAAGGATCTTCCCATGGAGCCCCTGTTCCATTTTGAATAGGGAGAAGGTCAAGGAACCTGTCCACAGCAGATGGGCAGGGACTGGAAGCCACATGTGGAATTAGCAATCCACTATTCCCCAACAAATGTACAGAGAGCTCTAGTCCTAGAGGATATGAATGAAAATGTTCTCTCTTGTTTGGGAATCTGGGGAAGTTCTCTGGAGTCCCAGTAGTCATTGATGGCTATGGGTGGGGGGGTAAAGCATTTGATAGAAACTCGCAGACATTCCACTGGGTATAGGCCATCTGCTGCTGCAGAGGTATAAGGTTTATGTGTCACCCATCCCTGAGTACATCTTAGGGGTGGACATGTTGCAAGGGCTGTGGTTGAACACCATGGCAAGACAGTTTTGCCTCTGAGCACAGGTGGTGACGGTTGTGGTGTGAGAACATGCTGCACATGCACGTTTGCAGCTGCTCCCTCCTCAATGACTTGTACACACTAAACAGTACAAGCTGCCAGGAGACCATGAGGAGATTACTGGGACAATATGGGAACTAGAAAACTTGAGGATAGTATACCCCACCCACAATTCACTCCCCAGTGTGGCTAGTGAGGAAGCTAGATGGCACCTGGTGAATGACGGTGGACTACCAGGAGTTAAATAAGGTAGTGCTGCCTTTGCATGCAGAGGTACTGTCAGTAGCAAACTTGATGGATCCCCTGAGTCAGGAATTGGGGGCCTATTATTTTGTTGCTGATCTTCCTAATGCTTTTTTCTCAATTTATATAGCTTTGAAGAGCGAAGATCAATTTGCATTCACATGGGAATGCTGGCAGTGGATTTTAAGGTCCTTCCCAACGGGTGCTTGCATAGCTCCACACTGTGCCATGGAGTGGTGGCAGCAGATTGGTCATGATGGTCACAGCCTGAGAATGTACATCTGTACCATTACATTGATGATATCATGTTAACTAGTGACTCTCTTGCAGATCTAGAAGGCACTGTTTCTGCTTTCCTAACTCGCCTGAAAACATGTGGTTGGGTGCTCAACGACCAGAAGTTGCAAAGTTGCAAGGGCCTGGCTTGTCTGTTAAGTTCTTGGGGGATGTTTAGTTGTGTGAGCAAAGCTTATTCCTGACAGTTATAAATAAGATCCATGCCTACCTTGTGCCTACCACTGTTAAGCAATTGCTAACTTTCCTTGGACTCCTGGGATATTGGAGAGTATGTGTGCTCCATTTAGCCCAACTGCTGAGGCCCTTCTAACTTTTGGTTAGGAAATGGGCTCGTTGGGACTGGACGGAGGGGCCCCAAGCAGCCTTTGAATCCTCCAAGCACACCATTAAGGTTGCCCAGGCTCTGCATGTGTTTGACCCTGCCTGGCCTTATGAGCTGGATGTACATGTCACTGCAGAGGTCTTTGGCTGGGGCCTATGGCAGCATTCTGAGTGCTTGTGGCAGCCCGTAGGCATCTGGTCCTAATTATGGAAGAAGGTTAAGGTCCATTACTCCTTGGTGGAAAAACAATTTCAGGCTGTGTGTGCTGCCCTTTTGGCAATCAAAAGCATTATGGCTACTGCTCCTGTGACTGTGTAGACCATGTATCCTATCACAGGATGGGTGCATGATTATGCCACAAAATCACGCAGTGACACTACCCAAATGCCTACAATGGCAAAATGGGGGGGGGGCATATTTGCAACAATGCAGTGTTTTGAGCAATAGTCCCTTGAGAGCTGAGCTCCAAGAGGTCCTTGGGCCTTTGACTAATGTGGCTATAGGGGAGCCAACTTCCCAACACTTGGAAAGAGAGCTGGAGGCCAGCCCCTTCAAGGAAGGGCAAGCACCCATCCCCAGAGACACTTGGTATATAGACGTTTATAGCAGAGGTCAGCCCTTGCAATGGACTGGTGTTGCCTTCCATCTTCTCACTGACACCATTTTGTATGATACTTGTACTGGGCAAAGCAGCCAATGGGCTGAACTACTGGTTATATGATTAGTGGTTACTAATGAGCCCTCCTCATTGGTAGTTTGTTCTAACAGTAGGGCAGTATTCAGAGACTTGATGCTCTCTGGATTGCCGCTTGGCATCTTAACCACTGGATGGTGATATACTGTCTACTCTTAGGTCAAGTCATATGGCAAGACCTATAAACACTAGGGCATCAGAAACAGGTGATGGTATATCACCTCACAGGACATGCCCCTTTGGCCCATCTGGGCAATGATGAGGCAGATACCTTGGCAAAGATGAGATGGTTAGAGACTGCTACTGTCAGAGATGTGGTGCAGTGGTTGCAATGGTGCCTCCTCCATGCTAGACAAAAGACTATGTGGGCAATGGCAAAGTCATGTAACTTGCCTATTACTTATGCTGATGTACTTGTGGCTTTAGAGCAATGTGCTGTCAGTTCTACGGAACATCCCCAAAGGCTGGTGGCCATGGACAGGCAGGTTGTGCTAGAACAATTTCCTCTTACTCATTGGCAGATGGACATAATAGGCCCCCTGCTCAATTGAGAAGAATATCGATACACTGTGACTGGTGTTGATACCATGACAGGGCTTTTGACTGCATGTCCAACTTGTCACCCATATCAACATGCAGTACTACATGCACTGCAGCACCTCTCTGCTGTGTATGGTCACCCGTTGGTCACTGAAAGTGACAACAACCCATTTTACAGGCACCCAAGTACAGCAATGGGCTAAGAACATGGGTATAGAGTGGAAATTCCATATCTCTGACCATCCACAGGCAGCAGGAATTATTGAGCAATACAACACGTTGCTCAAACTTGGCCTATGCCAGTCTGGTGGTATGGACAAAGTGGCTGAGAACTGTGCTACAGTCTATAAATGAATGGAACTGGTGGGGTGGCCTGGCTCTAGTAGAGTCACTCCTGCACAAAGCAGCAGCCCCTATTCAGTTGCAGATGCAAACCAAAAGATGAATTGCTAGAACCTGGCTTCAGATGAAAAAGCAACTTCTTGCTGCCGGCCCCTACTGGTCTAGCCAGGGAACAACAGGTTACTTGGACTTGGCCTTGGACTATACAAGCCCCTCATATGACAAGGGTGCTTTGTTGGCCCCTTGTGGAAAAGATTTGGAGTGTAAATTACAGATAACTTCTTGGGTAACTGGGCAATGGCCCCCTCACGTGGAAGTGTACTACCCTGGAGGGGTGGATGGGGTTACACTGATGAAAGGAACATTTATTTCCTTATGGCCTATCATGAGTTCTCCCATTCTTTCACATGTTGAACCCATGTACAAGCCAAGCAGATTTGGTATATGTGCCCAGGGAGGTCTCCCCTGCCAACCACTGTGCTGTCAGCTGACAAAACACTTGATTGCATTATTTTGGAGGGCAGAGATCTGCCTCTCCCACTGCCTATAACTTCTCTTTCTTTCCACCCATAGTGTTGTTTGGACCAACACCTTAGTAGAATGGGCCCATACTCTGACTGTGGTGTCCACCCAGTCAGTATGGTGGGTTTGTATTGAGTTGCTGCTCACCATGACTGGGGGCCTCCTGTGAAAGATAAAGGAACTATGGTGCAGACTTAGACCTGGCTTCGATACTGGACTGCTAATGATTCTATGCCTGCATGGAATATGAGCAGGCAGGAGCTCTTGGTGCTCACTTGGGAGCAAATAAACAAGACTTTCCCCTGACTTGGTTATTCCATATGGGATGACCTGGAATGGCTCACAACTGAAGCTATGGAACTTTTTGTTAAGGCACCAGTATGCATAACCCATACACTGGAAGGAGGTATGAATATGGGCTGGAGTACTTCTGATCCCTGTGAGGTTATCACGGGGGATGCCATTATACCTTGGTGTCATCCCACAGCTGCTACAGTACCTTCTCTGTCCCATGGATGAGCTTGTGATTGTGTGGGCAGCCCAGCTGGCCCTACCTGCCTGTTAATTGGACTGTCCATTGTACCTGAAGATGGCCATACATCCCAGGCTGAGTCCTCCCAACTCCAGGTAGTAAACCCAGTATCTGGGGCACATTTAAGGCTTGCCACAGGGTGAAGCACACTGCATGGTGATTTTACCTGCTGGCTATATTTTCTCCTCAAGGAGCTAGTATAGTAAACTAACAAGAGGTAATTGCTTTGGCTTTGCTTATGGCTCATGCCTTTAATTAATCTCAGAAAGCATTATCCCTTTTGAATGCAGAAGTCTGTCAGATACACAAAGTTGTGTTACAAATTTGCATGACATTAAAAGCCTTAGGTATAGAACATTGTCTGATGGGAAACCCCCTACAAGAATGGTGGGATTCTCTCACTAACAAATGGCACATTGCTTTGATTACACTCTTTATTATTGCTTGTGCTATTATAGTTTGTTGTTGTAGTCTATATTGTTGCTGTGGTGTTTGGGTGCAGTGTATCACACTCCTCAAACAGGGAATATTGTGGAAGACAACTGTTGCATAGATTGTGAGGTGAAAAACCCTGAAGAAGTGGAGTGTGGGGCAGGTGGAGTCAGGCTCTATCACCACGCTCCACCATAATGATGCACACCTGTGATGTAACCATGACTTGCACTTTTCCAGGTGGCAGCCATTTTGTTTTTTATGTGCCTTATGTGCTCACTTCTTGGCACCTGCCTGTATGAGGGGAAGGGATTGATTGTCTGGGAGCGGGTGATGTTCTGCTGCACATTGACTCCTAGATGCCATTTTGTTGCTGCTTTGCTTCTGGAATAAAGGCTATGTTTAAGTTACCTGCAGCTCCTTGATTCTTCTTCAGTCTGCCTGGATCCATTGTGAACTGCTGCAACCACAATCATCAGCAAGACACATGTCTTGTTTATTTTACTGGTGTGTATAACCACATTAATCCCCTTGTGGGAGATATATTATCAAATATTCTTAATAAGGCAATGCTAATATTTAGTCTTGCATTTTTAAAGCAGCTTAAAATAACACACACATTGATTATCTCACAGTTTCATTAGTCCAGATATGGTTTAGCTGGGTCCTTTGCTTTAGGGTCTCTCACAGGCTGTAGTCAAAGTGTTGGCTGGTGCTGCAGTCTCATCTGATATTCAACTAGAGAAGGATTCACTTGCAAGATCTCATGGTTGCTGTCAGGATTCAGTTCCTTATGGTCTGTTGAACTGAGGACCTCAGTTCCTTGCTGGCTGTTGTCAAGAAGATCATCTCATTTCCTTATTACATAGGCCTCTGTGACATGGCTGCTTGCTACATCAAAGCATGCAAGCTGAGGAGACAGTAGAGTCTGCTAAAAAGACAGAAGTTAAAATCCTATGTAATGTAATCATGGAAGTGATATGCCATAACTCCTGTCACATTCTACTGGTTAGAAGCAAGTCACAGGTCTTTCACACTTGAGGAGAGATGATTATGCAAGGTGTGAATGCCAGATGGTGATCATTTGTAATAATATCTAAAAGCCAATGTGTCACACCTGAGATGCTTGAGGATCATTGATAAGATCAAGGTTCAAAACAGCCTTAAGTGCTTTGTTCAATCACTCAGGAACAGGACTGTTCTAAGATTGAGTGTGGCCAAGAGATGAATGAGGTACAATAAATTATCTCTTGGTCACCCTCCACTAATTGGATCAGCTGAACTAACAGATGCTATTCAGTCTCTTTGTGCCTGTACTTACTGATGCCCAAGGTGAAAGCACATGAGAGAGTGGAAGGCTTCTTTCAGGCAGCCCTGAGTAAGTCCTTTTGTCTCCTCCATTTAGACGGTATGCCTCTACCCATTTGGATATATTAAATTTGTCCCTGTCTTAGTCCATTCAGGCTGCTATGATAAAATACCATAGACTATGTGGCTTATAAACAACAAATTTATTTCTCACACTTATTGTGGCAGGAAGTCAAGATGAAAGTGCCAGTATGGTTACATTCTGATGAAGGCCCTCTTCTAGATTGTAGACCACCATCTTCTCACTGTGTCCTCACATGGTGAAAGGAGGGAACTCTCTGGAGCCCCTTTTATATGGGCACTAATTCCATTCATGAGGGTTCTGCCCTCATGGCTTAATTACCTTCCAAAGGCCTTCCCTTCTAATACCATCATCTATGGGGTTGATGTCAACATGTGAATTTTGTGAGAACATGTTTAGACCATAGTAGTCTCCAAACATGATAACACCAATTATTGCAATTACATTATTATATAACTGAATATTACATAAATTGAATAAACATGGCCATAAAAATGTGTTTTTATAATGAAGTTTAATGCTTATAGAAAATATTAAAAGACTCAAGTTGCTAAGACATTGTCAATTTAGTTGTGGTTGAGACATCTGTAAAGATGGGGAAAGTATGAAAATCTAGAAATATTCTTGTCTCAGAATTCTTTGCCCATTGCTTCTAAATCCTTTATTCATTTTAAATAAAGAAACTAGAAATCAGATGGAGCATAAATGTGCTGTTTAAATAAAAAGAACAAGAAGAAAAACCTATCAGCACATTCACACTTGGGGAAAAAACCTTGCCCTTCAATCAAGATATTGGTGAGCAAGTTTTCAGGTTTAAGGTAGAATAGTGTTCATGAATCATTTTTCCTTTTTTGAATATTTTTATAGTTAGTTTTCATTAATCTCCTGTATCAGAACTGGCAATTGATAATCTCCTTGTTTATCCCATGGGCATCCCAGATAAAGGCTTGCTTCCCACCTACATTCTGTTGGCTATTCTTCCATGTGGTACCGCCCTTATTTAACCCTGTGACTTCCATTTTTCAGGTCCTAGTGGTTAGTGTTTCTTGCTGGATAACTGACTTCATCTACCCATGGGCTTAGGTGTCTGGAGTTCCAGTTGATTGCCATGTAGACCAAGCAATGTGCTTCTCCTAGCTCAAATGTGTCTCTAGGCTTGTGACAGGCTGAAAGTGCTGGAACCATTTAAGTGCTTTGCAAACCATAGCTGTGGACTCTTCGTACACCCAAGGATCTGAGATTAGAGGTCTGAGGGACATCAAATCTAACTGTGTTCACAGGCTCACCATTAGATCTGCCTGTTTCCAGGGAAGTCCTGTCAGGTCTCCCATGGAGATGCAATCATATATAACCAGCTCTACTTCCCTGATTTGTCCTAATTTCTTTTTTTACTTTTGGTAACAGTTTTAGTGAGATAAAATTCACATACAATTCACCTATTTAATATATGCAATTAAATGGTTTTTATCATATTCAAAGACTTGTGTAACCATCACCACTGTTTAATTTTAGAACATTTTCATCACCCTAAAAGAAAAGCTTGTACCCATTAAGCAGTTGCTTCCTATTTTACCCTCCCCTAGCCCTTGGTAATCACCAATCTGCTTTCTGTCTCTATGGACTTGTCCATTCTAGATATTGTATATAATTGAAAACATATAATATGTGGCCTTTTATGTCTGTTTTATTTCATTTAGTATCATATTTTTAAGATTCACCTATGTTGTAGCATGCATGAGTACTTCATTTGCTTTTATGGCTGAAAATATTTCCACTGCATTGCTACACCTGTTTTTAATGCATTCATTCATCTGTTGACGGACATTTAGGTAGTTTCCACTTATTTGGCCATTATGAATAATACTGCTGTGAACATTCATTGCTAGGTCATATTGTAACTCTATGTTTCACCTGTTGAGGAACTATGAGTGTGTTTAATAAAAAATTGATTTATAATTTTCAGCATGGAATTTTTTTTTTACTTCATGCATTATTCACCTTCTAGTTACTTGCATTCCTGTTACTCATATATCCCATTATCATTGGTCGCTGCTCAGAGAACAAAAATAAATACAATTATTAACCTAATCAAAATTAGACTTAGACAACCAAACATGACAATTAAAGACATATATGTAAGTTTTGGATAATTGCAAACTGGCCATTACTATTTAATTTATACACTGACTTCTTTGTGTTTAATTAAGTAAAACATTCTCACTAATTTGGAAAATGATGAAAAATTGAGTACACTATTTCACTTGTTTCAGTTCTGTTATTTTAGCAATACAGTCAAAAGAAGTGATTGGAATTTAATATTTTTTAACTTTCTTTTTGCTGCAGTCTAGACCACCAGCCTCTTTACCTTTCTGTGCTCTTGTTGCCTGAGTGACCCACATCCCCAAGTTGGCCTCACAAAGATGTGCTTGAGTTCCTTGCTCAGGTGTTTTAAATAGGAATATAAAGAAACTGGATGAATTAACCAACAACTGGCCTCTTCCATTCTCCTCCTAACTTAATGCTAACTTGGGCACTAACCTCATACTCATCCCAATTCTGAACTCCCAGGTTCTCCCATGACAATAACATTCTTGAAAAAGGAATGGGGAAGCAGAGGGAATGCACAATTCTGGGACATGTTAACATGATAGAAAAATCTTGAGTAGCTTCCTGCCTCAGAGCCCCATCATTTAGCTCCAATCTCTTGGTAAGACTACCTAGATTAGATGAGGTATGATTAAAAAAAATAGTTAATGTTTAAATTTTTAAAAATTTATTATAGTAAAAGACGCATTGACATTAATCCCCCTCAAAATACTCCCTTTCACATCAAAACACTTATCCCATTGTCCTTGCCACTTTCTGAAGCGTTCTTGAAGTCCTCTTTCATGAGTATCTTTAGTTGTGCTGTCGTGTCTGTCTTAATGTACCGAATCAATTCAAAACATTTACTTTTCATGGTCATCTTCACATTGGGAAAGGGCCATAAGTTGCACGGTGCCAGTTTCAGTGAATAAGGTGGATGAGAACACACCATAATGTTTTTATTTCACAAAAATGTATAATTCATTGTTCGTGACCTATGATTTATGGCATATTTAATAACACACCTTCTCTCAACCATAGCTCACAACTGACTGACCACACTGAACAGATTGAAACTTGTCACACACTGTTACTAAGGTTTGACTCGCCACTTCCTATATGAAGGTTTCTGCCTTTTCATTGGATGGAACTCATCAGCAGCACTCACCATCACCGTATTTTTTTTTTATCACACCTCGTTTGTGTTTCCTGCTTGCAGTGAGGAATTTATCTTTGGGGACCTATAATCTCACTGAAGTATTATTTTAGAAATTTTCTTAAACTGTATCTATATAGGCAAAGGGAAAACTGGATTTGAGAGTTACACTGATTGATAAGCAGGCATTTGGTCCTGTCAAAAATGTCCATGCTTAGAAAATGTCCCTGGGTTTAAATCACCAGTAAGACTTATTTATACTTTTGGTTTACAGGATTTACACATAAAAATAATACTTTATTTTTCCAATAATTGTGTTATGGCTGTATTGATAATAATAATCATTCTTGCCTTAGAAGCCTTGCTAATCACAGCATGTGACGTTAGGGAGATTGGTTGGGGTCAAAATTTGCAGAAGAGCAGGATTTACATTAACTATGAGGGAGTTCCCTGGTGGTGTAGTGGCTTAAGGCTTCAGCACTGGTGCTGTCCATGCTGCGGCCTGGGTTAGATTCCCAGCCAGGGAACTACCCACATACAAAAAAAAAAAAAAAGAAGACAGAAAGTTGGCAACAAGATGGACCTGTGCAGATCTACTTTATACATTAACTATGGACCCAATGTCCCCATGAATATTTTTGCACACGACCAAATTTTGACATGGACCAAATGTTTCCATGGATGTTTTGTTTTTTTTTAATTGGCTTTTTATTTATTTATTTATTTATTTATTTATTTAGCTTTTTGGTATGTGGGTAGCTCCCTGACTGGGAATCGAACCCAGGCCACAGCGCTGACAGCACCAATGCTGAAGCCTTAAGCCACTACACCATCAGGGAACTCCCCTCCATGGATGTTTTGGACAGGACCAAGTGTCTTGCAAGGTGGTAATTGTGCTTCCAATTCAGGCAAAATACTTGGCCCTTGGGTAAATGAGAATTTTTGTGTTACATTTTCTATACTACCTAAATGCAAGTGATTGTAATGATGCCATGATTCTTAGGGTTCATACTGGGAGCATTAAAATTTGAGACTTTGGGTCTTTAGTAATTAGAACCCAGATAATAAAATAAGAATTTACCAAATCTCACTCAATGTTTGAAAAAAGCAAAGTTTTATGAACATAAGAGATCATTGCTCCACCTTTTATTTACTTTAGAGCTATAGGTATGGGGAATACTTTAAATTCTATTAAAACAAAGTGAAATGCTTTCTACTAAAGCAGCTTCCTACCAGACATGTCTATGTGTCTGAGGCAGCCGTGACTCTTTATAGTTTACAATGAACCAGTCCTTACAAGTTACCATGATGTATTTTAGTCCAGGCCCTCTTCCTTTGACTCACATGGAATCTGAAAAGTTAAAACCTTGTACATACTGTAAGATACTTAGTAAAACAAGACCTTCACCCTACAGTTCATTTTTTTCAGTTTATATTTTTATAATTATAAAAGTAATGCATATTCATTGTGGAAAATCTACAAAATACAATGTGATATTTAACCCACTAATTCCATTTCTAGGAATCTATTTTTTTCATATACGCTCAATGAATTGTGATGTGCATGGGTGTTTACTGTAGCATTGTTTGTAACAATAACATAATAGAAAAAACACAAATGTCCATCAAAAAGTTAGTTGTTTAATTACAGTTATCTCCATGCTGTGGAAACTATGCAGTACCTTAAAAATGAAAAAAATCTATATGAATAGACATGAAATGGTTTCTGACACATATATTTATTTAAGATTAATTGTATCTTTATTATAACTAGATATTGTTTTTCCTTTTGAAGAGGCAGAATCTTCACTGCTTTAGTGAAATATACATCATCTTAATGTGGAACTAAAAAGAGTTTGAACTAGGAAAGCTTATAAAATAAATATAGTTCTTCCTTGTGGATGGTAGATATTTTATCTTTATAAATATAGCCTTCATTTCCTGATTTTTGTTTGATGGGATGGGGGATGTGTTCTATTTTAATTTATGTAAAAGTAACACATGGATAAGGTTAATTAAACATATGAAATACTACAGGCTTTTAATAAAGTGCAATCACCCCCTACCTCACTCCTCTCAATTTTTAGACATACTTCCTTCAAGTAATTCTTTTTAATCATTACTTTTTAAAATTCTTCTGGTGGTTACCCACTTAATGCTAAATACCACAAATACCATTTTTTAAAAATCCTGAAACTGGTGATGCAAAGCAAGGACTTACCACCAAGACTACTCTACCCAAGAAGGCTGTCATTTAAAATTGAATAAGAGATAAAGAGCTTCCTAGACAATAAAAATGCTAAAAGAGTTCATCACCACCAAACCAGTATTATAAGAAATGTTAAAGGGACTTCTTTAAGAAGAAGAAGGGGGCAATAAAAAACATAAATCTGAATAATAAACTGGCAAGGTGAGGAGATTAGGAAATACAAATGAATAGTCACAAAATAGTCATGGAGATGTGGAGTGCAATATGGGGAATATAGTCAACAATGTCATGAAAACTATGTATGGTGTCAGATGGGTACTGGAATTATCAGAGGGATCACTTCATAAATTATATAAATGCCTACCCACTGTGATATACTCCTGAAAGTTAAAATTAAAATTAGAAAAGAAAAAACTGGCAATAACCATGTACCTATCAATAATCACTTTAAATGTAAATGATTAAATGCTCCAATCACAAGACTTAGGATAATTGAATGGATGAGAAAACAAGACCCGTACACATGCTGCCTACAAGAGACCTACTTCAGATGGAAAGACACACAGACTAAAAGTAGAGGGATGGAAAAATATATTTCATGCAAATGGAAACAAACAAAAAAGCTGGGGCAGCTATACTTATATTAGACAAAATAGAATTTAACAAAAAGGTTATAATAAGAGATAAAAAGGACATTATATAATGATAAAGGGATCAATTCAACAAAAGGATATAACCCTTGTAAACATTTATGCAACCAACACAGGAGCATCTAAATATAAAATATATATTGATGGACATAAAGGGAGAGATTGACAGTAATACAGTAATAATAGGGGACTTTAACACCCTATTGGCATCAATGGATAGATCTTTCAGACAGAAAATCACATTTAGACCAGGTGGAGTTAATTGATATTTTTAGAGCATTTCACAACAAAGCACCAAACTATACATTCTTTGCAAGTGCCCATGGAATATTTTCCAAGATAGACCATATGTTAGGCTATAAAAGAAGTCTCAAATAAATTTAAGAAGGTAAAAACCATATCAAGTATCTTCTCTGACCACATGGTATGAAACTAGAAATCAATTACACATTAAAAAAAAAAAACTGAAAAACACACTAACACATGGAGGTTAAATAACATGCTACTAAACAATGAATGGATCAACCATAAGCTCAAATGAGAAATCAAAAGGTACCTTGAAACAAGTGAGGATAAAAGCATAACAACCCAAATCTATGGGACACAGGGGAAGCAGTCCAAAGAGGAAATTCATAGAAATACTGGCCTACCTCAAGATATAAGAAAAATTGCAAATAGACAATCTAACTTTATACCTAAAGTAACTGGAAAATGAATAGCAAACAAAGCCCAAAGTGAGTTGAAGGAAGAAAATAATAAAGATGAGTGTGGAAAGAAATGAAATAGAGTTTAAAAGCACAATACAAATGATGAATGAAACCAGGACCTGGTTCTTTGAAATGATAAAACTTTTGTATCAATAAACCTTTAACCAGACTCTTCATGAAAAAAAGAGAGAGAACATAAATAAATAAAATCAGAAATGAAAGAGAAGTGAGAAGCAACAATGGAGAAATACAAAGGATTATAGGAAAATACTATGAACAATTACGTGCCAACAAATTGGACATCTGCAAAAAAATGGAAAAATTTCTAGAAACATACAATCTTCCAAGATTGAATCAGGAAGAAACAAAAAATCTGAACAGATGGATTACTACTAACACAACCAAATCACTAATCAAAAACTCTCAACAAACAAAAGTGCTGGACTGGATATCTTCACAGGTAAAATCACCAAACATTCAAAGAAGAATTAACAGTTATCATTCTCAAATTATTCCAAAAACTCAAGATCATTTTACAAGTCCACCCTGAATTCAAAACCAGACAAAGACATCACATAAAAAGTTATTTATAGGTCAATATCTCTGATGAACATAGATGCAAAAATCCTCAGCAAAATATAAGTAAATGAAATTCAGCAATATATTAAAAAGATCTTACAACATTATCAAGTGGGATTTATTTCAGGGATGCAAGGTAGAGCGAGGTGTGTGCAAGTCTATTTTGTGTGGTATAAATATTGCTATCCCAATTTTTTCTGTTTTGTTTTTGTTTTTGTTTTTTGTTTTATTCCTTTCCATTTTCTTGAAGTAACTTTTTCATTTTCTTGAATTAACTTTTTCCATCTGTTTACTTTCTTTCTGTGTGTGTCTTTCAAACTGAAGTGAGTGTCTTGTATGCAGCATATGTAAGGGTTTTTACTTTCTTATCCTTTCAGCCCTCCTGTGTCTTTTGATTGAAGTTTTTAATTCATTTATATTGAAAGTATGGTAGACTCTCAGTTAACCACATGCATATGATTGGTAGATGCCAGGTAAATGTAAGTAGCATCCATTAACCAGAACTCAAGCAACCAGCACTCTCAAGCAATCAGCAAAAAAATAGGCTTTAAAACAAAGGCTAGAACAGGAAACAAAAAAGGACTCACTAATCCCACTGCTGGGTATTTACCTGAAGAAACCTAAAATGCTCCTTTGAAGGGACACGTGCATGTATATGTTCATTGCAGCAATGGCCAAGATGTGGAGGCAGCCTGTGTGTCCATCTATGGAAGAATGTATAAAAAGGAGGTAGTACATATACAAAGTTGGGCAATTAATTTCGTGAACTCATCCTAGAAAAAGTGCTACATACCTCATTGCTGAATATCACTATGATCACCTTCAAAGTTCTCCCCTTGGGAAGTTATGCACCAATGTCAGTGCCTAGTCCGCCCTTCAAAGTGATTTTGGAACTCTGGAATGGCCATCAGAGCTATCGTTGTATCCAAAATCTGACAGTTAAGTTCACAAACTTGCCACTTTGTGCTTATGTTGACAGCACTGTACAAACAACTCACAGATACAGAAAATATTTTGATTGCCAGATGAGAGGGGTTTGGGGATGTGGGTGATAAAAGGAGGCAGGATTATGAAGTACAAATTGATTGTTACAAAATAGTTATGGGGATGTAGAGTATAGCATAAGGAATATTGTCAATAATATTGTAATAAGTAGGTATGGTGTCAAATGGGTACCAGATTTGTTGGAGTGATAAGTGGAAGAGGTTGGGGGTAGGGTGAAAAAAAGTGAAGGGATTAAGAAATACAAATTGGTAGTTAAAAATAGTCATGGGGATGTAAAGTACAAGGAATATAATGAATGATATGGCAATAACTATGTATAGTGCCAGGTGGATACTAGACTAGTGAGGGGAATCACTTCTCTTTTTTTTCCTTTCTCAATGCCTTTACTTTGAGACATGAAGGAAAAATCTTATAGATACACATGAAAAAGAGAGACGTGATCACAGGTAAAAGTGAAGTCAATCTATCCAGAAAGCTTTAATGCCTGTCAGCTGTTGAAGCTGAAGTTCTGATTAGGACATGTTGCAGGATTTAAAGGAATGTTAATTAGTATTCCTCTTTTTCCTCACCCTCTCCATCAACAGAATTTATACCAGTTTCCTCACAATACTTCTCAAGGGGAATCATGTCCTCAAGGGCCTCAGAAAACTCTTTCCTTCATGCCCTCACCCACATTTCACATATATCAGGTCAAACTTATGGTCCAGGTGAGCCCAGGCCTGAGAAACAGCTGTGGTGTTGCTCAGCATGCACACATCTCACTGTACTTTGGCCAAATCTCCACCAGGTGCCACAGTGGGAAACTGGTAATTAAGGCCAATTTTGAAGCCAATGGGACACAAGTCCACGAACTGGATGTGCTCTTGGTCTTGATGGTGGCATCGACATCTTTGGGAACCATGTCACCATGGTACAACAGACAGCAAGCCATGTGTTTACTGTGGTGAAGGTCATATTTCGTGATCTGGTTGGCTGGCTCAAAGCATACATTGGTGATCTCTGCTACAGAAAGCTGTTTATGGTAAGCTTTCTCAGCAGAGATGACAGGGGCATTTGTGGCCAGAGGGAAGTGGATGTGAAGATAGGACACCAGGTTGGTCTGAAATACAGTCAGGACAACAATTAAGACTCAATCAAGTCTGAGGGAAGCAGTAATGGATGACATGATCTGGCCAGTATGATGGTTAAGATTAGTGTAGGTCAGGTGCTCAATATCAAGGTTTCTACAACAGATTACATAGATGGCCTTATTTTCAACCATGAAGGCACAAAGTGCTCCAGGGTGGTGTGGATGGTGAGGATGGAGTTGTAGGGCTCAACTACAGCTGTGGAAACCTGGGGAGCTGAGTAAATGGAGAACTCCTGCTTGAACTTCTTGTGGTCTAACCATATTTCCTTGAGACAAAAATTGGATATTGGGATGACAAAAATGAGACAGGGTTATGAAATATTTTGTATGTGTTAAAAAGTAAGATGATAACAAGTTTTATTACATAAAGATATCAAACAATTATTTTTCAGTGACAGAATTCATACAAAAATTTAGGTAGATGTGAGGGGGACTGTAGTTTACCATGATGGTACTATGAATATTGCTCTGATGAAGTAATCTTATGCAGCAAATTTTGGTCTTTCAAGACCTTATCATAAAACTTCTCACACTCCATGACACAATTTTGTTTTACAATTAACATATCCCTCATTGCCTCAACAGTTAATCTAGATTTTTAGGCTATAAGAGACCTGAAAAACAGCCTAAACTCACTGCAAAAGAACGTGGAAAGGGCTGCAAATGAATAACACTAATTTATTACCTATAAAACACAAAAACACTCATAAATAATACATATATCAACAAAATACTTATAAAATATCACACAAGCAGTAAAAACATCTGTATAGCATACCACACTGAACACTCTAATACAGGACTTCAGTGGCCAGACTGCGAAAATCATAAACATAAAGTAAAAAGGAAAAAAAAGGAATGAACACCCTGACTGCTATCACAAGCTGGTTATGTTAATGTCCCACCAGAGAGTTCCATGGTAATAAAAATATATCTAACAGCCTGTTGAACCAAAATATGAGTCTAAAAAGTGTATATCAAACTGAATGTAGTGCAGAAAGAATCTCTACAGGTGGAGTGATGGCGGAAATAACAGAAAGAGTCACGGTCACTGCATCCATACTCCTAACCTAATGAAAACAGCCAGGTGAGCCCATTCAGTAGTTCCTGTGCACCAACACTCTCCTGTCTCCCACACAATGAAAAGGGCTTAGTGACTACCTTTTGAATTCCCCACTGCTGCAGACAAGCAAGGGGACAGTCTCTGATTTTCCATAGCTCAAGAAGCCTGGCCCTGACTGGATAAACTAAATGGAACGTCCTTTTTCATCACAGTAGTAGTTTTACCACATGAATTGGTTAGCATAGATCCTTATGATAAATAAACAATCTGCATTCACCTTTTTACAAAAAAATAAAAATTGGAAAAAATTGACATTTATATTAAAATGATGGGATGGTCAGGAAATATGAATAAAATGGTACTGTTTTGTTTAAAATGGTACATATGGTCAGCCTAACTTCTTGCCATAATCCACACGAAGATGTTCCATCACCAGGGAGGTGAACCCAAAACCAATTTCCCCACTAAAGCTGGGGAAAATCAGGAAGCACTGATTGGCCAGCTTTCAAATTCAGCCCAAGACAAACGCAATGATCTCCATGCCAATGGTGTAGTGCCCCTGGGTATAGTTATTGACAGCATCTTCCTTGCCTGTAATGAGCTACTTGAGGTGGAAGAGCTGGCAGTAGGTGGCAGTGCAAACATCATCAATGACTAACATTGCCCTGAGCACATGCTTGCCAGTGACTGTCTCACTGAAGAAGGTGTTAAAGGAGTCATCTCTTCTCCAAATGGTCTTCACACTTGGCATCTGGTCATCGGGCTGGAGGCCATGTTCAAGGCACTAGAGCTCCCAGCAGGCATTGCCACTTTGGACACCAGCCTGGCCAGCCTGGATGGTGATGCACTCATGCATGGCTATAGGTTACCAGATAGACATCAGGAGTAGGCACCAGGTCCCAGTTACTGTCCCTGAGAAGCTAAAATTCAAGATAAGTAACACACTAGGGGGATTACTTCTTAAATTTTATGAATGTCTCACCACTGTGCTGTACAGCTGAAATTAATAAAAAATAATATGGAATGTCAACTGTAATTAAAAAGTTTAAAAAGGGAAGAAAAATTAAAAGGGGATAGGAGGTCCAAATTTCCATGTATAAAACAAATAAGTCATAAAGATGTAAAATCCAGCATAGGGAATATAGTTAATAATATTGTGATAGCATAGTATGATGTCAGATGGTTACTGGACTTATCATAATGATCACATCTTTAGGTATAGAAATGTTGAATAACTATGGTGTACCCCTGAATCTAATATAATATTGTATATTAGTTCTATATTCAATATAAATGTTTTTAAAAGAACATAAAAAGTAATTGTGGTACATATATACAATGGAGTATTATTCTGCCATAAAAAGAATGAAATCTTGGGAGTTCCCTGATGGTGTAGTGGCTTAAGGCTTTGGCGCTGGCACTGTCGGCGCTGTCGGCGCTGCGGCCTGGGTTCACTTCCCAGTCAGGGAGCTACCCACATACCAAAAAGCAAAAAAAAAAAAAAAAAAGAATGAAATCTTATCATTCGCAGCAACATGTATGGACCTAGAGGGTATTATGCTAAGTGAAATAAGTCAGACTAATAAAGACAAATACCATATAATCTCACTTATATGTGGAATGTAAAAAATAAATGAGCAAACAGATACAGAGAATACACTGATGGTTGCTAGAAGGGAAGTGGGTTGGGGCAATGGGTGAGAAAGATGAAAGGATTAGAAAGTACAAATTGATAGTTATAAAATAGACAGGGATGTTAAATTACAGCATAGGGAATATAGTCAATGGTATTGTAATAGCTATGTACAGTATCAGGTGGGTAGTAGACTTGCTAGGATTATCACTTTGTGACATGCAAAAATGTCTAATCACTATGTTGTTTTGTACACCTGAAACTAACAAAAAACCACAATGAGACACCACCTCAAACCTGTCAGAATGGCTATCATCAATAAATCAACAAATAAGTTTTGGCAAGGATGTGGAAAAGGGGAACTCATGTATTGTTGGTGAGATTGCAAATTAGTGCATCCACTGTGGTAAATGGTCTGGAGGTTTCTCTAAAAATTAAAAATAGAACTGCCATATGACCCAGCAATTCCACTTCTAGGTATTTATCTGAAGAAATTCAAAACATTAATTGAAAAAGATATATGCCTATGTTGATTGTTGCATTATTTACAATAGTCAACATATGGAAGCAACCTAAGTGTCCATCAGTTAATGACTAGATAAAGAAGAGGTGGCATATATATATATATATATATATATATATATATATATATATATATACACACACACACACACACACACACACACACACAATGGAATATTACTGAGCCATAAAAATGAAATATTACCATTTGCAATGAAATGGATAGACATAGAGGATATTATACTAAGTGAAATAAGTCAGACAGAGAAAGACAAATATCACATGATCTCACTTACATGCGAAATCTATACAACAAAATAAATGACCAAACAAAACAGAAGCAGACTGATAGATGCAGAGAACTAACTAATGGTTGCCAGCTGGGAAGATGATTGGGAGGCTGTGTGAAAAGTGGGAGGGATATAGTAGTTAGTACAAATTGGTAGTTATGAAATCATCACGAGCCATAAAGTACAACATAGGCAATATAGTCAATCATATTGTACTAACTATGTATAGTGCCAGGTGGGCTACTAGACTAACTGTGTGGATCACTTTGTAAATTATATAAATGTCTAATAACTATGCTGTGTACCTAAAACTAATTTACAATAATATTGAATGTATTGTATTTTTAAAAAACCTGCAATTGTACCATAAATATTTCTAATGCAAAACATCAGTCTTCTGACAAATCTCTGTTTCTGCTTCTCCAGAAGTAATCAATTTATGGTTCTTTTTTCTACTTTATAATACAGTAATACATCAACATGGTTCAAAAATCAGAAGTACAAAAATGATATACATTGACAAGTCTTACTCCTTCTACCCCATTTTTATCTGTGTTTTCCAGAGTTTATGACATATTTTCTCCTTCTTAGACAAAAGTACCACACTCTAAACAGTCCTGCACACTGCTTCTTAATATTTAAGAACATATTTTCATGTCAACACATAGAGAGCCTTCTTGGTTTTTAACAGCTGCATACTATTCAATTGGGTAGATGCATCATAATTTATTTAATTAGGCCCTTACCGATGGATATTTGAATTGTTTTTAGCTTTTAATTGATACAGAATGTTGTGAAAATAAGACCACAGACCTGAAATTTGGGGGGATATGACCTAGGCCATTTACTAAAAATAAAAATTGCTTTCAGGAAGAGATGAAGGGAGGAAGGAATTCCTAGGCAGAAATTAACCAGATGTCTTTTATACCTGAGCACAATCTAAGATGTCTCCCATAAACCTTTTCAGGAGTAATTTTGAGATCTGTGGGAAAGGTATGCCCTTGCATTTGCAAGTAAACAGATTTCAAAAGACTGACAATATATATTTTAAAACTTGCATACCTTTTGAAAACAGGAGGAGAAATAGAAACCAGATAAAATATATTTGTAACAAAGGACTAAAAAATATTTTTTGAAAACAAGAGGAACAAAAGAAAATGAATTTGTACTAAGATTTATAAACTTCATACAAGATAAGTTTTCTTTTGTTTGTTGGGGTTTTTAAAATTTAATATGAGATATTGGATCTACCTTCTTTTTCAAAAGATAACCACTTTCAAAATATTTAAACAAATCTTGACTGTATTTACTGTGGTATTTCCAAATAATATTACATACATATTATTATTATTTCCTTATTTGTCCATTTTAGACATATCTATTTTCTTTTTCTTGGTAAAAGTATATTTTGAAAGTTTATTGCATTCATTGTTCCAGAACTTAAATGTAACATAAAAAGATTTTTAAAGTTTCAAGGTCTTTATAGTTTAGGAGCTGAATCAAGAACACAGAAGTTAAATTCATTAAAAATATAATTAATTAATTGTATTTCAATGTAAAGCATATACATGTTCTTTAGCACTATTCCCTAAATACCTCTTGCATTACCATGATTTCTTTTTTAATTGATTTTTTTATTTTAGAGCAGTTTAATGTTTACAGCAATACTAAGCAGTTGGTACAGAGATTTCTCATATACTCTCTACCACCACATATGCCTATCTCTCCCATTATTAACCTCCTCCACCAGAGTGGTACATTTTTCACAATTGATGAACCTACATTGATATATCATAATTATTCAGAGTCCATAGTTAATATTATGGCTCATTTTTGACATACATTTTATGGGTTTGAATAAATATATATGACAGGTACCCACCACTATAGTATACAAAGTAATTTCACTGTCCTAAAAATCATCTGTGTTCTGCATATTTATCATTACTAATTTAACTCCTGGCAACCACTGAACTTTTTACTGTCTCCACAATTTTGTTTTTCCTAGAATGTCATGTAGTTGGAACCATGCAGTACATAATCTTTTCAGATTGCCTTCTTTCACTTTGTAATATTCATTTAAGCTTCTTCTAAGTTTTTTATGGCTTAATAGCTCATTTTTTGTTGTACTGAGTAATATTCCATTTCCCTGATGACATACAATGTAGAGCAGTGGTTCTCAAACTTCCTAATGCCATAATGCTTTAATACAGTTCCTCATGTTGTGGTGACCATCTTTATATCCTCTTTGGTAAGATGTCTGTTAAAGTCCTTAGCTCATTTGCTAATTGGGGTTTTTAAAAAGGTTTTATTTAAAAATATAGCTAATGTACAATATTAGTTGCAGGTGCACACCATAGTTGTTCAACATTTATATACCTAAAGAATTGATCACCATGATAAGTGCAGCAACAATTTGCCACTTTACCATGCTGACACAATATTATTGACTGTATTCCCTATGCTGTACATGACATCTCCATGACTTATTTGTTTTATATCTGGAAATTTGGACCACTTATTTCCTTCACCTTTCCTTCCCTTTTTTAATTTTTCAATTACAGTTGAAATTTAATATTATTTTATGTTAATTTTAGGTGTACAGCATAGTGGTTAGACATTTGTATAATTTAAGAAGTAATCGCCCTGTCTAATCTAGTACTCACCTGGCATTATGCAGTTATTACCATATTATTGACTATATTCCCTATCCTTTGCTTTACACCCCCATTATTATTTTGTAACTACCAATTTGTACTTCTTAATCCCTTCACCTTTTTCATCCTGCACCCAACTACCTCTCCATCTATCACTCTGGAGAAATCTGGTACCCATCTGACACCATACATAGTTGTTACAATATTACTGACTGTATTCCTTATATCCCCATGACTACTTTGTAACAACAAATTTGTACTTCTTATCCCTTCCCCTTTTTTACCCACCCCCTCAACCACCCTCCCATCTGACAACCATCATAATGTTCTCTGTATATATGTTTCTGTTTTTTTGTTGTTGTTGCTGTTGGTTGGTTTTATTCTTTAGATTCCACATATAAACAAAATCTCATTGCATCTGTCTTTCTCTGTCTGACATACTCCACTCAGCACAATACCCTCTAGGTCCATCCGTGCTGCTGCAGATGGCAAAAATTCATTCCCTTTCAGGTCTAAGCAATATTTCATTGTATATATGTACCACTTCCTCTTTATCTGTCCATTCATTGATGGATGCTCAGGCTGCCTCCACATCTAAATAATGCTATAATGAACATATAGATGCACATGTCCCCTCAAAGTAATGTTTTGGGTTTCTTTGAACAAATAACCAGAAGTCGGATACTGGGTCCTTCTTTGTCTCTTGTTATAGCCTTTGTTTTAAAGTATATTTTGTCTGGTATAAGTATTGCTAGCCCATGTTTTATTTTGTTTTGTTTTCATTTTCATGAAATAACTTTTTCTATATCTTTACTTTTAGTACATGTGTGTCTTTCAATCTGAACTGAGTCTCTTGTAGGCAGTAAATGTAAGGGTTTTATTTTCTTATCCACTCAACCACCCTCTGTCTTTTGATTGGAGCATTTTATCCATTTCCATTTAAAGTAATTATTAATAGATACTATATATAGTTATTTCCATTTTATTATTCATATCTCTTATCTTTATTTTCTGTCTTAGGGAAGTCCCTCTAATATGTCTGTAATACTAGTTTGGTTGTGATGAACTCCTTTAGCTTTTTCTTTTATCTTTTTTGTTTTTTTAGTTAAAAATGCTTAGTTTATTATATAAAGCCAATACAGCTACTTCTAAGTTCAACTGTTTGTGTATCTCTATGTTGTTCAAAGTGTTATGTGATGTTAATGACAACCATTTACAAGTGTCATCAGGTAGTGGCTCTCATGTGGGTGTCATCACCTGTCATATCTGCTCCCAATTTCACATACAGTTGTCAAACTTCTCTAGGAGATTAAGAACTTCTCCCAGGCCCCAGAATAAACATATACCTAATGTTCTTGCTCAACTTATGTGCCAGAAGCAACAAAGTTCTGATGGATACACAATTAAAGATACCACAGGTATTCCAGCTTATCAATATACCTTTTCATTATTTTCATGAGCAAAGCATATTACCAGAACCCTAATTTGCATAATAATTCATTGTTAAAAGATATTGCACATTCTCCTGAGGACACACCATGATTCCCAAGATGCAAGGTAACTCTCAGAACAATCTCCTAACTAGTAAGTGAAGAGCTCACCCCAGATGTAGGAAGTTGCTTCCTGTATTTCAACTGAGTGCTTAAAATAGTGCTTTGCAAGGTCAGCACTGATTATAAGCATACACAATTCTGAGACAGTCTCCATTACACATCTGGTAGAATTAAAAGACCGCCTGACTTAATCTTATATAGTTAGTATATTAGTGTGATTATATGTTGTAAGAATTATTTTCCATTATTCAGTTTGGCTCAAAAGAGAATAAAGAATTTGGGCCAAAATTATAAGCAAATTATGGTCAGTTCTCTAAGCTAAAGAAAGAAAGTAATTGCTAAAAGTTTACAAAAATGCAATAATTCTCTCCATATGACCTTGTACTGTTTTATAAACTGCACTATTAAAAATCATGAGCTTAGTAAAAATCTTTACAAGCCAACTCATCAAAACAGGCATTTGGCCAAAAAGAATTTAATTTCACACCAAAAGAACTTCAGATTTTAGATTTATTCAGGGCTGTTTGCATACGTTTATAGAATATTTAGTTTACTCTAACAGATGACAAGACAATGCCCCCTCAGTGAGACCCTGACCTAAACATATTTGCTTTACTTACATAGCAAGAAGATAACATGAAACATGAAACATTCTATCTGTGGCACTGAAAGATAATCTACACAGGGCATCCTTCAAAAGACAGAATTAAGGATCCACCTAGGGTTTCAACAATACAGGCCTGATTGAGGTCTTCTGGCCTATTTACTTGACATTCATGTTTTATGCCTTGAAATATCTTTTGATTGCATCCTTGGAGTTCACATATATCAGTTTACTTTTCAGAGATGGGAGCTCTGGTGCCCACAAAAAACCTTAACTCCTCTTTGTTGTATTCCTTGGTTTAAAAGTTTGCATCATACAAAGCATAGCAACAATCTTTCTCAGCAAGGATTCCCACAAAATGCGTGAAAAGATTGGTTATGGTTATGCCAACATCTCCAACCAAGACCTCTTTGCCTTTTTCCACAATGATGCACTTTTTGTCTGCATTAAGACAAAAAAAAATGACAGCCTTCTTTCTTTTCTTAATTTCTTCTGGTGTGAAACACTTCCAAACTTTCATGTCATAAAAGATGCAACATACTTCATGAGCAACTTGCACTCCTGAGGCCATCATCTCCACAGTGATCGCAGTGACATGGGGAAAGAAGCTGGCTGTCACCAAGTCTGCTGAGTGTCCTCCTTACAGCAGTGGGACCAAGTGATGGAAACTCCTTTAGCTTTTTCTTGTCTAAAAAGCCCTTTATCTGTCCTAAGATTATAAATGGTAGCCTAGCTGTATAGAATAATCTTGGTGTACGTCCTTGCTTTTCATCATTTTGAAAATTTTATGCCAATCCCTTTTGGCCTGCAAAGTTTCCATTGAGAAATCAAATGATAGTCTTACGGGAGCCCCCTTGTAAGTAAATAACTTCCTTTCTCTTGCTGCTTTTAGGATTCTCTCTTTGTCTTTAACCTTTTCCTTTTTCTTTTTTTTTTTTTTCTTTTTGGTATGTGGTAGCTCCCTGACTGGGAATCGAACCCAGGCTGCAGCATTGACAGCGCCAGCGCCGAAGCCTTAAGCCGCTACACCATCAGGGAACTCCCAAACCTTTTCCATTTTAATGACAATGTGTCTTGGCGTGCGCCTGTTTGGGTTCATCTTGTTTGGGGCTCTCTGGACTTCCTGGGCTTTTATGTGTATTTCCTTCACTAAGTTAGGAAAGTTTTTATTATTTCTTCAAGAGGTTCTCAATTTCTTGGTTTCTCTCTTCTTCTTCTGGTACTCTTATGATGTGAATGTTCTTATGTTTGATGCTTTTTCAGAGGTCTCTTAAACTATCCTCATTTTTTATTTTATTTTATTTTATTTTATTATTATTTTTTTTTGCTGTTTCAGTTGGGTGTTTTCTGCTACCTTGTCTTTCAAATGCTGATTTAATCCTCCGCTTCACTTAGTCTGCTGGTGATTTCTTCTAGTGCATTCTTCATTACAGTCATTGTATTTTTCATTTCTGACTACTTCCTTTCTATGGTTTCTATGTCCTTTTTATACTTGCTTCTCATTTTTGAAGTTCTCACTGAGTTCCTTGAGCATTCTTGTAACAATTGTTTTGAACTCTATATCTAGTAGATTGCTTGGCTCCTTTTCATTTACTTCTTTTTCTAGAGTTTTCTATTGTCATTTATTTGAGATGCATTTCTTTGTTTCCTCATTTTGGCTGCCTCACTGTGTTTGTTTCTATGTATTAGGTAAAGCTGCTATGTCTGCCAGGCTTGTTGGGTGGCCTTATGTAGTAGTTGTCCTTTGCGGCCCAGCAGCACAGTCTCTCTCACCTGTGCTGGGTGTTCCAGGAATGTTCTTTATGTGGGTTGTGTGTGCCCTCCTGTTAGAGTTGAGCCTTGATTGCTGTTGGCAAGTCAATGAGTGCTACTGGCCTTAGGCTGACTGGCTGTTGGGGTTTGGCGACATCCATAGTTTACAGGTTGCTGTGTGGAGATCATATCACATGAAGTGGGATTTGTCCAGTGGGCTCTGGTGCTTGTTCCATGAAAGTTGTTTCTGGGAGCTCCTGAGAGGGGCTCCAGCACAGTCCCAGGCCAGCCACTGCATGTGATCAGCCCAGGACTACCTTGCAGGAGCTACAAAGTGATATATGGTGGGTCACTCTTTGTCCTATACCTGGAGGCCCATGGGAGATGCCACACTATGAACAGAAATGGCTGCCATTATTACCAGGTCTAGAGTATCTCTGTGAGAGGCCTGTTGTCAGCTGTTGGCTCCCATAAGGTTCAGCTGCTGATAAAGCTTCCTATGGTATGGGGTTGTGTGTGGCAAGGTCTCAGTGAGTCACCAGGATGAATCAAGCAGAGCTCACCAGACCAATTCAGTTTCATATTTGGCCATGGACATGGGGGAGTGGCTCAACACAGGAAAGATAGTGCCTAGCTTCCTGAAGGGTGGGGTTGCAGGGAGAACCCCAAACAGGGAAAATGTTGACTGTCTCTCCATACCTTGTCCTGAAGTTATACAATTCAGTCTCTTACCATATGTCTCTGAAACCCACTGAATCACCATCCCTCAGCTGGAGCTCAGTGTGAGTGGCTGCATGGACCCTTTAAGAGAACATCTAGGTTTCTTGCATCTTTCCATTCCACAGGGGCAGTCAGAATCCCCACTGCTTTTTACAGCCAGAGTTTGTGGGGGCTCCTCTTCCTTGTACCAGTACTCTGGGCTGGGAAGCCTGGTGTGGGGCTAAGGTCCCACACTCCTTTATGGGAAACGTCTGGAGTCAAAATATCTCTCCCAGCTTTCAACCACCACATGTGGATGTGGGGCCAGCCCGTTTTCTATCCCTGCCCCTCCTACTGGTCTCCATGCAACTTCTTCTTTATATCCTTAGTTATAAAACTTTTGTTCAGCTAGACTTCAAATGGTTCTCCAGGTTGAGTGTTCTATAATTTAGTTGTAATTTTGATGTATTCATGGGATGAGGCAAGCACAATGTTTATCTACTCTGCTATCTTGGATCTCAAAATTCAGGATATTCACTCTTGATGCTTCTATTCAACATTGTGTTTGAGATTCTATCCAGAACAATTCAGCAAGAAAAAAGAAATAAAGAAATAAAACCAACTTTTGTTGCATGTGACTAGATTATGTATATAGATAATTCTAAGGAATTCACAAAATAACTTATTATAAGTAATGAACAAGTACAGGAAGGTTTGAGAAAATAAGATCAACATACAAAATTCAATGGTATTTCTATAAACCAGCAATGAACAATATTAAAGTGAAATTAAGAAAACAATTCCAATATCAAGAGCATAAATTAATAAAATACTTAGGAATAAATTTGATCAATAACTGCAAATATTGTACACTGAAAACTACAAAATATTGTTGAAAGAAATTAAAGACCTAAACAAATGGACAGACATCCCATATTCATGGATTGAAAGACATAATAGTGTAAGGTTGGGAATAATCCCCAAATTGATCAACAGAAAGAATGCAATTCCTAACAAAATTCCAGCTTCTTCTTTTACATAAATGAACAACTTTATTTTAAAATTAGTATGGAAATACAAGGGACACAGAATAGCCAAAACGATCTTGAAAAAAAAAAAAAACAAAAAAAAACAAAGTTTGATGTATACTTTCTAACTTCAAAACTTATTAAGCAATATTAATCAAAACAGTGTGGTACTAGCACAATGATAAATGTATATAAAGTCTGACAATTAATTTCCTGAACTTTCCCCCATGTGCATATGTTGGCAGCACTGTACAAACAATTCAGTAAGGTTTCATAACCATGGTATATCAGTGTCTCACAGCTGTCATTGTGTTGATGTGTGGCAGTGTCTTGCTGAGTGGTGTTCATTACTGTTATTTATGTAGGCTGTCACAAGAATGTCAGAGCTTAAATTAGAGCAATAAACAAACATCAAATTTCTTGTTAAACTTGTCAAGGGTGGAAGTGAAATTAGGAACATGTTAGTCCAAGTTTATGGGTATAATACCATAAAGAAAACAGCAGTGTACAAATGGGTTAAATGTTTTTTCAAGGGGAGAGAAAGTGTCACTAATGAAGAGAGGTCAGGGTGGCCAGTAATGAACAGAACTAACAAAAACATTGCAAAAAATTATTGAATTGTGCGTCAAAATCATCAGCTGACTGTGAGAAGCATAGCAGACCAAGTAACTATCAATAGAAAAACAATTAGGAAAACCTTAACTGAAAATCTTGACATGAGAAAGATGTGTACAAAAATAGTCCCAAAGGAGTTCAACAATGGACAAAAGCAAAAGAGAGTCAAAGTTTGCTAAGACCTTTTGGAGAGGCAAGAAAATGTTTTGCGCCATGTTATCACTGGTGATGAAACATGGGTGTACCAATATGACCCTGAATCAAAGTGTCAAAGTGCACAATGGAAGTCAGCCAATTCTCCACAATCAAAATGTTCTGTCAGTCCAAATCAAGAGTCAAAATTATGTTACTAAACTTCTTTGTTATCAGAGGAATTGTTCATTCTGAATTTGTACCAACTGGGCAAACAGTCAACCAAGTTCACTATTTGGACGTACTGAAAAGGCTGCATGAAAAAGTTATATGAAAACGACCTAAACTTTTTGCCAACAACCCATGGTTCTCACATCACAACAATGCACCAGCTCACATGACACTGTTTGTGAGGGAGTTTTTAGCCAGTAAACAAATAACTATATTGGAACACCTTTCCTACTCACATGACATGACCCCCAATGACTTTTTTCTTTACCTGAAGATAAAGAAAATGTTGAAAAGAAGACTTTTTTAAATTCATTTTTATAGATAGACTTTTTGGGGTGGCATCTGTTAGCAAGAATTACATAGGTTTCAGGCATACAATTCCACAGTGCATTGTCAACTTGTTGTATAATAATTTCACCATCTACTGTGACTTATCTTTCCATCACCCTATATTTAGCTTCCCTTCCCTCCTCTCCCACCTCCTCCCCTTTCTCCCCTTCCTATCCCCCACATCCCCAAATAACATTAAACTATTGATTATGTCCATGGGTTATTTGTTTGTTTGTTCATTTCTTTTTTCTTTGTTGCTTACAGTTTTTATATTCCGCATATAAGTGATGTCATGCAGTTCTTTTTTTTTTCTGTCTGGCTTATTTCACTAAACATGATGATCTCCAGGTCCATCCATTTTGTTGCAAATGGCAATATTTCATCTTTTCTTACAGCTGAGTGATATTCCATTGTGTATATGTACCACAGCTTCTTTATCCAGTCATCTGTCACAGGACACTTTGGTTGTTTCCATGTTTTGGCCACTGTGAACAGCGCTGCGATGAACATTGGGGTATATAAATCTTTCTAGACAAGACAGTGTGGAGGTTCCTGAGAAAACTGGGAATGGAGTTATCATTTGACCCAGCAATCCCACTTCTGGGCATCTACCCAAAACTTGAAAAGAAGACATTTTGATGAAATTCAGGAATCAAGGGTCATGCGACAACAGCTCTCATGGCCATTCCAGAAAAAGAGTTCCGAAATTGCTTTAAAAGATGAACTAAGCGCTGGCATTGGAGCATAGCTTTCCAAGGGGAGTACTTCAAAGGTGATCACAATGATATTCAGCAACGAGGTATATAGCAATTTTTTCTAGAGTTAGTTTGCAAACTTAGTTGTCAAACCTTGTAAATCAATGGAAGTAAACCCATACATACATGGTGAGTTGGTTTTTCAGAAGTGTGAGAAGACCATTCAATGAAGAAAGAATAATCTTTTCAAAAAATGAGGCTCGCACAACTGGAAATTCACAAGCAAAAGAATTAAATTGAACCCCTACCTCAATTTTTAAAAAATAACTCAAAGTGGATCAAAGAGTTAAATATAAGAGCTATAATTATAATCCTCTTAGAAGAAAACATGGAAAAATCTTCATGACCTTGAATTTGCAAGGGGTTATGAGATATGAAACCAAAAGCACAAGAAACAAAAGGAAAAATAGATAAATTGGACTTCATTGACATTAAAAGCTTTTGTATATCAAAGGACACTATCAAGAAAGTGAAAAGACAACTCACAGAATGGGAGGAAATTTTTGCAAATCATATATCTGATGAGGTTGTTGTATCCAGGTTATATAAATAAGTCTTTGAATTTGGTAACAGAAAGAAACACAACCCAATTAGAAACAGGCAAAGAACCTGAAGAGACATTTCTCCAGAGAAGATATATAAATGGCCAAAGGTACATGAGAAAATACTTGATGTCATTAATTAATATGCAAATTAAGACCATAGAGAGATACCACTTCATACTCACTAAGATGGGTATAATTTTAAAAGATGGACAATGACAAATGTTTTTGAGGACATGGAGAAAATTGAGCCTTCATCCATTGCTGGTGTAATGCAAAATGATGCAGGCAATTTGGAAAACAGTTTCCAATTCCTGAAAAAGTTAAACATAGTTACCATATGACCCAGCAATTCCACTTCTAAATATACAGTCAAGAGAAATGAAAATATACATTCCCACAAAAACTTGTATGTGAACATTCATAACATTATGTATAATAGCCAAAATTTGGAAACAATCCAAGTGTCCATTGATAAATTAATAAACAAAATGTGGCATATGCATACAATGGAGTATCAATCATCCATAAAATGAATGAAGTACCAATACATGCCACAACATAGATGAGCCTTGAATGTTGTGTAAAAGAAACAAAAAAGCCGCATATTGATAGTTTCATTCATTTGTAATGCCCAGGATAGGCAAATTTACAGAGACAGAAAGTAAATTAGAAGTAATGATTGCACAGTTTTATTAATACACTGAAAAGCACTAAATTGTATATTTTAAAATGGCATGTGGCATGTGAATTATATCTTAAGGGGGAAAAAAGAGGAAGAAAAGGAGGAGGAAAAAATCGTACCAGTACCAAGCAAATAAAATTGCTGATGTTTTTCTTAAATTCTCCTAACATGCCAATTACTTTCTCTATGAAGAGAAGGGATAGGCTTCTGATAAAGTCAACATCTAGTTGGAAATGACTGTATTCCAGGACCCCATGGGACAAGTTTTAATAACATTCCTCTAATAGTTTACTCTATAGTATAATGATGTTTCCAGAACTGTATGCCATATGTTTTGCTTTCCCCAATAATATCTGTTAAAAGAACAATAATGTTTTCTGTTCCATTTTTTTATCCAAAAGTTAGATGTACAGCTTGTTCTAGAAAGTTTTTTTCTTCAGATGGGCTATAGACATGGCAATGATCTGCTCATGTCTTTGATGAAAAGCTGAATCTCACACACAATGCTGGCCTACATAAAAGGATTAATGCTGTGTCGGTGAAGTGATGTGTTCTGGTTTGTAATTTTAATCCCATAGGTTTGTGATTATGGCATTTTGACACTCAAATGGGAGAATATAAATACTTTGATATGTGTGTAAGGATTTTGCCAACTACTTTGCCAGTGAAATGTTCTTCCTTCACTTGTCTGTTGTTAATGCTGCCAGGCTTCCTGCCAATTCTGTAACAATTACCCCACATTGTCATCTTGTCATTTGAGAGAGTTCTACAATAGTAGATTCTGAACAAATGTGTACTGAATAAATGAATGAATGATGAGTTTTTCTTGTCTATTTTTATGAGAGTACAAAATTGTAAATGAATACTTTATATTGTGAGTGAACCACTAAGGAATTAGGTCCACCATCATTTAAATGAGAAGATGCCAGGGAGCTGATAGACAGTTCATGATTGGATTTTTATGAACATGGGTTATCTTTGTTCTCAACCAAAAACATGGTCCAGAAAAAGGACAGTCAAGATTTAGGATTAAACCATAAGAAAAGGGATCTTTCTGTGCTCAAAATCTCTTTACTTCCTTCTCCAAGCAATTGACCTCCCTTAACTCCAATTCCTAAATGAAGTCTTCATACTGACATGGAGTTTTTAAAAGAACTTTCAGATTGGGCTTGTCGAGGCTAAACTAACACTTATTGCACTTGGTTGCCCCTTGTGGATGCACAGAGAAAATACAGCATACATCTAATAAATTTAGAAGGAACAGCTTCATCATGGGAGATGAAATAATCAGAGGTCAAAGAGTCTTAGCAACTGTATCAGTGAATAAATAAGGGCAGGATATGTGTTAAGCTTTTGGAAGTTGCTTTGATTGCTTGCTTGCAGATGATAGTGCTCAGCACACTGAGGTCCTTGCCTTGAATATTTTGTTTTGCCCTTTTTCCTAGACCATTTGTCAGCTCTATTTTTCTTTCCTTCTTTGGGAGTGTATTAAAAGGTCTGTAAGCTCCAATCTGAACACCACCCACACTTGGGAAATATTGCCTGCTCCTGGTAATTACTGAGGGAATTACTGCACTAAACAAACAGCCTTTGAGGCAAGTTCAGATTTCCTTATTGTTGCAGTCTTCCTGCTGTTTAAATTTCTCACTTGAATTTGGAAACCTACATGAATTTTTATTATTTACTCCAGAGCATGATTTGGCCCCAGACCCCCACCACTACCAAGTAATTTATCCTTATCTTTTAGGGCTAGTACACTTCTAGGCTCCCATCAAGTCTAGTTGTTTCTGCCAAAAGTGAGTTCTAAGCATTGAGGTAACATTATTTTCATGCTGGCTGGTATACAACTATCAACATAGGAACTATTCAAGAAAAAAAAGGGATTAGAGAATGACAGATGAACTCCCAAGATGTTTCTTCCCCTGTCTCCAAGGACAGCTATCCTCATACTTCCAATTAGTGATGCCATTACATCTAACAGTAATGATAAAAATAACAATGGCTACCATTTATTCAATAGGCACGAGGGGCTCTGAAATTGACATATAGCCCTATGAGGTAAGTATTATTTGTCTGATTTTAATGTTGAAAGATATGAAGCTCAAGAAGACACAATACTTGAGCAATGTCACACAGGTAGCTGGTAGCAGAGCTGGAACTCAAAACTAGGTCTGTCCATCTCCAGGGCCTGTACTCTTTTAACCATAGCACACTGCCTCACTTGTATTAGAGAATCATGGGGTTTTGGTAGTATAGTCAGAGAAAAGAGAACTGGATGTAATTTGGCCTTTAGAGTAAACATTTTAATTACTTTTATTATCCTTTTTGTGACTATGAAAACCTCTCAACTCCAGCTATAAATACAGGAAATATGTCCAACCTAAAACTATATCTGTGTTTTATTTCCAGGGTAATGTATTTTTATACTAATCCACATCACAGAAAATACCAAAACATGATTTCAGTCCTCTTCCTATTTTTCCTTTGATTCTACCTACCTTCATTAGAATTTTCAAAGGCAACTTTTTGCAAATTTTATTTTGAAGTAAAAACCTACGTACTAATAGAGTGAACAAATCTTACATGCACAGCTCAGTAAATTTTCAGAAAGTAAACATATCCATGTACTCACCACCCAAATCAAAATAAAGAACATGACCAACACCCACGAAGCATTCCTCATGCCCCCTTCCAGTCACTGACATTCAATAATTATGATATGACTTCTATTATTATTTTTTAGTTCTGCCTGTTTCTATAAATGCAATCATAGAATATACTCCCTTTTGTGGGCCTTCCTTGTTTCAACATTATATCTGTGAAATAAATCCACATTGTTTCTTGTAGCATAACTTAAAATATATAAATATGTGTACACATGTATATACACATATGCATGTCTATATTTTGTATAAACATACAACAATATATTTATGCATTCTAAAGTTGATAGACATTTGGTAACTTCCAGTTTGAAACTATTCTCAAAGTTGCTGTTGTGAACATTCTTTTAGTCGTCTTTTGGTGGACAAATGACTTTACATCTCTTGGGTATATAGTCAGGAGTAGTATTGCTAAATCATAGGATACACATATGTTCAGCTTGGCAGATATTGCCAGTTTTCCAAAGTGGTTGTACCAAATTTTACGACAACGAGCAGAATATAAGAGTTATACCACATACTTGTCAACACTTGCTATTATCAGGCTTTTAAAATTTAGATTTTCTGCTAGACTTGCTATATTGTAACATTGTGGTTTTAATTTGAGAATGAATATGTTAAGCACCTTTGCATGTTGTAATTGGCCATCTATAGATCCTATTTTTTGAACTATCTGATCAAGTCTTTTCTTCATTAAAAACTGAACTTTTTTATCTCAATATGTAGGAATTCTTTATATAGTCACACTAGGTGTCTTTTCTTAAATAAATATATTTCAAATATTGTCTCTGTATAGCTTGCCTTTCCACTTCTTAATTGATGTCTTTTGGTATAAAGAAGGTTTTTTGTTTTTGGTTTTTTATTGAAGACCAATTTATTAATATTTATCTTTTGGTTATTGCTTTTTATTTCCTGTTTAAGAAATATTTGCTTACTCTGAGTTAATACAGATAGTTTTCTATTTTACCTTCTAGAAGTTTTATCACTTTACCTGTTACAAGTTAGTTCTACAATCAATCCAGATTATATGTTTGTATGTTGTGTGAGGTAAGGGTCCAAATTTATATTTTTCTATATGTATTCCAAATAAGGTACTACTTATTGAAAAAAATCATTATATTTCCCACTCAATGAAAATAACACAATTGTCAAAAGTCAGATGGCTGAATTCTCTATTTTTCCCTATTGGTCTGTTTGGCTAGCCTCAAATAAATACCTGCATTAACCATGCTTTTTTATTTTCTATATTTTGATGCTTTGACATCTGGGTCCTTGCTGATACTAGAGGGACTGACCCTCTCAGAGTTAGTTAATTCCTAGAAATAGTACACAACTAATCTTGGAGTTGGCTGACTGAAAATACTGTGTTTCTGGTCAAGCAGAGCATTTACAGGGACACAAAAATTATGAGTTTTGATTTGCTGATGTGGCACCCCAGGCAAGAGTGGCTCCATCTTGGGCCTAGAAAGTTATTTCAACCATAAACAAAAGGAACAAAAATACATTATCATATCAACTGATTAAGGAAAACCATTTGACAAAATTCTGAACTCATTCATTGTCTTAGGTCAGGCTGCTATTACAAAATACCATAAACATGAACAACAGAAATTCATTTCTCACAGTTTGGGAGGCTAGGAAGTCCAGGGTCAAGGTGTCAAGTGAGTAGGTTCCTGGTGAGGAACTTCTTCTTGGCTTGCAGTTACCTACCATTTCTCCGTATTCTCACATGGTAAAGAGAGAGATCTCATGACTCTTCTTCTTTAGTAAGGGCATTAATCCCATCATCACTTAATCTAACCCTAATTTCTTCCAAGGACTCCACTGCCAAATACTACTATCACATCAGGAATTAGGACCTCAACATATGAATTTTGGAGGGATACAAACTTTCAGCCTATAACATTCATGGTATAAACACTCACCCAAGTAAGAATACAGGGAAACTTCCTCAACTTGATAAGGATCATCTACAAGAAACCTACAGCTATCATACTTAATGGTGAAATACTGAATGCTTTTCCCTAAGAACAAGAACAAGGAAAGAATGTCTACTCTCACCATTCTTATTCATCAGAGTATGGGAAGTCCTAGACAGAAAAAAAAAGGCAAGAAAAAGAAATAAAAGATGTACAGATTAGAAAGGAGGGAATAAAACTGTTCCTATTTTTACATGTCATATTGTCTAAGTATAAAATACCATTGAATCTACCAGAAATCACTGAGAAGTAGTAAGTGAATTCAACAAAGTCAAAGATCACTAAGCACAATATTAAAACACAAATATTAACTGTATTTTTATATACTCTCAATGAACAAATGGAAACCAAAATTAACACAATGTCATTTACAATCATCAAATAAAATGAAATAATCAGGTATTATTCTAAGAAAACATATATAACATCTGTGTATGAAAACTACAAATAAACATATGAAAAGATGTTCAACATTATCAGCCATTAGAAAATGATAATTGAAACCATGATGACACATCTATCTGAATGACTAAAATAAAAAATAATGATGATAGAAAATACTGGTGACAATGTAGAGAAATTGGATCTTATATATTGCTGGTGAGAATTTAAGATGGTACACGCATTCTGGATAACAGTTTATCAGATTTTTATCATATTAAACATGCATTTACCATACAACCCAGCAATTATACTCCTGGCATTTATCCCAGAGAAATGAAAATTTGTGTTCACACAAAAACCTGTATAGAAATGTATATAGAGGCTTTATTTACATTTTCTAAAAATTACAAATAATCCAGAAGAGTTTTAGTGAGTGAGTGGTTAAACTGTAATATACTCATACCATGGAATACTAATAAGCAATGTAAAAGAAAGTACTTTTCATATATGCAATTTGGATGAATCTCAAGGACATTATGTTTAAAAAAAAATCCATCTTAAAAAGTTATATGCTGGAGAGGAAAGTAAGATGGCGACTGGAGAGGAGGTCCCTAAAGCCTCCCCCAGAAAACACAATTGAACGGCCGCCCAGGAGCCAAGAAAGCGGATCCTGAGTGACAAAATGGCTGTTGAGACATCCACTCATCGCAAGTAAACACATGAAGGTTGGAGAGAAGGGGGTCAGCAGGTGAGAGGGAAGGGAGCAGAGACGGACTGCCACAGGGCACAATCGCTGCTGACTATTCAGAGAGGCGCAGTGTGTGGGAGGGGAGAGAACGCAGGGGAGCTGGGCTTTGGAGCTCCATGCTGGGGACAGAGTTTGGGAGCCAGCCTCTGGACCTTTTGAGTGATAGAAGGGCTGAGCGAGGACTCTGAACTGTAAAGATGACACCCCAGCTCTAGGACCCATGGAGACCTACACAGGGCTGCAGTTCCTGTTCCCAGCCCGCTGCAAAGTCGACCCTGCTGTCTCGGGCCAGGCCTTCAGCTTTGTACTTATGGAGTGCTCACTTCCTTGTGCACCCCAGAGTTCTGGAAGCAGTGTGAGCCCATAGACAGCCAGATGCTGAATCAGGGTGGGGAAGAAAGGCAGATTTGAAAGCATTCCCCCAAGCCTTGGACCAGCTTCCCCAGCAAAGGGCAGAAGGCAGAGATGCCCTTGGAGCACCTTTTGTTGACCTCTCTCCAGGATATATGTGCATAGCCTCCAACTGCAGTAGGAGATCAGAAAAGAAATAAACAACCCCTGTCTCTCCCAAAACTTGACGTCCAGTGCCACAAAAGCACAAAAGCAATAATCTGGGCACTGAACATAAAGCCCTAATGTCAAAGAGGAAGAACCCAGTGGATAGGATGAATTCCTTAAAAACTAAAACTCCTCAGAAAGAACATGAAATTAATGGAGAAGACAGCTTCTTAGACCTAGAAGGATCTGATTTAAGTGACAGAGAATTTAAAGCAGCCATTCTAAAGGCTGTGAGAGAAACAAAATCATACTGGCAGAACAACATAGCTGAGATAAATAACATAAAAAAGGATGTGAATGACATAAAAAAGGAACTCCATGAACAAAAAGAACAATTTAACAAAGAAATTCAAAACATAAGAAACATTGAGATGGAAATGCGAGAAATAAATAATACGATAAAAGAAGTGAGAAATGAAATAACTGCCATAGGAAAAAGGACCTACCAGATGGAGGAAAGAATTAGTGATATTGAATATCAGAACATGGAAACAGCTCAGAAAGAGGAAGAGAGGGAATATAGAACCAAAAGGATTGAAAGAACTCGGCAAGAACTATCCGACACCATGAGACAAAACAACATCAGGATAATAGGAATAGAAGAGGGGGCAGAGCAATCCACAGAGATCATACTCAAACAAATCGTAGATGAGAACTTTCCAAACCTATGGAAAGATCTGGAACCCCAAGTTCAAGAAGAAAACAGGTCCCCTAGATACCTGGACCCTGACAGATCTTCTCCAAGACACATGGTACTAAAGATGTCCAAAACTAAAGACAAAGAGACAATTCTCAATGCAGCCAGGGAAAAAAGAACTATAACTTGTAGAGGAAAACCCATCAGACTGGCATCAGATTTCTCAGGAGAAACTCTGCAAGCCAGGAGAAAGTGGAATTCAATATTCAAAAATTTAAAATAGAGAAACTTCCAGCCAAGAATAAATTATCCAGCAAAATTATCTTTCAGATATGAAGGTGGAATAAAGACCTTCTCAGACACACAGAAGCTGAGGGAATTTGCCAGCACGAGGCCAGCACTCCAAGAAATACTGAAGGAGGCTCTTCGGCCTGAAAGAAAACATCAGGAAAAATGGAACAAAGTTGGGGCAACACGAAAGAAACAAAAAGAAAAAAACAAACAAACAAACAAAACCAAAGAAAGAAATAAGTAATGGCCACAGGAAATCCACACATATCGATCATTACTCTAAATGTTAATGGACTGAGCTCACCAATAAAAAGACACAGAGTAGCAGACTGGATTAAAAAACAGAATGCATCCATATGTTGTTTCCAAGAAACACACCTCAACCATAAGGACTAACACAAACTCAGAGTGAAAGGATGGGATACAATACTCCAAGCAAATGGTAACCAAAGAAAAGCAGGAGTGGCCATACTGATATACGATGAAATGAACTTCAAGTTAAAAAAGATAGTAAAAGACAAAGATGGACATTACATAATGATAAAAGGCACAATACAACACCAAGAAGACTTGACACTAATTAATATATATGCTCCCAATCAGGATGCACCAAAATATACAAAGAAACTACTAACAAATTTGAAAGGAGAAACTGATGAATACACAATCATAGTGGGAGATTTAAACACCCTGAAAACAGCCATGGACAGATCATCCAAACAAAAAATAAGTGAAGAAATAACACCTCTAAATGACACATTACAGCAATTGGATATAATTGACATTTACAGGACACTTCATCCAGCAAAAAAAGACTACACCTTCTTTTCTAGTGCGCCTGGAACATTCTCAAGGATAGACCACGTGTTGGGACACAAAAGTAGCCTCAGCAAATTCAAGAAGATGGAAATCATACCAAGTGTATTCTCAGACCACAAAGCTTTGAAATTGGAGATCAACTGTAAAAGGAAAGCAGAAAACACCACATACACATGGAGATTAATCAACAGCTTATTTAAAAAGGACTAGATAAAAGAACAAACAAAAAATGAGATTAAAAAATATATAGAAACTAATGACAATGAAAATACAATGTATCAGAATTGTTGGGACACAGGGAAAATGGTAATAAGAGGGAAATTTATATCACTACAGGCCTATCTTAAGAAATAAGAAAAATCACAAGTAAACATCTTAGCATCCCATCTTAAAGTACTAGAAAAAGAAGAGCAGGCAAAAACCAAAGTCAGCAGAAGGAAAGATATAATAAAAATTAAAGCAGAGCTAAACCAATTAGAGAACAGAAGGACAATAGAAAAAATTAATATAACGAAGAGCTGGTTCTTTGAGAAAGTCAACAAAATTGACAAACCCCTGGCGAGACTAATCAAAGGACGAAAGGAAAGGACACAAATATCCAAAATTAGAAATGAAAGGGGAGAAATTTCCACTGATACCACAGAAATAGAAAGGGTTATAAGAAAATATTATGAAGGACTTTATGCCACAAAATTAAACACCTAGAAGAAATGGACAAGTTTCTAGAAACTTACAGCCTACCAAAACTGAACCAAGAAGAACTGGATAATATAAATAGAACAATCAATAGCAACGAGATTGAAATGACTATCAATAATCTCCCTAAAGGCAAAAGCCCTGGACCAGATGGTTTCACCAACGAGTTCTACCAAGCATTCAAAGAAGAATTAATGCCTATCCTCCTCAGGTTCTTCCAAAAAATTGAAGAGGAAGCAGTACTTCCTAACTCATTCTATAAGGCCAACATAACCCTAATACCAAAGCCTGGCAAAGACAACACAAAAAAAGAAAACTATAGTCCAATATCTCTGATGAACACAGATGCAAAAATCCTGAACAAAATATTAGCAAATAGAATACAATAATGCATTACAAAGATCATACATCATGATCAAGTGGGATTCATCCCGGGAGCACAAGGATGGTTCAACATATGAAAATCAATCAATGTGATACACCACATAAACAAAATCAAAGATAAAGACCATATGGTCATTTCAATTGTTGCAGAAAAAGCTATCGACAAGGTACAACATCCATTTATGATCAAAGCATTAAATAAAATAGATATAGAAGGAAAGTATCTCAACATAATAAAGGCCATATATGACAAACCCTTGGGAAACATCATAATGAATGGGGAAGAGCTGAAACCTATTCCCCTAAAATCAAGAACAAGACAGGGATGACCCTGTTACCACTGCTATTTCATATAGTATTGGAAGTTCTACCCACAGCAATCAGTCAAGAGAAAGGAATCAAAGGTATCCAAATTGGGAAAGAAGAGATCAAATTGTCACTATTTGCGGATGACATGATCCTTTATATAAAAAAATTCCAAAGATTCCACCAGGAAACTATTAGAAACAATTAACGAATATAGTAAAGTCGCAGGATACAAAATCAATGTATAAAAATCAACAGCATCCCTTTATACAAACAACGAATCCTCAGAAAAAGATATGAGGGAGTCAATTCCTTTTGCTATCACAACAAAAAGAATGAAATACATGGTAAGTAACTTAACAAAGAATGTGACAGATTTATACACAGAACACTATAAGACACTTGAAAGAAATTGGAACAGACTTTAAGAGGTGGAAAAATATCCCCTGTTCATGGATAGGAAGACTTAACATTGTTAAAATGGCCATTCTGCCCAAAGCAATCTAAAGATTTAATGCAATGCCCATTAAAATCCCACAATCATACTTTCATGAAATAGATAAAAGAATTATTAGATTTATATGGAACCATAAATGACCTCAAATTGCCAAAGCAATACTACATAAAAAGAATAAGGCTGGTGGCATTACACTTCCTGACTTCTATTTATATTACAAAGCATCCATAGTCAAAACAGCTTGGTACTGGCAGAAGAACAGAAATATAGACCAATGGAATAGAACTGAAAACCCAGAAATAAACCCACAAATTTATGGACAAATATTTTTTGATAAAGGAGCAAAAACCATACAATGGGGAAAAGACAGCCTCTTTAGTAGGTGGTGCTGGGAAAACTGGAAAAACATATGCAAAAGAATGAACCTGAGCTGTGAACTCTCTCCATATACAAAAATTAACTCAAAATGGATTAAAGACCTTCATATCAGACCTGCAACAATAAACTGTATAGAAGAAAACATTGGTACTAAAATTATAGACCTAGGATTCAAGGAAGACTTCATGAACCTGTCCTCAAAGACACGGGAGGTAAAAGCAAAAATAAATGAATGGGACTATATCAAACTAAAAAGCTTCTGCACAGCAAAAGAAACCATCAACAAAGCAAAGAGACAGTCAACTGAATGGGAGAAAGTATTTGCAAATAACACATCAGATAAGGGTCTAATATCTAAAATATATAAAGAACTAAGAAGACTTAACAACAAAAAAACCAACAACCCAATTGAAAAGTGGGCAGAAGAACTAAAAAGACACTTCTCCCATGAAGAAATACAAATGTCCAGCAGACATGTGAAAAAATGCTCATCCTCATTAGCTCTCAGGGAAATGCAAATCAAAACCACAATGAGATACCACCTCACATATGTTCAATGGCTGTTATCAACAAGACAAGGAATAACAAGTGTTGGAGAGGATGTGGAGAAAAAGGAACTCTCGCACACTGCTGGTGGGAATGCAAATTGGTACAACCACTGTGGAGGACAATGTGGAGATTCCTCAGAAAATTGGGAATGGAACTTCCATTTGACCCAGCAATCCCCCTTCTGGGGATCTACCAAAAAAACCTGAAAACCTTTGTCCACAAAGACTTATGTACCCCAATGTTCATCGCAGCGCTGTTCACAGTGGCCAAAACATGGAAACAACCAAAGTGCCCTGCGACAGATGACTGGATAAAGAAGCAGTGGTACATTTACACAATGGAATATTACTCAGTAAGAAAAGATAAAATATTGCCATTTGCAACAAAATGGATGGACCTGGAGATCATCATGCTAAGTGAAATAAGCCAGACAGAAAAAAACAAATAACTGCATGATTTCACTCATATGTGGAATATAAAACTGAAAGCAAAGAAAAAAAGAAATGAACAAACAAATAACCCATGGACACAATCAATAGTTTAATGTTTATTTGGGGACGAGTGGGGTAGGGAGGGGAGAAAGGGGAGGGGGGGGGAG
>PVJL010002015.1:0-25524 GCA_004026885.1 Lyroderma lyra
CAGAAAAAACAAAGAACTGTATGACTTCACTCATATGCGGAATATAAAACTGAAAGCAAAGAAAAAAAGAAATGAACAAACAAATAACCCATGGACACAATCAATAGTTTAATGTTTATTTGGGGATGAGTGGGTTAGGGAGGGGAGAAAGGGGAGGGGGTGGGAGAGGAGGGGGGGAAGCTAAATATAAGGTGATGGAGAGAGAAGTCACATTAGGTGGTGAACTTATTATACATCAAGTTGACAATGCACTGTAGAATTGTATGCCTGAAACCTATGTAATCCTTGTTAACAGATGTCACCCCAATAAGTCTAACAATAAAAATGAATTTAAAAAAAAAAAAAAGAAAAAAAAAGAATTAAAAAAATAAATAAATAAATAAAGTGGAAAATGAATAAACCAAGATAACTTCCAAGAGAGCGTGTCTGTCGAAGAGCCCCTTGGCAGCCCTGAATTGTAGAAATTACTAGTCAAAAACAGAGATTTCCCTGGTCATGGGACCTTCCAGGATACACCCAAGTACAAGAGGCTATGGTTTCTAAAGGCTCCATTGTAGAGTGGGTGTAGTCAATAAAGTAAGGACTTTAGAGGTTCACAGACCTTTGTTTGAATCCTGTTTCTACCATGCACTAGCTGTGTATTCTAGTGAACATCACATGACATTTCTGAGTCTCAATTCTCCCAAGTATAAAATGGAAAAATAATAAGGGATAATAATAGTTACTTTACAGAACTGTGAGAATTAAAGGGTGTAATATGAGTAAAGCACTGATCCTAGCCCAGTGTTTAGCAAAAGTGAGTTCCCTTCCTCTCCAAGGGAATTCTAAGACTGTGTATTATAGATTGCCATTTCTAAGAGGCGTCCTGGGCTAAGGCCTTCATTCTGGGGCCAGTGATTGAGGTGCTCTCTTTTCTCCTGAGTTGGGGAAGAATCCTCCCCATCTTCAGTAACAGGTCTCAGGAAAGAGAGAGATAGAGATGAAGGCCTGCATATCTGGGTCCTTCTCTTTCCCTTCCAATCAAAATCCAGGGAAGATGATGACTAGCAAAGACAGGAAGGTTAGGTCAGGACTTGTCATTATGACTGGGACTATCACCCCCAATATCGTCTGGAGATTTTAATATTCCAAAGTTTTGTGACAACTCTAATTCACTTCTATCCCCAGAACCACCCCCAAGAGTCGTGCAGTGTGAAGTACTAGAACCTTGAATCTGGCCTCAGAAAGGCCCACACTCAGATCCCAGCTTTTCTGCTTACCAGCTATGTCTTCAGGCAAATTTAACTCTGCCTGGACCTCAGTTTTCACATTTAGAAATAGAAGATTTCATAGTGAGAATTAAATGACATTTGTAAAGTCTCTAATATAGTACACGGTACCCGGCTCAGACTCATACATTTTAGCTATTATAATTATTAGGATAAATGTTATTCGCCCCATCTTAAAGAGAAGCAGTCTGACTCATTTAAGGCTTGTGATTTCCAGCCTGGAGCTCTTTCCACTTTGTGGAAACTTTAGAGAGACTGTCGATCAGTGGCTCTGAGCCCAGAGAGCTTTACCTGCCAAAGGTCCAGGCCAAGAACATTGATGTTATAATAGTAACAAATGGTGGGGTTGGGCTTATATGCAGGGTTGTCTATTTCTGGTTGAATCCAGTCCTCCTGGTAATTGGGATTGTCAACGATCAGGGTTTCCATTGGCCCTAGGCAAAGAACCAAAGAGTGAACAGGGCATTAGTATTTCTCCATTCTTCTCATGCAATCAGAAAGATCAATCAATTTATAAAGACAGTTGTCTATTTAGGCATTAGGATTCAGGGCAGGATTTCTGGAACTTTTTTCCTTTTGTTCATGTTAAAGCACAAGACTTTTCCGAGTTGCCCTTTTTATCCAGAGGGAGCCAAACGAGGTGTCAGAGACCAATTCTGAGCCTGGTCCCATCTCTGCATAAGTTTGCTCATGAAGAAAATGTAGTTTCACCATTTAAGGATGCCATTCGCTTCCTGGTGTGAAGCAGAGGAAAACTGTGGCCAAATAAAATCATGCTTGCTTCAGTCTTTTTTTTTTTTTTTGTCAGACCATTTGATTGCTGACAGCTTTAGTTCCCTCTTAGTTCTGACTTAAAGCCAGGAGTTAGACCTTAAAAAGGAGTGACATACCCCACCTCCCACCCTAGCCCCTAACATTTTTGGCTCATTCATGTGCTCTGCTTTCCCTTTCTGGACCATTTTTGAGACTTCCAGTTCCTGACCCCAGACCATTTCCTGTTTTGACCACGTTCCTTTGGCTGCTTTCTACCACTCCAGACAAACCCTTCGCCTAGGGCTGCCTGGACCTCTGCCTCCCAGCATTGACTTCTACCAGTCCACCCTCCCCCAGGTAGGCACAACCCTGAGAGCAGGACCCAGATGAGTCTTACTGTGGGCAAAGGGTGGAAAACAACCACAGGATCTCAGAGTTTCTGTTTTGTAAGTTAAAATTTATACCTCTTCTGTCTTATTTCTCACATCTATTGGAAGGAGAGACCCCCTCACCTTATACTTCAGGTTTGGTATCAAGGGCCCTTCCCATACCCCATCCATTGCCTCATTCCAATCATCTGACTTCTTGGCATCTGGTCTGGGATGTATTTAAAGTCCTCCCTTCCTAAAATGAAATATTTCTCCATGAAGACAGATGTGTAGGCTGGGATGAAACTGGGATCCAGAGTAAAGTTAGGCTGGCCCTGACCCAATACACTTGCCACTCTTGTCCTCACACTGTGAAAGCCCAGTTTGAACAAACCTAATACAGGAGAGAAAAAGCCTTTAAGCAACTCCACCCCCACCTCAAGTTCATTATCCTGCTGACCTACTTGAGTATACTTTAAGCTCAAATAAAATGGGGTTTTCATTGTTTCTGACCTTCTCCCTCCCCCAAACATGTGCCGCTATGTCAGAACAGGGCTTCCAGCCTGAGTCCCTCTTCCCGAAGGCCTCTCTTGATTGACTACCTGCCTTGTACCCCTGCATGCCGCCAGACCTGCACCAGTCCTCCCTTGTACACCAGGTCCCTTCTATTTCCCAAGACAGTCACAAACGGCCTATTTCAACTTTCATATTTCTTCTGCTGTGGAGCCTCCAAAGTTTTGCTCTTCTACCTGGCAGTTCATCTTAGTGCTGACCATTTGTCCAGACTGAGTATTTCAACACCCAGCCCACTAGATTGAGTCATTCAGCAGCATTGGCTGGGTAAGTTCAGTTTCCTGGGCTGTCTCAGCTGCTTTGTGATTCCTGAGACCATCGGCAGCCTATCCTGGAGGCTATTGTCTTGATAGAACCCTGGCCATCTAACTAGTTTTCTTCTCCTCCAGGTTCACTCATCAGGGAGCATAAGAGTCCTGCAGCCTTCCCATTGGCCAACCTTGAATACCTCAGGTGCAGGGTCCATACCGGGGGAGGTTAGTCTTGTGCCCTGACCCTGCCTGCTGGGCCTGGAAAATAATTAGCCCAGGCACTTTACCTGGTCATCTGCCTTAATTCCCTGTGATTCTCAATCAGTGGATTGTCCTATTCATAGCTATATCCAGTAGAGCTTTTCAGTAAATGATAATGAATCAATAAATATATTTCACATACTCTCCCTGTTAACACTATTGTTGTCAAAAATAGATCCAGGTTCTAATGTATGTGTGCTTGGGTAAGTCACTTCATTTTCTAAGCAGCAGTTTCCTTACCACAAAATAGAAATCATCACACACTGCTCGTAGGGGCTGCCAGAAGGATCAATAAATCCTCAACAAGTGTGAGCTGCTGCCTCTTCTTTCCATGCCTCTCAGGGTCCCAATATTCAGCTGGACATCTCCTTAAGGGATTGATGCCCCCATCTCTGCTCCTTTGCTCTTAGCCTTCTTCTCCCATCCCCACCTGAATCCCCCACCTGCTTCCCAGCCAGACACCCTCTGACCTCAGGTTTATTATCTTCAGGACCCTCAGTTTGCTGATGTTCATCACATTTCCTTAGTTTTCAGATATAGGGATCGTTATCTTCCTGGGAGGCAGAAAGTTCCAGTCATCCCCCAGAGCCCCAGCTGCTACTTGCTTGTTATCAATTTTGACCTCATAAGTAGCATCGGGCGAATGATCAGAATGTATAGATGAGTTTCTTTATTGGTCTACAAGGGGAATGGGGGATATTTTATTTCCATGTTGGACATCTTTAGATCTCAAGCATTAAATGACCACCTTAAACAGATTCTCAGTACCTGAATGCCACCCCCATATATTCACAAACACACTTCACCACATCCCTCAACTCATTTCTCTGGTTACCTCAATAGAGACCCTGGGTCCCATTCTCCTAAGTACACACTTCTCTGGTCTCTCCTAGCTCCCAAACCTTCTCTACATCACAGCTCAGGTCATTTTCTGATCTTGTCTGTCTTTCTATCTATCCCACTACACTGTGAGCTTCTCATGGGCCATGTCTGATTCACCTGTTGAGTCTGCAGCTCCTGGCATAAGGCCTAGCCTAGCGCAGGGAGCCTCTTTGGAAAGAAGAGAGAAGAGGAAGTATGTACAACCCCTGTACAGTCCTGCTTGGGAAGGCCTTGAGCTTGCGCACAAGATCTCCAATGACCCAGGCCCCATGGGCTTCTTTATACTTAGTTCTTGCCTCTTTCTGCACTCTAGTTGTACCAAACTTCTTGCAGGTCCACTCTTTTTCAAGTCTTCTTGACTTTTCTCATGTGATTACCTCTTCCAGGAATTCCATCCTACCTAAAATTGTCACAATCCTTCACAAGATCGATTTTTGTTCATCTTTCAAACCTCAGCACAGGAGAAACATCTTCTAGGAAGCATTTCCCAAGCCTCCAGATTGGGTAGGAGGCCTCCTCTGTGCTTCCACAGACCCTGATTATACTAGGTGGTCACTCTCCTTTGTTTGACTCTTACCTTCACTGGACTGTGAGTTCTGTGAAGTCAGAGGCCATGTCTAGCTTACTCTATTCAGCCCAAGGCCCAGCATAGAGTTGGCATTTGGTGAATGCCTGTTGAGTTGCTGATGAAATCCAACTATTATCTTCTAGGCAACCTAAGTCTCTCTATCCTGACATTACTAAGATAAATCCACACCCCATTTTTAAGGACAACATTCCCAAAATGCACCATCCCTTCTAATATCTAGCAGTGGGAACTGGGCCATGCCAAGCATTGTTCCAAGAGAAGGCATTATATGTCTTTCTAGACTCTTGGATCAATTGCTTCTATGTGAACTCCTGCAATTTACAGGATTTTTCTAAGTCTATTTTATAATCTGTAAAATGGAGACCATAGTATTTGATTTATAGGGGTTTTGTGAGGAACAAATGGAATAACATATATTAAAATGCTTCTTCTTCCCTGCTAGGCTGAGGAGCAGTGCACACACTCACCCTGAACTTGATGGTCTTGTTGTTCTCATGATATTTTCCTTGGCAACAAAGAATGACCTGTGCTTTGTTGTTGCCAAAGCCACAGATGTCAGGGCCTGGACATTAAACCCCAGTGCATGATTTTACATCACTTTTAGGCAGTTCGCCTACTCTGAGACCAAGACAGACATAGCCTGTGTATTAATCAGGGTCCCAGTAGAAAACAGTACACTCAAATTTAGGACTATTTGAGGAGAATTTAATAAAGGGACTACTTACAAAGGTGGGGGCAGGACATTGAGAAAACATAATAGCCCTGTGCTCTGAACTAGCAAGTGTAGGGCTATGCCTGAAAGGGCAAGAAAGGGTATTGCCAGAGCCCAGAAGAAGGAGTCCTGGGGAGAGGGCAGCCAGGAGAGAAGCTGTGACTTTCAGGTGAGGGACACAACTCTCTTGCCTCTCTGATCTCCTGCCAGTCAGTGCTCCCATAGCCCAAACCCAATTGGAAGCTCCTCCTGTGCCAAGTATTTTGTCTTTTAATTTTATAAGTAGTGTTACTTTCTCCACTTTTAACTGGAAAAATTATGGCCAGAAAAGTTAAGCAACTTGCCCAAAATCAAACAGCTAATAAATAGCATTGCTGGGATTTAAACTCCAGCTTACCTAGAAACAACCAGAGGCTCTTTTTGTTTTTTGAAAACTTTAGAGGGAACTTTTGATCTGTGGCTCTGAGCCTAGAGGGCTTAACCTGACAAAGGTCCAAGAATAGGTTTTAACCTAGTTTTTCAACCTCACCTCCCATGTTATTGCTCTCTGACTATCCTAAACACACACACACACACACACACACACACACACACACACACACACACACCACGCTCTAGCCACATTGCTTTCACCAGTTTTTCTGCTTACCTTTGAATTTCATGCCTCTGAATTTTGCACAGTGTTCTCTCTGCCTTCATGACAGTTCCTCCATCTCCTTCTCTGCTTATCAAAATCTAACTCATTCTTTAAAGAACAATTAATACCTCATCCCCAAAGCCCCCAGTTGAATGGAGTCATGCCACCTTTTGTGATCTCATAGCACCTCACCAACACCTTTTTAAAAGTATGCCTTTCATTCTGCCCTTAAAAAAATGTTCACATGCCTGTGTCCCCATCAAATAGAAGGTGAAGTGGTGGTGTAGAAAAAGCATAAGCTTTAGAGCCAGACAGACTGGGTTCAGAGTCTGGCTTCCCACTTACCTTGGGCAAATCTCTTGCCTCTGTTTCCTGATCTATAAAATGAAGATAACAATCCACAATTGTTGGGTGTTTGAGCATTGAATAAATAATATTCACATGAAAGAAAGTTACATTTAAAAATTATTTCCAATTTTCCTATTAAAACTATCAAGTACTTCTGTATAAACTCCTTGTTGGATGGATTATGAAGAAAATAGAGATAGGCAAAAACACACGTTTGTATCTCAATATAGGTTGAAAGATGAGAAAGGAAGAGTTGGGGCAGAGGAGATGCAGGCAGGAAAAGGGCACGGAGGCCGAAGAGAAAGAAGATTTTTGACAAGGGCTTAAAGAGAGAGGTCTGAAGCTCCTTTGGAAAAGAAAAAACTTTTAGAGAAAATCTTAGGGAAATTTTGCAGTGACGTGCAGTGTAACTGTTTACTCTGACTGAAGAAAAACATTCAGTAAAATCCACATTTTTCATCAGTGCTTTGGGAGTTGGAGTAGTTGTTGTTTGTCACTTTTTTAATAGCAAACACATTAAAACTGGAATGAAGTAAGAATTGGACTGCCCCGAGGAGGCCTAGTGACATATTAAGGTTACAGATGCAGCACTTTGGACGCATTCCAGATGCTTGAGAAAAGTAATCCTTGACTTCTTGTGCCTTTCTCTCACCGAGGGCAGGAACTTTCTTCAAAGCACAAAGGCTTGTTATAAAAGGTACATTTGAAAATATCTACACAGTTTATGACCCCTTTCTTCTTTTCTGAAAACTGGAGAATGTCTCTCTGTACTGTAGCCTTATTAATACCATGTGACTCTCCACCTCTTTGGTCTATTTATATTAACATTTAAGTTTTTCCTCAAGTCTTTGAAGAATCCTACAACAGAGGGGGATGGAACTATCCCATTAGAAATTTCCTGTTCTAGGTCAACCTGAGCCTTTTTGACATCTCCAATGGCTCTCATTAAGACCTCATGCAACTGACAGCTGCTGCTATCAGAGGGCTTACCAAGCATGATGTAATACTCGGATCCCAAATGCATATCCTCTTGGTTCGGGGTGTCAGGAAAGAATTTCACGTACCCACCACCACAATCAATGCCTTCCTTGTGTTTTACGAAAACTGAACCACCAACGTCTCATGTCATTGCTGAAAGATTTAAACCTGGTTGAGAGGGCATAAAATTTGGCATCTTCACTGGTCTGGAAACCTGAGAAAGGCGAGCACAGAATCTTTAGGCTTATATACCTAGAGCAGACAGAGAGAATCAGCACTTAGTGTCACCAATCGCTGGTACTTTCTTCCCCACATACTGTGTGCCAGGTGCTGCACTGGATAGTTCACACACATTATCTTATTCAAGCCTCAGAGCAACCTTGCAAAACGGGTATTATCTCTATTTTATGAATTAGAAGTCTGAATCATGGAGAGGTAAAGTGACTTGCCTAGGACCACATGGCTAGTAAAGCACTAAACTGGGATTTTAAGTTATGTTTGTTTGATTCTTTCTTTCCCCTATACCACACTGCCTCTGAGTTTCAACAGATACTTGAATATGGTTTTGCAGCTTTACTAAACAAAGTCCTGTTTCTTCTGAGGCCCCTGGGGGGACCAGAATCAGGCTCTGCCATGCTCAGTTGGCTGTCGTAAAAAGAGGCCCAGCCTGACCTCTTGGGACAAATAATAACCATTGTTTACATTTATTGAACACTTCCTCTTTATAAGCAATGTTTCATTCATATGTATTATTGTACTTAATGTTCATAATAACCCCATGAGGTGGGCTTTACTAATATCTCCACTTTATCATGAAGTTGTTGAGGCTATTTCACTTGTCCAGTCTATCTAATTCCAGAACCCCCATACTAAGACTTTACCTCCTCCTCCAGAAAATACCAGAGCTGTAAGGGACCTCAGGGCCTTTCTAGTCTAACTGTGTTACTTTATAGATGAAGAAACCAAGCCCCAGAGAGGAAAAGTTACTTATCCAACATCATGTAAGCCAAGTCTCCTGATTTCCAGGCCAGTGGTCTTTCCATTATTCCATGCTGCTGCTCAGCTAACTGGTTATAACTCTGACTGTCATTATTTCCACTTCACAGTTTCCTGGGGATGAAAGTCAAATGGGTAAGTAATGTGAGAAGCATTTCGTAAACTGTCATAAAATGCAAGGGGCTATCATTATTCATGCTTGGTGAGGGTCCTTTCTTCATGATCCCAGGGTTCCCTGTACTTCCCTGGGTTACATTAGGTTGCAATCAAGTTTATTTCAGTCTCTTTGAATAAGTTTAAAGCTCCTGAAGTGCAGGCACATCTAAGACAAGGCCAGGCATAGGAGAAATGCTCAATAAATGTGTGTTAAATTGCACAGAAAAATTACAAGTCCGGATGCAGATGTCTCTTGAGCATTTATTGCACACCAGACTCTGGCTAAGTGCTTTCATGTCTGACACTGCATTAGGAGCTGTCTATATTTTAAAGTGTATGCTTACTTCCCCAAAGATCTCTAACAAGGCTAAAGTAGCTAGAGAAAAAGTGTGTGGAGGAGGGAGTGGGCACAAAGGAAAGAGCACTGAATGGGTAGGCAGAAGACCAAGCTTTGAATCTCTGCTCTACCAAACCTTGCTATGTAGCCCAATCCTCTCTCCCTCTGAGTCTCATTTGTTCCCAGAGCCCTTCTAGACAACAGGGGGGAACCTAATGAACATGAGCTAGATAAGGTGTGAGGAGCAACAAACAAGATCTCAAACTGAGAGGAGATAGGTGGCTGTGCAGCCTGCCTTCAGAGCCACTAAGAAGCAGGCGTCCCATGGGTCACTCAGTCTCCAATTCTCTCTCCTCTGGAAACAATTTAAATGAGAGTTGAAATGCTCTAGACAGTTCATAATTCTCCCCTTTAATAAATATGAAAATGAGATTCATAACAGTAACCAGGAGAGAGAAGATGGGAAATCACTCCAGGGGATGATCAATGAATTCTATTTATAGGACAAAAGCATTCTCAAACAAAAATCCCTTGCCTGCATACCTTGCCCTCAGAGCTTCCCCCTCCTTCTTAATACCATTTGGCTCTTACAGCAGCCCTGTTAAAAGAGCAGGTGATGATTATTATCTCCATCTAACTATCAAGGCTCACAGAAGTGAAAAGACTTGCCCAAATGATGCAGCTAGCAAGTCCTGGGAGTTAGTCCTAGGTTCGTTTCCTCCACTCTCTGTTGTACTGAGTTGCTCTAGGGGGGAGCAACATTTGCAAGTTATACGGTGCTTTTTCCATTTTCAATTATAGTGTTATATAAAAAGTCCTAGGGTTGGGGAAAGCAATATAGTCCCATAGTCCTGGAGTCAGACCTGGAATCAGATCTCAGCTCTGTCTGCTTCCTGCCAGCCGTGTATAAAGCCTTGGGCAAATTACCCCACCTCTCTGAGGCCCCTCTGCAAAACTGAAAATGTAACAGTAACCATCTCATGAAGTTGTTCGGAAGATTAAAGAAGATAATGCATCAAACAGCTTAATTTTAAATACCTATATCAATGAATGGAGTTGTTGTTGTTTTTTAATTCTAAGAAAGGGAGATGATTTGGTAATTATGGGTAAAAACAATTGTATAAAGGCCAGAAATTTTGTAGTCAATTAGTACATTCCTGAATTCCAGTATCTACCTTCATCTTTTCCTTTGTCACCATAAAATTTTCCTGCAGTAAGCCGAAATTTGCCATAATCTGGCCTATGTTTAGATTCTACCCATCGTTTTTTGTTTTTTTTTTCCATCCATCTATGGGGCAAAGAAGAAAAAATGCAACATTGTAGAAATTTTTGTGTTTTCTTAGAAACAACAAGATGCAGGTAAGGCTGATCAAGACTTATGGGAACAGTAAGGGAATACCAGGGGTTAACTCCAGCATTCCCAAAATCCTCCTCCCTATCGGATGCCTAAATCCCACCACTTGTACACTACTGTGTGGAGTGGCTTGGCTACCAAATGGTTGAGCCCCTAATGTTCCACCCCAGCCTCTTCTATGAGAATTAAGTTCTGAAAACCATTGTGGGATGTATGGTTTCATGAGGCATTCTCATGAAAGTAGATGGAAAAAATATGGTTAGGGGGACTAAGTCCTTATACATATTTATGTCTAGTAAAATATAATAATAAAATCAATTCACCAAGTGGAGAGATTATCAATACCATTTACACTTCTTGAATTAATAATGATGGTATTAAACAATCGATTTCCATTTACCCTTTTTTAATTGTGCAAACTTTTTAGACTCTCCCTTGCAGTTTCAAGGAGATGCTGATAAATTTGTTTTGGTTTGGCATAGATGGCATGTAGACAAAGAGGCATTCTTTTGTGGACCTGGCACTCCATCCAAACACTCAGTGCCTTTCTGATTTTATGCCTCAGAGTTGCTGACTCCAACTTCCCAGGCCCACCATGGTCCCAGAGTCACAGGGCAATCTAGCAGCTTGAGATGGAAGAGTCCTTGGGGGTAGCCTTTATTTTATCTCCTCCCTGCAGCTGAATAGCTATTTTTCAAATCCCACTACCCAGTATCTAGGGCTATTGCCTTAACTCTGCCCATGAAAACCTCACATTAACTCATATCCAATAAGACTATCCTGAGCCGGCTCTGTCATCTTCTGTACTCAAGTCTGCAGACTCGACTACCACCCCTCAGAAAGCCCAGGGGGTGGGTTTGCTTTCTATGGTCTTCCCACATCTTTCCCAAGATCCCAGTGTTAGACAGGCCAGAAAGTCTCAGTGACCACCTCACTCACCACTCCTGAAGGAGGGGCCCCAGGAGGCTCTTCCTGCAGTTTCTGTGGTTTGAATGAAATGGATACTGCTTCCCTGACCATAGTTGACCCAATGAAGGATAAGGATTAGTGCCAAAGTCAAAAGAGTATTTGTTATGTGTTAAGTTCTCATGTGGCTCCCTAAAAATTTCACCTTATTTACTCTGATACACAATACTATGAGGTAAATATTATTAGTTTCATTTTGCATCTGGTAACTGGTAGGCCTGAGATGTGAACCCAAATCTATCTGATTTCAAACACTACCTTTCCTTTGGAGAAGAGCTCCTTAAGGAAGCTCCTCTGCAGCAAAAAGTGCTATGAAGAGCAAAAAATTATAAAATCATAATAATAGCTACTGTTTAGCAACCATATGTCAGACATTGAGTGTTGAACATGTATTATCTCATGGTATTCTCATAATAGCTCTGTGACGAATGTCCTATTTTTTCCCTTGTTCAAAAGATAAGTAAAGTGAAGCTCAGAAACTTGTCCAAGAGTCCAGTTTGTATTTAACGGGGTAAGTCAGGCTCAGACCCAGGTGTATACAGCACCAGAATCTGTACTTTTAATTCCTATACTGTATGGCTTCCCCTAAGGTCACATGTGTGAAAAGCCCTTTAAAACCTAAAGAGTATGCAACAAATATAAGTCATAGTACTTTATCATTTGTCCTTTACGGTTTATAATTGGTGAAGTTATTTGTATATAATTTGAGTAATGTCTATCTTCCCCACAAGACTGGTAATTGCCATAACTACTTTACCTTCCACTGTGTTCTGGTATCTAGTACACAGTAAATAACCAATATATTTATTAAATGATTGAATGGATGCACAATCATGCCTTTTGCCTACACCATAAGATTCTCAGCTGTACATATGGATTGATTCATTTATTCAACCTTTTGACAAATGTTAATTGAAACTAACAAGCATGTAGAAATGTTTGTACAACTTTGACCTTGAATTTTACAGCAGAATAGAGCTGAATAGGACTCGGAACTTCTTATAGCTAAGTATTTTTCTGGGTGAACAGTATTAATACAAATCAAACCTGATATAATTTAAGATGTTCCAAAATAAGACTTTCTTGTTAGGAGAATAATGTCACGTGGTTAATAAAGTCCCATTTTAATGTTTAATACTTTTTGTCTTAATATCATAACATCTTATTATAACATCATAAGAGCCTCAAGTCAGATTGATCCTTAGTGATAATTTAATCTGACCTCCTCATATTACAGATAGGGAAACTGAAGCCCAGAGAAGGAAGTGGCTTACTCATGGACCCAGAGTTGTCAGTTTCAGAGCTGAGACCAGAACCTAGTTTTTCTGCACCCTAGTTCTGGGCTCATTATGCTTTCATTCAACAAATATTTCTTGAGAATTCGCTTTGTGGCAGACACCAGGTGCAGAGACATAAATCTGACAAGGTCTCTTCAAGGACCTTTAAGCTTCAGGGAGTTCAAAGTTTCATGAAAGAGACAGAAAAGCAAACAATTACAATAGGAATGTGGCAAGGGAAGTGATGGAAGGAAGCAAAGGGCAGTAAAATTCAGAAAAGCACTGACTGTCCCCCAGTGTCAGGGTAGACGTCAGGAGGGCATGCCTGAAGAAGTAAGAATTGAAAAGGCAGGAAAGGTGATGAGTAGGTGTTCCAAACAGAATGAGTTGCGCATGCAAAAGCCCAGAGGCATAAAACAGCATGGTATTTCAAGGGAAATGCAAGCAATACTGTATGGATTTTTAGGGATGAGGAGAGGACAGTGAAAAGAGGCCCAGCTCCAAGAGAGATCTTATTGAGAGCAAGAGTGCAGTGTATTAACCAAGGTTGGCTGCTACTATCTTTTTTCCTCTGCTAAATCTTCCCTTCAAATTGGTTAAATATTGTGTATCCTCAGGGATCCACCCAACAAAAAGCAACAAGTGTTTGGAAGCTAGCATATTTAGCTGATAAATGCACATAATCATGCCCAAGTCTATAGAGATGTAGAACCACGGAGCTTATATAACCATGATCTTTCTGTCAAATGAACTTATCTCCACGTTGCACTTTCCAGGATGTCTGGCTTGTAATGTAGCTCATATCAAAAGACTGGACTGGTGACTCACCACGGCCACCAGCTTCAGCTTAAGCAGTGCTTTAATCTCTCTGAGACTTGGATTCTTCGTCTCCAGAAAGGGGTTAGCTAACTCATAGAGCTTCTATTAGAATGAAGAGACATAGCATGTAACACAGTGTCAGGCACATTACCAGTGCTCAATTAATACTACTTGAAACTGAATCTATATACTCGTGTGTGTGTGTGTGTGTGTATATATATATATATATATATATATATATATATATATATGTAAAAATATGTAACATAAAAGGTAAAGAGAGAGAAATATTTTTAGCTTTGAATGTTAAAGTTGTGTTTTCCCTGAGCTTGGGACATAATAGTTCCTTTAGAAAATGCTTGCATATTTAAATGAGAATTCACATTTGTTGCATTTATTCAACATCATCAGATTGTATGCTGCAAAAGAGAACCTACTAGATAAACTACAGCTTACCTCTTCAAGTGCCAATATTTTGTCTACCATTTTCTTTTCTTTTTTTTAATGCCTTTTTAAAATTTATTTCAAGGGGTGCTTTAGGTAAGAGTCTTTACAATTATATATACATACACATACATGTATATACATGTGTCTATCATTTTCAATAGAATATTTTTGTAGATATTATAAAATAGCCTGACCTCTTATATAGAGAATCCTAAACAAAATTACATGTCTTAAAGAGTCAAGCTCTATATTGGTTCTAATTACACCAGAAGTGTAGGTTTGCTTTGAAATTTTTCTGACTCCACTGTCCTTGTTCTATTGTGAGCATTTACTTTTTCCTAAGGTCAATGTATTTGCCTCTAGCAATCCAGCCAGCACTCACAAGAGCAGTGGACCTATCTCCCTACTTATCTGGCAGACAGTTTACTTTTTTTCTTTCTGCCTGCCAGTCTACCTGATGTCTGCCACATGGACCTTGGTCACTCAAATATTTATTACCTGGTAAAAAGGCTTATGGGGTGGTGAACAGCACTGAATAAGATTCTGATCCTTCTCACCTATTTCTGCATATGACTTGAGCCAATCACTTTTCTGAGTCTGTGCTCTAATCTGTAAATAAGGATTATGTTTAAACTTTTTAAAGAAAGAAACATTGTACCTATAATAGGTGTTCAATAAATGTTTGTTGAATGATAGAATGGCATGAGGACTAAATTAATTAAGATAATAAAAATAATTATTTTTTATCATCATTGAATGGGTGTCTCTAGTGGCTCCTCCATTTATTTTGTAGGTTGTCATGTCTAATTAACTATACCCTAGGAAGCAGATAGCCAAGTTTGTTTAAAAAGTGGGCATTAATAAAAGCTTATATGCTGGTAATAGAAGAGAATACAAGGCATTCACTTAAACATTTCCAGAGCACCTCTCCTGTGCCAGTCAGTGTGAGTGCTAGACAGCAGGGTACTAACAAAACATAATTCCTTGAGCCCGCAAGCCCTCAATGAGCTCACAATCTAATGAGAGATGCAAATAAAGTGTCTGCTCTTCTTACTTTATCTCTCTCTTTTATTTGTTTGTTTGTTTGTTTTTATGTGGGTAGCTCCCTGGCTGGGAATCAAACCCAAGCTGCAGCGTTGACAGTGCCAAAGCCTAGCCACTACACCACCGGGGAACTCCTATATCTCTTGATTTTACAAAATAAAATCATTTATTATAGAAAATGTTGAAAGCCCAGAGGAAACAAATAAGCAGTAAAACATTCATAACTCTACCTCCCAGAGATGACCAACTTTTGTATATATTTCCCTCCAGTCTTCTTGTTTTTCTGCATGTTAACGATGGCCCCTGCTCCACACCCCTGCAGTCTCTGAAGAGATCCTTGCCATCAGTTTGTACTTGAGACTTGGAAAGCCCAGCTGAATCAGGCTGCTTTGGTTTGGGCATCTGTCCAGGGTGATTCTTCCCCAGGCTCATCGTGTCCAAGTATCCACGATCCACAGACGGTCCCAATTGCTTATCAGTCTGAGGCCTGAGCAGCAGGCTGTTCCTCAGCCCTGCTGAGCTGTCCTCAGTGGGTCTGAGCCAACTGGGCACAGAGGGCCTTTGTTTCAGAATGTCTCTGTGGCCAAGTTTTCACGGTCAAGTCTGAGAGCTGACAGAATTAACATTCACACACACACACACACACACACACACACACACACATACACCCCTTTTGATTTCTGAATTATTCAGCCCCTCATCTGAATTCCAGTATTTTTCTGACTGATTTTGTACTTTTATTGTGGCCACTGCCATCACCATTAGTCCTCCCCTCACACTTACTTATATCACTAATTCAATAGTTCTCCAATTCAATCAACCAACATTCCTGCAGAGTTTAATGTAGGTTGTAGATAAACTAAAGCTTATATTCTCAAGGGCCACCATTTTATCTATCATTTTCAATGAAAATCAGTAAACGAAATAAGGCCTGGGAATCCAAAAGCACATGTTTCCCTGAAGCCACTGGTACTATCATCCCTGCTGTCCACCCAACACTTGGCAGCTTCCTATAGTGGTCAATGCATCCTTTATGGAAGTGAGAGACCTGGGTTCAACAAGCATCTCTGCCACTGGCTCCTTTTGTGACTTTGGAAAGACCACCTCTCCTCTCTGGGTCTCAGTTTCCCCATCTGTACAATGAGAGGGTTAAATTCTAAAAGTTGGGCACACATGCTGTTTGCTGAGGTGTTCTGTGCTCTAGACTAGTCTGGGCAAACAGCAGGAAGAAACGAACCTGAGTCAAACTCTGCCACAAACTCATTAAATGACTCTGCCATGTCACATCCTCTTCCTCAGTTTTCTCACTTGTAAATGGGGAGAAGGAGTCTATTTGGGGTTAGATGAGCTTTCAGGGTCCATTCAATTCTGACATTTAAAGAATCTCAGATTTACCTTCCTTGAAGTTGCTAAGCACTACCTAAAATATGAGCTAGAAGGCCTTCAACTTACTGGACTCATGACAGGCAGTGGGGTAGGGAGCTGGAGTAATGTAAGAAAAATTAGTTCGTTGTCATACAGTTCTGGGTTTAAATCCTAGCTTTGCTATTGAATAGCTGTGTGACCTCAGACAAATTTTTCAACTTCTCTGAGCTTCAGTTACAATTTCTATAGACTGGAAAAAATAACAACAACTTTGCAGAGTTGAGGTAAGGATTGAAGTGTGTAAAGCATCATGACTAGTGAGCAATACTGTGTTTAATAAATGTTATTTAAGGCATGAGATACAGTTTAGTTGTAAAAACTAGAGTTCAAAAGGAGGAAATTCAGTTCCAAGAAGAAATGGAAAGACAGTTCTCTTAATTTTTAATAGTATTTTATTAAAAGAGTAATGTAAGTTCATTGTAGAAAATAAAGTAAGAAATAAAAAAATTAAAGGCATCTGAAATTCTATTATTTATCATTTACATTTTGGTATACTTTCTTCCATTCTTTTTTTCTATGCACAAATATATTTTACATAGTGACAATATTTACCATACATACACACACACACACACACACACACACACATCACATATTTGGTAACTTTTACCTGTAAGCTTAAATCATAAATATTTCCCCATGACATTAAAAACTTCCCAAATAGGGGAGTTCCCTGGTGGTGTAGTGGCTTAAGGCTTCGGCACTGGTGCTGTCAGCACTGCGGCCTGGGTTCGATTCCCAGCCAGGGAGCACCCACATACCAAAAAGCAAAAAAAAAAAACAAAAAAAACTTCCCAAATGTTCTGTGGCTATATCACTTAATTGGGTCCCTACTGTTGGACATCTAGGTTTGTCTTCAAATGTTTCCAATTATGAATAACACTCCCCCATCTCCACTGACTTTTACCTCCACTCCAGTTTAGCCTTCTACCCCTCCATTCACACTCTACACCTTATAATCACCAGAAATTGCATCCCCTCTGAAATTGCAAACTCAAATCCCTCCTCATGACTGTGGCTCCTATCCTCCAATTATCACACTCTGTTACTTGAAGTACACATGTTCTTTGATCCCTTCCATTTCTTTTCAGTCACTGGCTCCTTCCTGTCTAACTCTTAGAGTCTTTCCTTTTTCCTTCCCTCCTTCCTTCTTTCCACAAGCTCTTAATTGAGTGTTTTCTATGTGTCAGTCATTCTCCCAGGTGCAAGCATTGTAAAGTTGAAAGAGACATGGATTCCACACCTTGCTCACTCCTCTCAAATCTCTTGCCCATTTACCTTTCTGCAAAATCTTCACCTGTGTGATCCAAACCTTCCACCTTTACTTTGCAGCCCAAATTACTTACTTGAGCTCTACTCTCCTTCCTCTCTCAGCCAGAATTCTCCAAAATGCAGCCCACACCTATTCTATTCATTTCCTAAGTCCTCACCCACCCTTCAACCTATTGTAGTCTACCTTCCACCCCCACCCCCATTAAGTCATCAGATGGTTTCCTAATTATAAAATTCAATTATTTCCACACTTTGCCTTACTTGGCTTCCAAACCACTTTTGACACCAGCTGCGTAACCTTGGGAAAGTCACTTAATTTCTCTGAACCTCAGTTTCCCCATCAGTGAAAGAGAGATAATAGTATTTTCCTGATAGAACTACTGAGAGATTCAATAAAATAATACATAAAGAAAAACCATCTGGGAGTTCCCTGATGCTGTAGTGGCTTAAGGCTTCGGCGCTGGCACTGTCAGCGCTGTGGCCTGGGTTCGATTCCCAGCCAGGGAGCTACCCACATACCAAAAAGCGAAAAAAAAGAAAAGAAAAACCATCTACTGGTACACAATAGGCATTTAACCAAGATTACGTTCTGACTCATTGCGTTTGATTTTCTGGGTCCCTGACAACCAGGAAGGGTTTGCTTTGGCAGGCATGAGAATTGTGATCTCCAGAAAGGGTCATTTCCCAGCAAAATTTATTCATTCATAGAAAAAATGTTTTTTCAAGGACCTACAATGTGCCTGGCCTGGGCACTATTCTAGGGGCTGCAGATATAGCAATTAACACAACAGAGAAGCACCATGTTCTCAGGAAGCTATTTAAAGGGTGAAGAGAGAAAGACAATGAATGAACATACAAACAATAAACCTACCATATAACAAAAGGTATTCTAAAAAATTAAGCACGTGGAGTTCCCTGGTGGTGCAGTGGCTAGGCTTCTGCCCTCGTAATGCTGCGGCCTGGGTTCGATTCCCAGCCAGGGAGCTACCAAAAAAAAAAAAAAAAGAAAAAAAAAAAATTAAGCACGCAAAGGTTCACAAGGGAACTTTTAGGAGTCATGGAAATGTTTTATTAATAGTATTAATTATGATGGTGGTCACAAAGGTATATACATGTTTCAGCGTTCAACAAATGATACACTTTAAATAGGTACATTTTATTATAGTGTATAGATATCTCAAAAGATTGATTTAAAATTTTAATTTGTATAGAGGGATAGAGTATAATCAGATATGGAAATAATTTTTAATAGGTTGAACAAAAAATGCCCCTCCAAGAAAGACATTTAAGCAGAAACCTGAACAATGAGAAGGAATAAACTATGTGAAGATCTAAGAGAAGAATATTCCAGGCAGAAGTCACAGCAAGGACAAAGGCCTCGAGATGGGACTGAGCGTGGAGTGTCTGAGAAACAGAAAGAAGGCCAAAGTGGCTGGAACATGATGAAGAAACAGGAGATGAGATTGGAGAGGTGGGCAAGGACCCAATCACAGAGGTTCTTGTAGGTCATGGTAAGAAGGCTGGATGTTATTTAAAATCTAACAGGAGGGCAATGGAGGTTTCTAACTCACAGAATACTATAACCTGATTTACATTTCAAAAGGTTCATTCTGAAGTTTATATGAGAAGACACTAGGGGAAAGTAGAAATGGAAGCAGAGAAGCCATGCAGGTTACTGCAATAGTCCAAATGAGAGAGGATGGTGGCTTGGACTAAGGTTGGTAGCAGTATGGGAGGTAAAAATATCATGTTCAGGATACATTTGCAAGTTAGAGTCAATTGGACTTGCTGATGGATTTGATAAAATAGAAGAAAATGGAGGAATCAAAGATGATCCCAAGGCCTTTGACCTAACCAATCAGATGACTGATTGGGCCACTTACTAAGATGGAGAAGATCAGAGGGAGAGCAAGTGGAGAGTTCATTTGGCAAACACAAGAGTTTGTTAAGTCTGAGGTGCTCATGAATTCACATATATCTGGTTTATATCCAGACTTTATGAGTTTGGTAGAACGATTCAGCACCTAAATTCTCCCAGCTCTGAGTACCAAATAGTGTTGGATTTCTAGATCTTCTAAACTGAGGATAAACCTCAGAACGCTGGTGACCTCGCTAGCCAAGCATCCACAGACAATGAGCAGCATTAGCTCCTCAGCACACCTCTCTGCTATCAGCATAAAATTACATTTGGGGTTGATTTCTTTAAGATAGGCACTTGACTTCAAAAATGACATGTGTCTGAGTCCTACAGCAGGAAGATTCCTTGGAACATCAACTCACTTCATGGGGTATGATTTTTTTGGAGTGTGTGTGTGTGTGTGTGTGTGTGTGTGAGAGAGAGAGAGAGAGAGAGAGAGAGAGAGAGAGAGAATGTGTCAAAGTTCAGTTTAATCATTCAGTATTCCTTTCACCAGTCACTTCTCTAAGCCAGGCACTGACTTTGATGCTGGAAACACAGAGGAGAATCAGGCAAATAACCAACCATGATGAGAGCAGGGCTGACACACAGGAAGCCCAGAGGCTGTGGGTCTTAGGAGAAGCCTAGGCAAGGCTTCCTGGAGGAGGTGATGTCATAGAGCAGCCTTTTCTGCATGTAAAGTGCTGGATTTTGCTCATGATTCTGGCCTCATCAGCTATCTTGGGGTTTGGGATTAAAGCCTCTTTTTCTTTGATCCCAAGGAGTATTTAAGAAATATTTGTCAATAATGCCCATAGGCATTTCACTCCTGCCACATTGGGCAAGAGGAGTTCAGTCCTTGGGGTAGTGACTGCAGGTCTGTGCATGTTCTCTCCCTTCTGAGAAGAGGAATTGTGTGAGTAAAGCCACCCAGGCAGGGTGGTGAACCCAGGAGCTAGCAGTCAGAAGCTTAGCCTCACAGGGCTTGCTGCAAAAGATGGCTGAGGTCAGTCAGGAAATGGGAACCATCAACCTATCCTTGGAAGAGACACATGTCTTGTCAGAGCATTCCCCCAGAGCCAGTCAGTGAAGCTGAAGGCTTCCTGTGTCCCACTCATCAGCCAATTCCTAAACATCTCACCTGTCTGCCCCTCTTCTGTATCCCCTGCAACACTCACACCCACTTCCCACCCTCAACACTGCCCTGCCCACTTCTCCCAGGCCTCTCCACTTTTCACCAAAAAGAGTATCATGGCCTCCCGGATGTCTGTCTCCAAGCACAGTTTGGGTCAGCTTTTTTGCTAAGTGCTCTTCCTAACACCCAGGCCAGATCTTGTTTGTCCCCTGCTTTAACCATCACTAGCTCCCCACTGCTCAGAGAAAGGCCAGGCCCCTTCACCCCCTTGATCTAGCCCCTGCCTGCTCCCCAGCCTCACTTTAACCACCCGCCCCTTCATGCTTTCCAGTTCCCTGAAGGTGCCACTGCTGGCTGTATGACAACTTAGAACCTTGGTACATGCTGTTGTTCTTATTGGAACACCTTTCTCTCCATCCCTGCCCATCTGATAAATTCTTATTCATCCTTCAAAGTGCTGCTTGGGTTTCACCTTTCCCCTGAAGCCTTCCTGTCTCCTCACCTGGGCTTATTCCTTCCTTCCTCTATACCATCTCAGCACCTTGTTCTCAACACAGTGTTACTTGTATCACAGTTGGGAAACTGAGTCTCAGAAAGGGGAAAGGGATTATCTAGGCTTTCAAGGCAGCATATAGATACAAATCCAAAAAATTCCTGATTCCTAGGCAAGTGCTCTATGCATTGCAATTTCAACGAATTAATCAGATTTACACACACACACACACACACACACACACACACACATTTGGCAGTGTGAAACATCAAGCCTTAGGTGAGTGAACTGTGCCACAATTCTCTGATATCCCTGAGGCATTTCAGGGAGGAAACTGGTCAAGGTAACCTCCAAGATCCTCTGAGCTCTGATATTTTACAAAAGAAATAATTTCACTATCATAATCGATGCTCACATTTTCCCTCCAGAGTTCCCTTGTTTTTAGGATGGAGGAAACAAGCTTTTACTGCACACCTACTATATACTAGGGACAGTGCTTTACACACATTATCTTATTTAATTCTCAGAACGATTTTGCAAGATCCATATTGTTGTCATCTTTTTATAGCAAAGGAAATTAAAACACAGATGAGTAAGTTACTTGCCCAGGGTCACACATCTAGGAAGAGATAAGCAGGAATTTGAACTATAGACCACTGAGGCAGGTGACAAAGAGCAGGTAGGGCCTGGTCTCACTTCATCCCCTTTCACCCCTACCCCCACTCCCTGTTCCAGATGCCCTGCCCCCACCCTGGCCTCTTATCCCCATCTTAAAACTCCTCTTGCACTGTACCTGTGTCCCCAGAGTGCAGGTGGCCAGCAGCAGTGACAGCAGCAGCAGCTCCTTCATCTGTAGATCTCAGTGTCCCTAAGCCCAGCCTCAGAAAGCCACTAGCCTGGCCAGGTTCTCCGCCTTGCTACAAGCACTGCTGCCTGGACCCTTGGGTGGGGGCTGAGACCACATGCGCCAGGCCTCTCATTTGAGGCCTTGGGCATAATAAGGACCCCAGCCAATGGTTGGGAACCACACGCTAAGAGTGCTGGAGGATGGAGGTGAGAGGGCCCCAGTAAATGTTGAGGGAGCTACAGGGCAGGGTCCCTAGGGTGTAGGGGAGTGGCAGGCCAGCTGAGGCTGGCCTCTGAGGTCCAGTAAGCCTGCTCAATGTTGGCATAGCTGATTTCAAAATACTCTCACAGGCTTCCTTTCATCATCCTTCTGTCTATTCATCCCTTCTACTCCTCTATCCCTCTATCCTTGCTTCCTCCCGCCCATCCACTAGGCCAATAACAATAACAGTGTGATGTCTGTTTATTTTAACAGAAACAAACACCTAAGGCCTAAGGTGGCTTCCTGGAGGAGGTGATATTGAAATTTGCCAAGAGGACTTAGCAACAACAAAATGAGCAACCCAATTAAAAAGTGGGCAGAAGAACTAAACAGACACTTCTCCCACAAAGAAGTACAAATGGCCAGCAGACATATGAAAAAATGCTCATCCTCATTAGCTCTCAGGGAAATGCAAATCAAAACCACAATGAGATACCACCTCACACCTGTCAGAATGGCTGTTATCAACAAGACAAGGAATAACAAGTGCTGGAGAGGATGTGGAGAAAAAGGAACTCTGGTACACTGCTGCTGGGAGTGCAAACTGGTACAACCACTGTGGAAGGCAGTGTGGAGGGTCCTCAGAAAATTGGGAATGGAGCTACTATATGACCCAGCAATCCCCCTTCTGGGGATCTACCCAAGAAACTTGAAAACCTTTGTCCGCAAAGACTTATGTACCCCAATGTTCATCGCAGCGTTGTTCACAGTGGCCAAAACATGGAAACAACCAAAGTGCCCTGCGACAGATGACTGGATAAAGAAGCTGTGGTACGTATACACAATGGAATATTACTCAGCTATAAGGAAAGATGAAAAACTGCCATTTACAACAAAATGGATGGACCTAGAGATCATCATGCTTAGTGAAATAAGCCAGACAGAAAAAACGAAGACCCATATGACTTCATTGCAGAATATAAAACTGAAAGCAACAAAAAAACCAAAACAAATAAACAAGCAAACAAAAAACCTCATGGACACAATCAATAGTTTAAGGGTTATTTGGGGGTAAGGGGGAGGGGGCGGGAGAGGAGGGAGGGGGAGCCAAATGTATGGTGATGAAATGAGAACTCACACTGGCTGGTGTACATGTAATGCAACAAATAGACAATACACTGTAGAATTGTACACCTGGAACCTATGTAACTCTTGATAACCAATGTCACCCCAATAAGTCTAACAATAAAAATATTTTTATAAAAAAAAAAAAAAGGAGAGAGAGAGTTGCCAAGGGAAGAAATGAGGGAAGGGAGGAGAGGAGCAAAATGAATACTATGGGCAAAGGACCAGATGAAGGAAAGACTTGTAAGTTAATGTCACTTCTACAACAATTCAAAACTATGTAACCACATTATTTCCCCTGTTGAGAGGAAACTGAGGCTCTAAAAAGGTAAAAAAGCACCAGTTATTTTTTGATCATCATACTATTTGCAAAGCACTGCACCGGGCACTTAACATGCATTATATTATTTAATATCACTTAATCCTTACACAAATATTTTGAGTTCAGTTATTATATTCACTTTACAGATGAACAAACTGAGGCTCCGAGACACAAAATGAATTGCCAAGGTCACACAGAGTTGGAATAGGGACTAGAATTCATTCCAATGCCTTCACTACATCTTCATTCCATTATTCATCTATTCAATATCTATTTATTGAGGTCTCACTATGTGTCAGACACTGGGCTGGGTGCTGAAGATACATTGGAGAACAAGAGTGACACGTATCCTGCTCTCACAGGATTCACTTTCTAGTGGGGCGACAAAATCCGCAAGGAAGCAAATAAATATCAGATAATGGCATGCATTCTGAAAAAGCAAAAAAAGGTATGACTTAGGGAATTAGAGAAAGGTAGGGGAAGGCTGATAGGTTAGTAGAGGGGTGGGAAGTCCTCCTCATGGTGACACTGGTTGAAGTCTGAATGAGAAGCCATGTGTTATCTGGAGGCAAGTGTTGCAGGCAGAGCCATCATTAAGTCCAACGGTTCTGAAAAGGGGAAAGATGACCGATGTGGCTTGAACACAGTGAGCAAGGAGGACAGTGTCAGGAGGTGAGAAATCAAGACCTCAGGAGGGCCTGTAGACAATGGGGGAGATTTATAATTCGTGCAATGGGAAACCCTTGAAGGGAATGACAGCATGTCGTTTATATTTTTAAAAGATTACTTTGGTTGCTGTGTGCTAAGTTTGAGGGTGCCAATATATAATCAATTGAGGATATCAAGTAGACAGTTAAAATATATAAATCTGGAGTTCATGGAAGAGTCTCTGCTATAAATATAAATTGGGGGACATCTAAGTGGTATTTTAGAACACATAGCTAGATGAGATCTGTTTAAGAGAGAGAAGAGATTGGTCAAGGATCATGCCAAGTACCCCAGCTCTGGAGAACCCCAACCCTGAGAGGTGGGCAGAGAAAGAGGAGGCAGAACCAAAAGGAAGAGCTTTCTTTAGAATTTTGGTTGTTTTACCCATTGGCAGGGTGGTCTTCTTTTAAAGAGAGAGCTAAAATTACAATTTCACTAAAATTTACTGATCACCTACTGTGGGCAGGATGCTGTGCCAAGTTCTGGAGAGACAAAGGTGGATAGGACTCAATCCTTGTCCTCCAGGAATTCTCGAACCAGCAGGACGGATAAACTTTTAGGCAACTAATTTAGGACCACAGAAGCATGAATTTGGTGCCCTAACAAAGGCAAAAACATCAGGAGCATCAGACCAGAGGGAGATGTGCCATACAGTGTCCAATAGTTTATTTGCATCATCTTGTGTAGTCCTCTCAATACCAATAACCATTGTTATCCCTCATTTTACAAAAGAAGGAACTGACTCTTAGAGACAGTGGATAACTTGCCCAGGGTATACAATTGACAGATAGTAAGCCTGGAATCACAGCCGACCTGCTTGACTTCAGAGCCCAAGTGCTTAATCAGTTTTAAAATTTTTATGACAGTCTGATAGGGCTGGAGCATAAGGTTCCTGGAAAAATGGAGGGTCCAGAGAACTAGGCACAAGGAGATAAAGTGAAAAGGTGGGAAGGGCCAAACTAATCCAGGTCTTGAGTGCCAGCAAAAGGAGTTTGGATTTGATTCTTTCAGCCAGCATTTTTCAACCTCAACATTGTCATTATGGGTCACATTAATTCTTTGTCTGTCCTCTGCATAGTTTAG
>PVJL010002015.1:25624-221641 GCA_004026885.1 Lyroderma lyra
GTTTTTTTTTTTTTTTTTTTTTTTTTTTTGTTTTTTTTTTCAGGGTTTTGAAAGGAGTGTGGCATGATGAGCACTAGGAATGCTGTCTTAGCACAAACATGTGACAAATTGTATTATGTTTCATTCTGATAAGTTTGAGTCACCCCTGCCACTTTGGTAACATTTCCACGGAGTCAGTTCATTTTTTGTGAAACAAGTAGATACTAGCTGACCACGTGTTCCCCAAGGGCAATGACCACTGTGGCATCTCTGTTTTGATATCCTCATTGATATCCTCAGTTCCTAGTACAGTGAGAGTTAAATGAGTGGGTGAATTTTTAAATTTTATTGTAAACATAATGGTGTTTATCTTTAGGATATCATGCTGACACCAGAGATTTGTCAGAAGTCTGACATGTATGTAAGCCAAATACCTTTGTTTGAAGCAAAGAAAGATATGTTTTAATCTTTTGATCCCCAAATTCTACAAATTGATAAAATGCATAGACCTTATTTACAGGATTATTTTTCAGATGGGAAAGGCCTCATGTGATTTTTGCAGCATCCACAGGGTTTTCTTCAATCTATAAGAATGTGCTGTTAATTGTTCACTGCATAAAGCACTTTGGGGTGATTCAATGCAATTTGATTCAGCATTCATTGAACTACACCTATGAACCAGGTACTCTGAGAGGAAAAAAGTCAGAGTTTCCATTCTCTAGATGTGCCTGATCAAAAGTGATGTCAGGCTTATCAGGGCCTGCCTGAACTTGTTTGTTCTGTCTTTCACCAGCAGTGTGATCTTGGGCCGCTCAGAGCCACACTATGACCTTTTTGCAGGCCCTTAGGCAGTTTTGCCTTCACAGGTTTCTTCCTCCACAACAACAACAACAAAAGTTTAAAGATGTATTTATGACTGCATTGATGTAAAGACAAATATAATGCAGGCTGAATTCATTATTATATATATTTATTATTATATTCATTTTTTCTTCTGATTTTAAAAGAAATTAATATTAAAACATTTGGTGGTATAGTGGCTAGCCTTTGGTGCTGTCACCACCACAGCTTGGATTCGATCCCCACTCAGGGAACCAACCAAAAAAAATTGGGGAGTGGGCTCTAAGCATTGTGTCTGCTGTGCCTAATGGATAAGTTGGCTTTGGGGCTAATCACTGACCTCTCCTAGTTTTCATTTCCTACTCCTCAAAATGCCAGTTTTGAAGCATTGTTATAAGGATTACTTGAAATACTTAGAAGCTGCATGAGGGTAAAACAAGTCTGATTTATTCTCCACTGTGTACTTAGGGCACTTGGCACAGAGTAAGCACTCAATAAGATCAATGTGAAATTATCGACCCAGTGCCAGAATACAGTAGACATTGATAACTATTACATTTTTTTCACCAGACCTCCTAGGGAAGAGTTAAGGACATACATAGCTGAAGCATATGGCACAGACCCTGACTGAAACAGGAATTTTGGTCAGAAAGGAGTGTGTCACTCAGTTCACATGCTTCTTAATTATTATTATTATTTTTGTCAGTGCATCTATCCCCCTGGGTCTACTTAATAGCATCATCACACAATTTATCATTAGCTATATAGATAGGAAAGGAGAGTGTTGAAAAAGCGTCAGTTTTACATTCCTGTATGGTATATTTATGTGTATGTGTGTGTGTGTGTGTGTGTGTGTGTGTGTGTGTGTATAAGGAGCTGTAAAAGCATTGCCATGTGTCTCCAAATCCTCTGCAGATTTAATTACAAGCTACAAAGTGAGTGCATAAATTATGCACCAAGGCCATGTTTTGGAAATCACTGTGTAGTCTTGGGAATTAGATAGGAGGTTAGATCTTTGTAATTGATATGCTCCCACTTAAGAGTTGAAAGCCGGTGGATCTGTGAGAACCTTTTTCTGTCTCAAGTGTATCTGCAATTCTACAGGTCTAGCTGGACATTTAAACTCCAAACAGCAGATAATGGAAGAAGAACTTTGCAAGCAGTTCTCCAATCCAGCCCAAGTCTCCCTCTCTAGCCTCATCTGCCACCATGGGTTCACTGGTTCTCCTCACTCCACAGCATCCAAAAGGATACGCCATCTCCTAAGTGCACAGTACGTAGTCGCAAGCTATTGTATCTTTACTGTTCTCTTTGGAATATTCTTCCCCTCTTCATTCTGGGAAACCCCTGTGGGAGTGTCTATTCCTAGTAGCTACTCTACAGATGTTAGTAGCTTCTCTTTCCTTAGTAAGAAAACAAAGGTTTCATGTTGGTAAGTTCAGCTCAAATGCTATTATTCCCTTTGGAAGACTGCCTACCTTCCCTAGAAAGAAGGAAAGAAACAATGCACTTGCATTGGACACCGATTACGTAGAAGCACTGGGCTGGATCCTTTGCATTTACCATCTTTCTTAATCATAAGGGCAATTTTGTGTGGAACATATTTATTCTCAGTTCCCAGGTTAAGAACCTGAGGTCTAAAAGGTTAAGTATCTTAGGCAAGGTCCCCTGCTAGTAAAGGGTAGAGGTGGACTTGGTATCCAGTTTTGCAGAGCTGTCTCTCTCAGGCAAATCAGTTTCATTACTGAAGCTCTCAAAGTCCTTCATACCCTTACCTTAACAATGTCTCACTGAATGGTAATTTATTTATATGGTTTGCCTCCTTCACTAAACTCTTTTTTTTTTTAAATTTGTTTTTATTGTTAGACTTACTGGGGTGACATCTGTTAGCAAGGATTACATAGGTTTCAGGCATACAGTTCTACAGTGCATTGTCAACTTGATGTATAATAAGTTCACCACCTAATGTGACTTCTATTTCCATCACCTTATATTTAGCTTCCCCCACTCCTCTCCCACCTCCTCCCCTTTCTCCCCTCCCTAACCCACTTGTCCCCAAATAAACATTAAACTATTGATTGTGTCCATGGGTTGTTTGTTTGTTTATTTCTTTTTTCTTTGTTGCTTTCAGTTTTATATTCCACATATGAGTGAAGTCATACAGTTCTTTGTTTTTTCTGTCTGGCTAATTTCACTAAGCATGATGATTTCCAGGTCCATCCATTTTGTTGCAAATGGCAGTATTTCATCTTTTCTTATAGCTGAGTGATATTCCATTGTGTATATATGTACCACAGCTTCTTTATCCAGTCATCTGTCGCAGGGCACTTTGGTTGTTTCCATGTTTTGGCCACTGTCCTTCACTAAACTCTTGAAGCAGAAACCAAGTCTTACTTCTCAGTTATCTTTAATGCCTGGCACAGTGACTGGCATATACAGTGGGTACTCAAAATACATTGATGAAATGAGAAGAGTGATAACAAAGCACTTTGCTGTCTGCAAGCCATTGTCAAATATATGATTTCACTTAATTATAAATAAGCATAAGACAAAGCCCCTGGCCCTTGGAAGCCAGCCATGTAATAAGAAAACTAGAGGCATTTATGGCTGGATATTTCCAGACAGCCCTCATAATTGAGAAAACAAGCTATATGTAGGTAAAAAAAGATAATGAACAAAATAGAGTGAGGAATAACATTATATACAGATATAATGAAATGAATTAACTGAGGCCTAAAAGAATGAGAACTGAGAAAAAGATTTTTAGACTTGGAGTGACAACTGTCTTAGAGTTCCTTTTAGGGGACTTGGTGTAGACTGACCAGAAGCACCATTTGAAATGGGACAGGAAACAGTACTATCCCATTTCAAACTGTACGTCTGCTCAGCCTAACTTGGTGGGACATTTTTAATACCTTATCTTGTTTCATCTTCTCAAAAAGTCAGTGAGTGATTATTGCCTTTATTTCTCAGAAAGGAAACAAAATCTCTTCGTTTGAGGAGTTAAGAGTTTTGTCCAAGGTCACACAGCTGGTTTATCGCAGAGCCTAATCTATGTTCCAGTCACTGAGAGACATCCTCTTCTCGTTCTTTTTTTTTTTTTTTTTTATGATAGCTGGATTATTCTGTGCCAATAATTTAGGGGATACTAATAATTTATATGCTATTATTTACTTGCAATAAAAACATTTTAGCAGGGTTTTTCTGGTATAGTAGAATGAGTACGCGTGTTGGTTTTGGTTGGAATGTAAGTAACTTATTTAGGACGTGATATTAGGAAACGTGGGTGGGAGTAGAGTACTGAGACAGGGGAGTGAACAAAACCAAAAATGTATACATTATTAAGCTAGTTACCATGGTAACCGGCTGGGAACATTCAGGGTATAACAACGGAGAAGTGAGGAAACTAGATTGCCAACTTGCCATCCATCATTGAGTTCAGGGCTACTTCTGGTCACGTTAAATCTCTGAAACTCCCAGCTTGCTCTGTGCACAGGCCAAGTACATTCTCTGGACATAAACAAACAAATCAACCTTTGGGCAAAGAACTGTAGGTATTTTTTGTAAGTGGCCTTCAGTATCTAGAAGTGAATGCTAAGAAAATATGGACAAGAAACTGTTAGCATCTGCTACAGAATGTAATAAGATACAAATCCTGCCTCTACTACTTCATTCTACATTCAAAAGAAATTCATTAAATATTTATTGTAAGTCCATCAAACACTGGATTGGCAAAGTATGATTCGAAGGCAAGTCTGACCTGCTGCTTGTTTTTGTAAATAAAATTTTTATTGGAATACAGTCATGCCCATTCATTTACACTTTTGCCCTACAATGGCAGAGTTAATACTTGTGATAGAGGATGTCTGGCCTGCAAAGCCTAAAATATCTATTACCTAGCACTTTACAAAATATTTTTGCCAACTCTTGTGCTAGGTACTTGGAATACTGAGATGCGTAAGATTATTCTTCTGTCCTTAAAGAGTTTATAGTCTAATGAAAAAGACAGACGTGTAAACCAATAAATGCAAGAAAGTGTTACAAGTGCTACAGTAGCCATTCAAATGAGTGGCTACTAGTTGGGGGAGAAATCAATAAAATTTTCATAAGTGACATGGCAGACACTAGCAGAATCCTGAAGACAAGTAGGTAATTTTTAGCTAAACATCGAGGAGGTAAGACATTCAACAGAGAGGGGGCAAAAATGGCAAAGATGTAACATAGATCAACCATAAGATGAACTTAGGAATCTATTGTCATATTTGGAGGTGGGAAAGATGACACAAAAAGTAAGACTGGAAAGTACGACGTTACATTTTATCCTTTCTTTAGGAATATGAATGGCTCTCACAGTCAGTATGGACATCAGGTTGAAGTGAGCAATATCAGAGTTCATAACTCCAAGCTACTGTAGCGATTCAAGCATGAAATGGTGAGGGCTTGAGCCAAGGTGGTAACTGTGGACATAGAAAGGAAAGGCTATTTGTTACCTGTATAGACTGAAATGTCTACCCTGTTACCAGGTAGGCTTAGGTGTCTCCTCTGCTCCTATAGCAAACACTCTTGCTCACTTCTGGTTTAGCACAGATCACCCTGTGCAGTAACACATTGTGTTTCCTGACAGCCTGAGCTGCTTGAGGACAGGAACCATGCATGACTGATCTCTATTCTCAGCACCTGGTCCAGGGCTTGACACACAACTGCTGCTCAGTGAAGCCTACTTCCCTGAAAAAAGGAGTGAATGACTATACTATAAATCTATGGTGGGGTGATTTACTCTAAGGTTGCAGTCACAATGTTGCTGTGCCAGCTCACATGGAGACCTAGATGGACACAGAATAAGGAAGAGGGTGGAGGAACTCTGCAAGGGTTTGGATTGGGATAGAAGGCTATTAGGATCTGACAGGGTGTCACCATTTGAACTGTGATGCTTGTTTATTTTAGCTCCTTAAGAAGGCAGGTATATTATGTTTATAAATGGTATAGGCCTGGCAAATTCAGAGCTATTAGTAACATAAATATCTGGTAGTATTTTTTATTATATTATTTTTTATTCCTTCACAAAATTGCATTTTTTCTTACTTCAAATACAATGTCTGTTACATATAGAAAATTTGGAAAACACAAAAGAAGTATAAAGAAAGAAATAGAATCCCACAATCCCACAAACTGACCACAGATATCTTCCTGTATATCCTTATAGTCTTCTGGAAGATATGAACTTTTTTTATAGAATTAAAATCATACTATATATAATGTATAACTATTTTATCTTATTTTTTATGTATAATAATTTGATATCATAACTTTTCATTTATCCAAATTTTTATTTTTCATTTCTACTCCTTTAAACTCAAAAATGAAGTTACAACTGTAGAATGAATGCATTTAAAAACAAAAGGATATATTTCAATGACAAAAAACATGAAATGATGATGAAAATCTGCCTTCTGTCAAGGTCAACAGAATGAAAGATATGAAAAAGTCAATCTTCAAATTTATCTTCAACAAAAACCCTCTTCTGAATAGTAAAATCATCATTTAAGAATCCATGTTTACATATCTGGACCCCAGCTCCAATAACAACAAAGAATATACATCTATGAGTGTGTGTGTGTGTGTGTGTGTGTGTGTGTGTATCCAAACAATTTTTAATGGCTGTATATTTGCCATTAAATTTTTTAATGGTTGCATTTTACTTTTTCCATGTATTTGGACATTTAGGTTGTTTCCAGGGTTTCACTATTCCAAACAACATCCTTGCACATAAATCTGATTACTTCCTTGATGACAGATTTCTAGAAGTTCTTAACACTATTTTGCTGCAGCAACTGGAGAATATCCACGCTGGTCACGGGAAGGGATACCATACATAACTGATATCCACAAATAATTCACAAAATTCAACCTAGCTTCTTTAGTCTTCCATTTAGGCCCCTGGAAAATTTTGGGAATCACAGAGGAGTCTCCTTTTGTTATTGTCACTTGCTAACTTTCTTCACTGAGGTTGTGGCACCTCTCCCATAGCTTTCCTTTCAACTCCAGCCACTGTCATCAAACGGGTAACTTCAACTCTTTTCTCTCCTTAGAACACTTACAGAGCCTAGATCTAAAATATTTAATTAAGTCTCCAGCATGGTAGCTTCACAATTCCTTGACTTTAGGTCTCCTGTAATCTGTACCTCTCCACATTCTTCAGCTCTATGGCTAAAACCTCAACCTTCCATTACCTGAACTGTTGAAAACTCCCTCCAGTTTCTGATTATAACCGCTATTAGCTCCTCTAAGCCAACCCAAATAAATACAAAATATAAGTAAAAACTGTATTTCCAGCAAATCAGCTTCCCCTTGCCCTTTTATTCAGATTGCCTGTGCTGCTTCCACTGTCCCGTATTGTCCAATTCAAGCAATGTGCTAAGTTTGAGGATGCACGTATGACCGAGTCCTCAAAGAACCCACTGTCAAGGCAGGCATTCAGACTTTCTGAAACAGTAAAAGCAACAAGGTGTCCCAGACTCTGCTAGAAGTTTGTTCAGAGTACAGAAGGGAATGATGGCTTCATTTTATCTGAGGGAGGAGGATGTTTGTGAAATGTATAAAGCCCAGGGTAGTTGGGATATGGGTCTCCAATAGGGACAATAGAAGGGGAGAACAAAAGATAATTGCATTTCTCTTTTCTCTCCTTAGAATACTTACAGAGCCTAGATCTAAAATATTTTCTTTGCCTTTCCCAGCTCCCTTCTGCCTGAAAATAATAGCTGCATTTTCCTAAACTTGATGTTTCACTTTCTTACCCTCTAGCTAGGGGGAAAGAGTGGGAAAGAACTAGGATTTGTTTGTGGACAGCATAGACTAAGTCTTATTTTGCTTTTCCTATATTTAAGCTCAATGTTCTCTTTCCTCTATACCCAGCAAAGGACAGTCAAGGTTTTTTGTAAGTTTCTGTCTTTTCCCTTAAGAAGGCAATATTTTGAATTTGATGCCCAACAACTGCCAATTAAGAAACATGAAAACAATAACAGCAATTAAGAAAAAGTAGTTGGGGAGAAGTTTAGGAAGAAGGCAGGAAACCAGCAACAACAGAATGCATTTTGAAGCAACTTGCACCTACAGTCTTGGCTGTGGAAAAATTGGAAATCATTTTTGGTAGAAACAACAACAAAACAAATCACATTTCTAAACAGCTGTGTAAAGGGAGGAAACTTCATATTGAGAAACACAAGCTGTTTCTGTTTTTTTTTTTTTTTTTAAATCTTGATTATTTAAACAATCATTGAGTTACAACAGTTAGTGCTATTGTCTCTGCCTCCCCTTATCCCCTCTGTATTTAACTACATTGTTTAGTGAGTTTTAAAATCTTAACTCTAAAACGTTTCTCAATAAATATACAGTATGTAAGGTTGTCCAATCTGTGACCTGCAGGCCACATGCAGCCCAGGACAGCTTTGAATGCAGCCCAACACAAATTCATAAACTTTCTTAAAATATTATAAAGATTATGCACAGACATTTTTTGTTTTAGCTCATCAGCTATCATTAGTGTTCAGGTATTTTATGTGTGGCCCAAGACAATTATTTTTCCAGTGTGGGCCAGGGAAGCCAAAAAGTTGGACAGCCCTGTGTCCACTCTCCATCCTGGCTGTCATTGTCCAGGTTTATAGTCTTTCTACTGCTTGCTTGGTTTTTGAAAGTCTCTTAGTTTGTCTTTTTGCCTCCAGTCTTGCCCCTCTTCCATTTCTTCTCAATTTTGCTGACAGAATGGTTTTTAAAAAATCTTATCTTCAGTGTAACATTTATTGGTATTCTAAGTGGCAGAATGAATTAGTCCCAGTTCCTATCCTTGATGAGCTTATGTTAATGGTTAATATCATTTTTACTTTCTGATTTTGAGTTTAATCCTCATTTTCTGCTCTGCTTCAGCTGCTACCTCATTCTACCAGAGGCCAGTCACTGAGGAATGTGGGAACGAGAACAGATACATCTTTGCCATGTTTAATTTTAGCTGATGATCTAAAGCATGTAGTTTGACAGTGGGTGTCGAATGCAGACTAAGTGTTGTGCAATTGGACATGGTCTTAGGAATGAAGAAATGCCCTTGCTCCTGGCTTTCCCTGATGACCTGTGTTTTGACATTTGAAGCTAAGTAGAGCCTGCCAATGCCTGGTGATCTGATAAAAGTTAAAACTGATTTAGAAATTGATGATAATGCCTATGTCATATCTAAGACATTTATTTACACATAGACAATGTAAATACAGCTTGCAGCTGGGGTGGAATGAACCTGTGGTGAAAAGGCCTAGATTCTAATTCTGGTTCTGCTGTTTACTAGCTGTGTGACCCTGGGGTAAGCTACTCAATAACTATGTCCCACTCTCTTGCTCTGTAAAATGGGTGTAATATATAAATCTTGAAGGATTTTTGTGGGGATTAAAGGAGAAAATGTAGGTGACAGTGCTTAATACAGTTCTGGAACTCAGTAGGTCAGTTTCAATAGAACACATAATTCAGATCAAACAATAATTATTGAGAAGTTTCTGTGTGCCAGGCAGGTACTGGGCTAGTTTCTAGGGCTACAAAAATGAGTAAAACTGGATTTCTGCTCTTAAGCAGCTAATGGAGGGGGAGTGATTAACACTATGTAAATCTTTAACTCACTCTGAATCATGATGTTTAAAGATCCCAACACTTTGTTTATACTGAAAAACATCAGCAACATGAGGATTTCTGCTGAATCTATGTTTCTGGAACATCAAGTTTCTATGAGAATTGTATAGTGTGCTTTGGGGAGGCCATGTAGCATAATGAAAAGACAGGCATGTGCTTATATGGATTCACACACTCACCAATTAATACTATTAAGTACCTGGGCAAATAAATGGAAAGATATCTTGTGTTCATGGATTGGAAGAATTAATATTATTAAAATATGCACGTTAACCAAAGCTACCTATAGATTGAATGCAATCCTTGTAGCATAATTTTTACAGATACCAATGGTTTGGTTTTTTTTTACAGAAAAAGAAAAAAAAAACCCTAAAATTTATTTGGAACCACACAGCAATCCTGAGAAAGAAGAACAAAGATGGAGGTATCATACTTCCTGATTCCAAACTATATTATTATACAAAGGTATAGTAATTAAAACAGTATGATATTAGCATAAAAACACACAGACCAGTGGGACAGAATTGAGAGCCTAAGAAATCAACCCATGCACATACAGCCATCTATTATTTGATAAAGGAGGCAAGAATACTCACTGGAGAAAAGAGAGTCTTGTCAATAAATGGTTCTGGGAAAACTAGATATTTACATGCAAAAGAATGCAAGTAGATCCCTACTTTACACTACTGACAAATGGATTAAAGAGTTAAATAAAACTCCTAGAAGAAAACATAAGAAGAAAGCTTCTTCACATTGGTCTTGGTGATGATTTTCTTTGGATATGACACCTAAAGCAAAAGCAACAATAGCGATAATAAACAGGTGGGACTACATCAATCTAAAAGGTAGTCAGAAAGTAAAAACTTCCAGTTATAAGATAAGTAAATTCTGGGGATATAATGTACAGCATGGTGACTATAGTTAACAATACTGTATTGTATATTTGAAAGCTGCTAAAAGAAGAGATCTTAAAAGTTCTCATCACAAGAAAAAAATTGTGAGGTGAGGTGATGACGTTAATTAAACGTAGTGTGGAAATCGTTTCACAATATATACATATATCAAATCATTATGTTGCATACCTTAAACTTATGCAATGTTATATGTCAATTATATCTGAAAAATTTAATCTTATTTTAGATCTTCACCTAATTTAATTAGCTAGGAAGTAGGTTCCCTGTTTAGTTTCCTCAGTGATATTCTCTTTCCCAGCACTTGTGTTATACAAAGAAGAGATTCACAACACAGTACCTGAATAAGCAAAATACTGTTTAAGTCCAAGGTAAAATAAAATAAAATAAAATAGAAAGGAAACCTCTCCTTTGACCTCCCTCACTGCCACTTTTGGCTAATGCCGGACTTCTCAGTTTCCTCTTTCCCTTGATAGTTACGTGGCGGAGCTCTTTTCTTATCTTTCACACCTAAATTTAAATACCATTTCCAGAGCGCGCCCACCCTAACCACCCAATATAAAGTAGTCACCGATTGGCCTCTAAGTACATCAACTTACTTAAATTCTCTGCAAAGCTTTTATCAGTGTTAGATACTTTTCTTATTTGTTTAGTGTTTACTTTCCATCACCAAATTTAAGATTAGAACGCAAGGAATCTGTTCAGTTCCTTCACTTTTGCATTCTCAGAACGTCTAACAGTACCTGGATATAGTAGGACAATATTTCCATATTCCTTATGGGCTCTAAGTGATCGGTCCTTAACTTCTCTGACCCCGTTTCCTACTACTTTGTTTCTGGCTCACCGCTCCACTTACATTGAATTCCTTGCTGTTCCTTCAAAATGCCAGACTCATGGTATTTGCACTTGCTATTCCTTCTCTCTGGAAGGCTCTTCTTCCAGTCTCCCTCCTTCACTTTATAGGTTTTTGCTCAAAAGTTACCTTCTCATTGAGGCTTTCCCTATTTGGGAATTTTAAATTCCAGCTCCTATTCTCTGCCTCTTTCCTTGCCTAACTTTTCTCTATAATATTTACCAATTTTTCATATACTATATTTTAATAACTTACCATTTATTTTGCCAGTTCCCTTCTACCCCTCATGAAGTCTCGGCTGAATGCTCAAAGCCTAAAACAGTACCTAGCATAAAACAGCAAATATTTATAAAATGAATGGATTTGTGTATAATGAATGAATAAATGAATATCAGATGTGTAATCTTTTGGAAATGTTAGGTGTCATCGTGGCTATAAAATTATTTCTTTTAATGAACAATTTTTATAGCAGTACTTATGCTTGTATTTCTCACATCCCTGGCAGAGTTCTACACACAACAGGCGCCCAAAGAAAGCGTGTCTTAGAACCGTAACTGGGGTCCCAAGTTGGCTAGTCCACGTGAAAGAACAGCCGCTGGTCCCGCCCCTTCCCAGTCCCGCCCCTGCCCGCGGTGGCCCCGCCCTCTGCAAGCTGAATGCCTTATAGTCGAGTGACGTCAGGCCGTTTGTTGTCATTGGCGGCTTTCAAGATGGCGTCCATCATGGAGGGGCCGCTGAGCAAATGGACTAACGTGATGAAGGGCTGGCAGTACCGTTGGTTCGTGCTGGACTACAATGCAGGGCTGCTCTCCTACTACACGGTGAGTCCTCGAGGGGTGAAGCTCCGAGCTTCTCGCGGGTCTCAGTCCTTGGGTGGAGGGGGCCGGGCTTTTTGGTAACCGGGTTGAGGTTGCTAAGCTGGGGGCGCCGCCGTACGCGAGGGCTCCTTCGGAGAGGAGGGTTTTATGTCTGGGATAGCCAATGAAGGTGAAGAAGATGCTGGTTCAGCCAATAAGCAGGTACTGGCTGACTGATTTATGGGTTGGGGGCAAGCCGCGTTCCTTTATTAGTGTGGGGTATTAAACGGTGGTGGGGTCCCGCGGGCTTGTGGCTGGGTTTTGAGAGTGGTTGTAGTCATGGTTTATAGGGTCCGGTGGCGCGGTCTGTGCGTTCTCCCCACGGTGACATGGACTTGACACTCTTTCTCCAGGCCCTGTCGACGGCCGCGCCCCTTAGCTTTCCCTTAGGATTGAAGAGCGCTGCTTCGCCAGGTCCTAGGTGACCTGCTCTCGAGCAGCATCGCAGGGGTCCAAAGTCTCTCCTATTTGCCTAAATTGAGTGTTTCATTAAAGAGACGCACTGCTGTATTTAGCGGGAGGCGAGCGTAACCGACGCCTTAACTTTTGAGAGGCGAGGGAGGATTCCTACACAGGAGTCTCTTGTTAGCGAAGAGAAACTAGATAGTGCGGTGTCTCCTGAAAGTTACATTCTGGGAAGGGCTGAGTTCTCCGTTTGATTGTCCTTAAATACTAATCACTGGCAGTGGTCAAGTCCATAAATTGCTATGAATCTTATATTCTGACTATCCCTTCCACCCCCCCCCCCATCACATTAGAAATGGAAGGTGGGTGGTATTAAGAAAAATTACTTCCAAAGGTACTTTCTCTGAATGGTGTATAGCTAATAATAGCTAACGAAAGGGAGGAAACCACTTCAAAGGACAAAAAAGAACGTCCTGAAGGCTTTAGAGGATAATAGGAGACAAGAGAGAAACATATTACGGAAGAAGGGTTAATGTTGAGACAAATGGGAACTAGTGAATTTATTTGTTCATTTAAAAATATTGATTGCGCTCCCCCTCTATGTTAATTTTTGCTTTAGGCTAGATGTGTGAGGGTGGGTGTGCATGCTGTTGTGCAATGTAAACAAGAATCAACATAGTTCAAGACATTGACCATTCCTCTTCTCTGAAACTGATATTTTAGTGTAGTGATTCCCTTAATTCATTTTACTAACAATAACTCTGCAAGGTAGGTATTTATTATTCCCAATTTATTTCCCCATTTTTCAGTTTTGGAATCTGAACCTCCAGGCTTTTAAGTAATTTGCTCAAGATCTCAGAGTGAGCGTAAATGGTGTAATCAGGATCCATTCCCCCCCCCCCCCCCCACCACTACATTTGTTTCACTACAGGAAGGAGAAAAGTGCAAGCTGTGATTACTAAAGGCAAGCCTGCAGTACAAAGTACAACTTTCAGCATCCTTCAGCTATCAGCTTCCTTTTTCTACATAATTTTTAAAGAGAAAAAAGATTAGGTAGCCATGAGAGAGAGGCAACTGAACATTATATCCTGAAAACTCGGGAATTATGAAATCCCTTGGCTCAGATAAATGACAAATAATACTAGGTTTCAGTAGATAGATAATCAGAAAATCCCATGGAACCTTTCCAGCCTATTCAAGGTGGAGTAATTCCAGTGAGTGGCATTAGGGAATTAAGTTAACTCAACAAATCCCAAATTTGTGTGGGTTGGTATCTAGGACTATGCTTGGTTACAGGCCACACACTGGGGTTCTTGGGAGCTCTTAGCCTAGACACAATTTTCTTTTTTTCCTGTTTTTCTTCCTTTAGTGTAGCCTTTTTCTGACTCCTTGCCCTTTTAATTTCTGAACACCTAGACAAATTTCTCCTTGTCTTGCTGGCTAAGGTTTACAGGTTTGTCATAGATTCCCATCTCTTACACCTTCCATACTGAGCTTCTCTTCTGAGACTAGATTCTGTAAAACATTATCCTTGCTAGCAAAAGAAGGTATCATATTTCTCACTAATGGCTATTTAGAAGTCAGGTTTCATTTTCTTAGTTCTTTAATGTTAAAGTATTTGCTTGAAGAGAAATATTATGAGGTAAGATGAAAAAAAGAAAGTTAAAATGATCTTGTGAAAATAATACCGAATCCCAGATTAGAGGAGGTCCAGTAAAGATGGGGAAAAGATTGTTACTCATTTAAAGTAGGAGACACATTGAATGTTGGCAGTGAATTCTGTTCACTTGGACATTATTTCAGTACATTAGTATTCCAAAGGATTTGAAGATACATCTTAATGATTTCCATGTGGCTGATAAATTGGAGCTGTATCTTCCAGGAAGAGTATCTGAATTAATTGCACAGCCTTTTAAGCAGAGCGGTAAATAGCAAGTCACTCTCTTCCAGTGGTTCTCAACCTTCCTAATGCCGTGACCCTTTAATACAGTTCCTCATATTATGGTGACCCCCCAACCATAAAATTATTGGTAGCTGCTCTCTACACATGTGTGACTGGTCCGCGAAAGTACATTATGTGCTTTCTGATGGTCTTAGGCGACCCCTGTGAAAGGGTCGTTTGACCCCCAAAGGGGTGGTGACCTATAGGTTGTGAGTCTCTTCCTTGTTTCAAAAGTCACTTGGACTTTGGTCTGGCTCTGTGGTTGTAGGTCTGTTCTAGAGTGGCCATGAAAACCCTTAACTAGATTGGCCTTGCTTTAGATTCAGCCTGTATTGAAAATTGATGTTGGGATCATGTTAGGATCACTGAAATTGCTGTGGACTGAATAGATTCACCCAAAACTTACCTCAGCTGGGACCTTCTCTGAGCCTCAGCTCAGACTCAAACCCAAATCCATCCTCGGGGAATGAATGACCTTTTTACTGTATATTTCTTTTGTTTTTATTTTACTGTGTATCTTGAGTTTTTAAAAAAGAGCTTAATATATTATAACTCTGCTCAATACAGGAACAGAGAAACTGATTACCTCCTTTAGGGAAGTAGGTTTAGGAAATCTTTACAGTTCTAGCTTGGTCTCTTAATTATTGGAAACACTATAATGTAATTCATTCAGCAAGCATTTATTGGGGGCCAACTTTGTAATAGGCATTGCACTATATATGTTGGAGAGGCAAGCATGAAGGAGAGAGTGTCCCTACCATCTAAGAACCCACAATCTAGCAAAGCAGACACGTAAACATAATTTCAAAACAATATGATAAATTCTACAATAGAAATAAGAATAGATTGCTAAGGGAACATTGCCTGAAAAAGACCAGAGAGACATTTGAGCTTAGACTTAAAGGATGAAGGTAGAAGAGAAGAAGGGTATTCTGGCAATGGGAAATATGCACAAATTGGGAAGCTTGAGAACATGAGGGGTATTAGAAAGACATTGAGAATTTCTGAGCAGCTCTAGTGTAAAGATGTGTTTGGCAGATAACAGGAGATTGAGTCCAGAATATATGAATCCATAGGGCAGGCCTGGAGATAAAGATTCGTTAGGTTATTGCACAGAATTTGTTGAATTTTTATTAGTTGAGATGCTCAGGGAGAGCTATGGATGTAAATTTGGGAACACTGTGAAACACCACTCATTTATGTGAATTGTAATCACAAAGGAAGATGAGAAAGAAGGCACAGTGAGGAAGGCATAGATATGTGACGAGTTGGAAAGTGGAGGGGTCATGCCCTTGTATATTTATCAAATATTTATTGAGTACCTACTGTGTGCCAGATACAATGCTAGGAAGAGGGGTTAGAATGGTAAATAAGGTGGAAATTGTTCATGCTTTCATGATACCTAGGGTCTACTGGGGGATGCAGCAAATAGGAACAATGATAGGTGAAGCAAAGGATGTTGGGGGGTACATAGATGGGTTACTTGACTCATTTTTGGAGGGTCAGGAAAGGTTTCCTGGAAGAAGCAGGTTTGTTGTGACCTTAGTGATGAGTAGGGGTTAGCTATGTGAGCAGAGAGAGAAGTTTGAACTGCTCAAAATAGAGGTAATAAATGTTTGTGGAGGAGACAAGGGTCAGAAGCTTGTCAGTCCTAGAGCTTGGGCTGTGAGATAGGCTGTTGTGAGATGACCCAGAGAGGTAAGCAGGGGACAGGTAATGAAAGCCTTTCTTGGTAAACCAAGTTAAGGAATTTGAACTTCATCCCGAGTCATTTAAGTGTTGTGAACACTTTTTATCATAGAAAAAACTTTTATTATAGAAAATTTCAAACATGTATAAAAGAGGATAGTAAAATGAATTTGTGTCATCCAACTTGTACAATTATCAACTTATGGCCAATTTTGTTTTATTACTAATAATACTCCCATCAACTCCCTCCTTCCCCAATGGATTATTTTAAAGCAGATCTCAGGTACTATATCATTTCATTTGTGAGTATTTCAGTATGTATTATTAAAAGTTAAGATCTCTTTTAAAAAATTATCACAATACCATTACAACTAAGTAGTAATAATAATAATATTTAATATTGTCAAATATCCAGTGTTTATTTCCTTGATTGTCTCAAACATCTCTCCCTCAATGGTTGGTTTATTTGAGTCAGGATTCCAAACAAGATCCATACATAAAATTTAGTCTCTTTTAATCTATACTTCCTGCTCTCTTTTTTTCTTTGCCATTTATTTGTTGAAGAAACCAGATCATTTGTTATATAGAATTTTCCACATTCTGAATTTTGCTGGTAACATCCTTATGGTATGATTAAATACGTTTTTTTGTCCTCTATATTTCCTATAAACTGATAATAAGAGCTAGAATCTTAATCAAATTCAGTTTTTTTTCTTTTGGGCAAGAATACTTCATAGGTGGAATGCGTCAAGTGGCACATGATGTTTGGTTGTCTATGATTTTAAAATTGATTAATAGGTTCAAGTGAAATTTCTATTCTTTAAAAACTGTCATTACAGAGAAATAATCAGGAGGTCATATTTATAGGATTTGGTGATTGGATACGAGTGAAAGGGGAGGAAGAGTGATGATATCCAGGATTTTGGTGTAACTTGGATGAATGCTGATAGGGAAAAAAAGGAAGAACAGGTTAGGGGAGAAGGTGGTTGTTTTGGGTCATGTTGAAATTGACATAAACATGTCATATAGTCTGGAATTTAGGAAAAAATCTGGGTTACAGATAAATACTAGCTTTATACATAAGGAGAGTTGAGTGAGAGAATAATAGGGAGTTTTGGATAGGAAGCTAAGAAACACCCTTGGATTATCTATTGCTTTGTAACAAATTACCTCAAAACTTAGCAACTTTAAACAAACATTTATTATCTTATAGTTTTAGTGACTCAGAACTTTGAGAATAACAGGTGATTCTGCCTTAGGGTCTCCCATGAAGTTGTAGTCAAGACATCGGTTAGGGTTGCAGTCATCTGAAAGGCTTGACTTTGACCATATCTGGAATAGCTACTTCCAAGATGACTCATTCTCACAACTGTTGGCACAGTGGCTCAGTTTATTGCTGGCTGTTGGAAGAAGTCCTCAGTTCCTCACCAGGTAACCTTTCCATTAGGCTACATGAGTGTCATCATGATAGAGCATCAGCTTCACCCAGGAGTGATCCAAGTTAAGAGTAGGGAGGAAGCCACAGTGCCTTTTATGACCTACTCTGAGAACATCACTTCTGCCTTATTCTGTTCATTAGAAATGAATCATTAAGTTTGGCTTAGGGTCATGGGATGGGAATTTTAGGCATGGAGAGGAGAATTAGACTATTTCTTGAAAGGTGTGTCAAAGAATTTGTAGACAGGTTTTAAACCACCACAGTCACATTTAAGGGATTGTCAGAGAAAAAAGCTTGTATAGGAGAGTAAAAAGAGACAGAGATGTAAGAAAAAAAAAAAAAAACAAACCCAAAAGAATATGGCAGTCAAGTAGAAATAATGAGTTGGCTTGAATACTATTGAGAGGATTGAATAGATGAAGTCTTAAAAATACCCATTGGATTGGTCAATGTGGACATCATTGATGTCCTTGGAGCAGTTTCTATTGGACCAGAGGGCATGGAAGGCAGATTAGAGTGGTTTGGAGAGTAAATAGAAGTTAAGAAGCAGAGAAAGTGAGTATAGATTATTCAAGATGTTTGAAGGAGGCAGAGAGAGAGAGATGGAATTGAGGGGAAGGGCTTCTAAGAGAGGAAGGAGTATGCTTAAATGAAGGGATGGGAAGCACGGGCCATGTTAAAAATGAAGGTAGAGTCAGAATTTAAGGAATGTAGTGATAATTTATATCAGTGGCCTTGGGTACTGGAAAAGGAATAACTCAGGACACATTAAAGGTTAATCACATTGTATGAAGAACTATTTGAGGTTATAAAATATGATTTGTTTAGCCATTACCCATAAACGTTCATCTCTTTGTTGATTTGTATTGTTTTTGTAACATTGTGGAGAAAATTAGAAACAATGAATAAGTGAGTTATTAGGACTGCTCCAGGTATCATTCTTCCTAAAAAGAATCATTAGAGAAGTCATACGTTCTTTGTAGTTACATGCTAACTGGAAGAGACTCATAATGACCACTAGTAGTCGAAACATCCTTAATTGTTATTTGGCAGTCCTTAGCAATGTCTAGAAGATCACCAAAAATCTGCTATCTAATTCTTGGATTTTAGGTTTTTGAAGAGCTTAAGTACTTGTATATGTATTTCTCTTGTAAAAGAGGTAGTCTCAGATTCTCTTAGAAAGATCAGCCACTCCCAAACAATTAAAAGTGAATTTATACTTTTCTAAATTTATACTTTTCTAAATAAACTGTTTATGAATATATCAAATGTGATTTTTATTGTTTACATGGTACATATTAATAGTCCAAATCTAATAAAGTAGGTTTAGAATTGTACAAGGAACAAAAGAAGAATTGTTCTAATATAACTCCTGAAAAGAAAACAAAGAAACCTACTGAAAATGATAAGTAGTATCAGTGGGAAGAAGTATGTGGAAATTTTTTATCTTTTTTCTTTGAATACTCTAAGTCAACCTTGATTTTTTTCTATTCTAATACTCTCAAGCTTTGCTCATATAAATCTTTTGGACATTTAATCATTTTACATCTGTTATAACTAGCTGTATCTCTACTATATTCTTTACTTGTACAGCAAGCTTATAAACTCTTTGACGGTAGTACTAAGCATTATAATCTTCCAAGCCCTCCCATGTGATACATTGTTCTCATAGTGAATGATCTTTCCAAGGTCCTTCAAATGAAGCTTAAAGGAGGGCTGTTTTGGAATTGTTACTTACACAGCCTTTTAATTTTGCAGATTATACTAATAGCAAATATGTACATTTCCATGATTTATGTAAAATCTGGTTGTGCTTATATTAACAACAGCGGCTTTTGTTTAATCATCCAGAGCCTGTCAAACTGTGTGGGATCTTTTGCTTGGTGTGTTGTATCAGTCAAGCAGTCAGTTCTTGCTTCTGGTGCAAGCAGCTTTGTTGATGATAGTAATTTGTGGAAGGACAGAAAGTAGAATTGTTCTTAAATATGCTACTCCCATATGTGGCAATTGTCATAGGAGTAGATTTTCAAATAGTTACATAATCCAATGAAAGCTAGACAATGCACGAGTGATTTAGATTAAGGATTGAATGCCTTTTAATGTTTATAGAGAAAAATAAACAAATGGCCAGCCTAATCAATTTCCTCATTATTTACTCTATTGTAAAGGATTATCTTCTTAGACTAGTTTGAACTTTCTTAAAAAGTAAAAAGGGAATTTACTTTTTATTTTTCAAAAGTTACATTTACATGGTGCATGGAATCATAAATGGAATGATCTTCAAGAAAAGTGTTTGAGGTATTCATAATTTTTTCCCATTCATATGATAGTGTTAAAATTAATATGAAAGTTGATTTTATGTTTCCTGGAGTTTTGTTCACATTAAACCTGTATGCTAAGATTGTCCTTTCAGTTCATTTCTTGTGTTTTATTTTAGCATTACTGTTATGGCCCAGATAGGTAAATAAAACATTGGGTGAATATTTGCATTATCACTCTGGCAACTGTATCTACAAACTCTCAACCCTCCCTCCATCACTCATAGAAGATGCTGTGCTTCCCAGACAAAAGAGTGCCTTTGGTAGGACTCCTTGTATATACCTTGTGTATACACACACACTTTCCTTCCTCTCCTTACTGTATCCTTTCCCATCACAGTGGAAGAGGTGATTCTTGCATGTTCTGGATTTCATCTGCACAAAATTTTTAAGGACCTCAGTCTATAGATTTTTCTCCTCTGTCTGCTTTCTCTTCTCCCTCTCATGTATCTTCGATGTCTTCCTATTTATGGGTGAACTTTTTTTATTATTAGACTTATTGGGGTGCCGTTGGGTAGCAAGAATTACATAGGCTCCAGGTGTACATTCCTACAGTGCATCGTCAACTCACTGCATTGTAAGTTCACCACCCAGTGTGAGTTCGCTTTCCATCACCTTATATTTAGCTCCCCCTCCCTCTTCTCCCACCGTCTCCCCACTTGCCTCCAAATAAACATTAAACTGTTGATTGTGTCCATGGGTTATTTTGTTTGCTTGTTTTTTCTTTGTTGCTTTCAGTTTTATATTCCGCATATGAGAGAAGTCATACAGTTTTTGGATTTTTCTGTCTGGCTTATTTTGCTTAGCATGATGATCTCCAGGTCCATCCATTTTGTTGCAAATGGCAGTATTTCATCTTTTCTTATAGCTGAGTAATATTCCATTGTGTGTATATGTACCACAGCTTCTTTATCCAGTCATCTGCCGCAGGGCACTTCGGTTGTTTCCATGTTTTGGCCACTGTGAACAGCGCTGCGATGACCATTGGGGTACATAAGTCTTTGCGGACAAAGGTTTTCAAGTTTTGGGGTAGATCCCCAGAAGGGGGATTGCTGGATCATATGGTAGCTCCATTCCCAATTTTCTGAGGAACCTCCACACTGCCTTCCACAGTGGTTGTACCAGTTTGCACTCCCACCAGCAGTGTACCAGAGTCCCTTTCTCTCCACATCCTCTCCAGCACTTGTTATTCCTTGTCTTGTTGAAAACAGCCATTCTAACAGGTGGTTTTGATTTGCATTTCCCTGAGAGCTAATGAGGATGAGCATTTTTTCATATGTCTGCTGGTTTGTATTTCTTCGTGGGAGAAGTGTCTGTTTAGTTCTGCTGCCCACTTTTTAATTGGGTTCTTTGTTTTTTTCTTAAGTTGTATTAGTTGTTTATATATTTTAGATATTAGATCTTTATCAGATGTGTTGTTTGCAAATATTTGAGGCAGTTTACAAAGACCTACCCAATAGGCAAAGATTCCACTTCTTATGAGGGAGTGACAAAGTTCTAGAAGAGCTTGTGGGATGAGAAATATTATTATAGACCATTTTTGGAAAATAGTAATCTGCCACAAGCCTCTACTGTATATTAATCATTGTTCTAGGTATTTTTTAAAGTTGTCAAATATATCAGCTCATTAAGCCTTGTCACCTGTACTTTTTTCCTTACTACCACTGTAGTCAATAAAACAGTATCATATCTCATCTGGTCTGTCGCAAAAACCTCATAACTGTTCTCTTTGTTTTTATTTTTGCTCTCTAAAATCCATTTTCTCTCAATAACCCAGGTGATCTTTAAAATAGAGAGAGAAAAAAAAAGATCAAGTTACTCCCCTGCTTAAAATTCTCTAGTGACTTTAGGAAAACATCCAAATTCTTTACCCTGTGATCTGCCTCCATGTATCATTTTATAGCACTCTGTTTGCTCACCACTGTGCATTCTACTCTAGCTTCTCGTTGTCTGTTCCTAGACCACTAAGACTTGTTCCTGCCTCAGGCTTTTGCAGATTGGTTTTCTTGCTTCTTAGACTTGTACGTAGCGTGGTTGATTCCTTCTTTTTGTATACAGGTCTTCGTTCACATATCACTGCTCAGAGAAGCCTTTCTGTACCAATCAATCTAAGCAACAAAGAAAAAAGAAATGAACAAACAAACAATAACCCATGGACACAACCATAGTTTAGTGTTATTTGGGGACAAGTGGGATAGGGAGGGGAGAAAGGGGAGGGGGTGGGAGAGGAGGGCGGGGAAGCTAGATATAGGGTGATGGAAAGAGAAGTCACAACAGGTGGTGAACTTATTATACAACAAGTTGACAATGCACTGTAGAATTGTATGCCTGAAACCTATGTAAATCTTGCTAACAGATGTCACCCGAAAAGTCTGTCAATAAAAATGAATTTAAAAAAACAATAATAAAAAAAATAAAGTAGACCTCACTGTCGGTCACTATCACAATGACCTTGTTTTATTTTTTCATGGGATTTATTGTTAGCTGGTAAAATTTTGTTTTTCTTGTTCATTGTCTGTTTCTTCTGTAGTGTTAAGATTCATGAGAACAGAGACTTATCTTCATTTTCTCTCTAGCATCTACTCACACTTATGAGTATTCAGTAGATATTTTGGAATGAACAATAATTTGAAATAGTTGATATTTCCCTTACACATAAGGAAATTGAGATTTAAGAAATCACATGTGCATGATCAAGTCTTCTAACTCCAAGCAGAATGTTGTTCTTGTTGAAGGATACTGAATTACATTAGCAATGATATTTTAAAATGATGATAAACCCAAGTTATAATTAGCCTGCTGATGGATGATAAGCAATTTACATCATATCACAATGAAATAAACTTTCTGTATAGGCCTCTCTAAAATGCAAACTGCATTGATTAATCATTAAAAAGTACTGAATCCTTTTCTGTCTAAAATGTGTGATAGGAACTTAGATCATCCCTACTGAAATGCCAAGGATAAACAAGACTCTTACTCCAGACCTACTAGATGGGGAAAAAGGGGAGAGGAGCAGATACTAAGTCTTAGAATTTGTTGGGTGATGAGGTTTTATTTTCACAAGACTTGAGCACAGAAAAGTGGTGGCAAGTTCTTGAAGATAATTCTATTTTGAAATTTTCACCCAGAAGAGGAGTAAGTGTCAATTTCTGATAGGTGACTAACCACCATTTTGTGCTTGCATGTTTAACTCTTTGCTGCCTTCATCTTTTTTTGTTTTTTGTTTTGGAAACTCAAATTTTGAAGTGAAATTTGACCTCATTAAAAATGAGTGGTTTTAAATTGCCTTTTATGGGAGTTCCCTGATGGTGTAGTGGCTTAAGGCTTTGGCGTTGGCGCTGTCAGCGCTGCGGCCTGGGTTCGATTTCCACTCAGGGAGCTACCCACATACCAAAAAGCAAAAAAAAAAAAAAAAAAAAAAAAAAAAAGGTAATTTTTTTCCTGATTGTGAAAAGTAGAATATGATTATTACAGATCATTAATTTCTCAAGTCCTTAAGTTTCTTAAGCCCTTTGACGTAGCTCTTATGTTCTTGACTTACTTATTCTCTCTCATAATTTGGTTTCCTTTAAGCACCAACATCAAAGAGAAAGTTTTTAAGAAAGTCACTTCTTAGTGTTGAATTTATAACAACTTTTCCCTTATCCTTGTTAAAATAATTTTTTATGATTACAGTTGACATATAATATTAGTTTCAAGTGTACAACATAGTATGACTGGACATTTATAACCCCTATGTTTTGATACTTGCATATTGTATTTTTTAGTGCTTTCCCTAGCTAACTGGGGGACCGTTTTGAACAATTTTTTTTTTTGGTAAAAATTTGTTCTAAGTTCCAAATTTCACATTTCACTAGGAACTTTTGGAGCTTATCCTCATTCTAAATTGGGGCCTGAAAGATAAGTCTTAGAATTAGGACTGAGAATCCAAAATTCCATGGTTCTGGCTAATTAGATTATTTTGTGTATTGTACAAATTTTATCATCTTCAAATTTTTGTAGTGCTCTTCTTGCTGTTCATCTTTTTATGATGTTATTATTTTGGGCCCTGATTTAGTCTTTTCCAAATAAGGGAAAATGTCCTTGGTCAATTTTTGATAGGGAAGTGAAGTTTAACAATAATAATGGATTATCCCCATCCAGTGTGGTGGGAGAAGTGCTGATATGCACCACAAACCACCTGGAGTTTAACACACCTTATCATTTTCTTCAGTCATTTTTTTGTGAAATAACATTAATCATTATTTAGTATTTTGGGCAGTATTTGAAAAACAAACCAAAAACAAAATTTACATTGAAGTTCAGCCTATATTAAATGCTATAATTAATTTGTAGAACTTAGGCTCCTATTTAGTATTTAATATTTAGCTTTAGAAAGAATGCTTGCAAAATTTAGAAAGGAAACTTGTGAAAACCCCAAGTCATCATATCTGTGCTTAAGGCATCCTGTACATTAAATACTGTCAGGATGGTTTAAGGAAGGTGTGTTCTCTCAAAATGAGACTACAAAAATGAGTGTTATTGCTGTCCTTTCCTGTTATGTAATTGTTGTAAGCGGTGTATCTACCAGTTGTTGAAGTAATAAGTATGTGAAAAACTTTGATTATTTAAGGTTTTCTTTTATTACACATGGCAGATTTAATTTTAGGAATATTTACTGAATGTTAACATGGGGCTTATTGTTCAGAACATAGCCTTTGCTTTGGCTCATTTTAGCTGGAAAGACATAAAAGGTAAGCAACATATCATCAGTAAATATTTTTTGATCACCTAATGTGTGCCAGACACTGTTCTGAAGCATAAATCAGATACATTTCCTACCCCTTAGGAATGTGTAGTCTTATGGGTAAGTCAGAGAAGTCAACTAGCCATTACAGTACAGAATGTCACAGGCCATGACCGTAACACACAAGAGATTCTGGGAGCCCAGAAATGGAAATCCAAATTAGACAAAGGAAAGGCACGTGATCACTGACACTTAGTAAGGCAGAAAATCAGGGTTAAGGATATTCCAAGCTGAGAAACACTGGATCAGAAATCTCAGAAGCAAGAAAGGGGACCCATTTGGGAAATTGTAAAGAGATAAAGTGAAAGCAATGTTTCTCAAAATGTGGTCCTCTGTTTGCCTAAGTCAGAATCATCTGGGAGTGATTCTTAAACTCTCAGGTAATTCATAGCCTTCTACATGTAAATTTGAGAATCTGTAAGTGATTTGGAAAGAGGGGGGCGGTGGAGAAAGGAGAGACATTGCTATAAATTTTGTCTCTTTATCCTTAGATGATTCTGCAAACAATCAGTCCGTCTTTTATTCATTGAATGTTTTTGTTTTTCTTTTAGTCCAAGGACAAAATGATGAGAGGCTCTCGCCGAGGATGTGTTAGACTGAGAGTGAGTATTTACTTATTTTTATGAAAACCAATTTTGACAGAAATTTTAAGAAACATTTTGATGGAATCATGGAACTCTAAATTTAGTTGAGCTTTCTTACTTAATTGCTGGGACAGGCAGTTAAGACTCAGAGAGAAAAAATGATTTCTCCAGGGTAACTACTAGTTAGTGCCCAGAACCGGGACTAGAACTTGGTTCTTTTGGTCCATGATTTAATCTTGTATCCATGACTTAATACAGCTTCTGATTTTTTGTTTAACCTCTGTTTTACAGCCAGGAGCAGGGGCTGGAAAATAGTTGTAGTGTTGGTGGTAGAGCAAACAGTAGGAAAAAACTGAAAAATTCCCACTTTTAGTTTCTTTGTTCTTCCGCTTCAACACTATGTAATATGGTCTATGCAGCAGTGATGTGTAGTAGAAATATAATATGAACCACATATATTTTAAAATTTTTGCAGTACCCACATTTTTTAAAACAAAAACAGGTAAGATTAATTTTTTTTTTAAAGTGGTGAAACAAAAAGATAGTTTATTGAGGAGAAAGTACTCCAAAGAGGTAGGAGCGGGTTCAAGCAAAGAAAGTGGCTCAGAAGCCAAAATTAATTTTAATAATATATATTTTTTAGGCCAATGTATCCAGGATATTATTTCAATGTATAATCAATAAAAATTATTAATGAAATATTTTACATTCTTTGCCGAATCCAGTGTGTCTTTTACACTTATGGCACATATTATTTCAGACTAGCTACACTTCAGGTGCCCAGTAGCCACATGTAGCTAGTGGCTACCTGCTTGGACAGTGCAGGCTTATAGCTTCATGCTGCTTTTGATTGCTTGTTCAGTTTTTACCAGTGTCCAAATAGCTAAAGGCAAGAGAGAAAGCAGCATTGGGGTTACAGTTTCTGGTACTCCATTGTGTCTAAAGAAAGGCTTACCTCTGGCATAACTAGAAAAATCAGCTTCTGGTAGCCTTTTCTTCTTCAGGCTCTTGTTGCTTTCTTTCTGCCATCTTTTTTCTGCACCCTTACTTTTGAAGATGTGGTAAACATATTATTGTCTTTATTAGTAATAGCCAGTTGGTAGAAATGGGAAATAACTTTGAGAAAGAAACTAAATTCTTAAATAAATAAATAAATTCTAATGGACAAATTTTGGCAATTGAGCTAGGAATAAGCATGGTGAAATTGCAGGATGGGAATGAGATAGGCCTGTATTGAGCAGATAGTGTATTTGTGATAACATAAAGATTTTTAAAAAATGTTTACTGTTTCTTTTCTTTCTTTCTCTTGGTTTTCCTTGTTTTCTTGACTTAATTGATTTTCTAAGCACTTACTATTGACCTCAGTCACCACTCAGTCTGGTATTAACTGCTTTCTTGACTGAAAAGAGGCTCAATAGTGACACTGGCAGAGCTATATTGAGACAGCTCTTCAGTTGAATTAAATCTAGATTTGGGCCACTGTCATTGTTTCATTTAATGCTCTATTTTTTCTTTTAAATGTAGCTTAACTAATTATTAACCATTGTGACTACTACCCAGGTTAAGAAACAGAATTTTTCCAGCTACCTGTGAAGCCTCTGTATGTGCCCCATTCAAGTTGCAGCCCCCTCCCATAACCACTCTTCTATTCTATTCTAATAATCACATCTTGGATTTGCATTCCTAAATTCTATATTTTTATCTTGCACCTTTAAAATTTTTTATATCTTTTATTTGTAACTTATCTATTGAAGAATCCAGACCCTTTGACCTGTAGGAATTTTCCATATTATAGATTTTACTGATTGCACACTGGTGCAATTCAGTGTGTTCCTCTGTCTCTGCTTTTCCTGAATATTGGCACTAGATCCAGAATCTGGATCAGAGTCAGGTTTGATCGCTTTGGCAAGACTTTAGGTGATGGTGTGTTCTTTTACCAGGAAGCACGTAATGTCTGGTTTTTGCTCTTTATTGATATTAGCAGCTATTGATGCTCAACACCTAGATTAATTAACTTATTTGGAGGTGCGAAATTATGATATTTTGTTTTAATTTTTAACAGATAATTGTATAAGGAGGCACTTAACCTATTATTTGGTTGTCCACTGGTACAGTACAGACAAATGCTTGATTATTTCCTTTTACTTACCCAATTTTCAAGATAATGAATTGACTTAAAACAATATATATATATATACACACACACACAAAAGAATTGAAAGTAGAAACTTGATCAGATAGTTGTACATCCATGTTCATAGAAGCATTACCTATAATAGCCTAGAGGTGGAAGCACCCAGTGTCCATTCGATGGATGAATAGATAAACAAAATGTGGTATATGCATATAGAATATTATTTAGTCTTAAAAAGGAAGAAAATTCTGACATATGGAGGTACCTTAAGTACATTATGCTAAGTGAAATAAGCCTGTCACTAAAAGACAAGTACTGTATGATTCTAATAATATGAGGTACCTAAAGTAGTCAAATTCATGGAGACAGAAAGTAGAATGGTGGTTACCAGAGATTGAAGAGTTCTTTTTTAATGGGTACAGATTTTTAGTTTGAGGACATGAAAAAGTCTGGAGATGAATGGTTGTGATGGTTGCACACAATGTGAATGTGGTTAATGCCACTAAAATGGACACTTAAACATTTAAATGGTAAATTTTATGTTATGTGTATTTTATCACAATTAAAAATCCCATACCCGTTTATTATTTCATGGTTCTGTAGATCATCCATCTAGGAAGGGATCTGTTTAAACGTCTCACAAGGCTGAAATCAAGCTATTGGCCAGCCTGGGCTCTTATTTGGAGGCTCTGAGGAAGAATCTAAGGGAGACTCTGCTTCCAAGATCATTTCAAAGGTTGCTGGCAGAATTCAGCTCCTCTTTGTAGAACTGAGGTCCTTGTTTTGCTGGCTGGTAGCTGAGATCTGCTCTCAGCATCTTGAGGCTGCAAGTACTCCTTGTCATGCGTCCCCTTAATCTTCAAGTCGGCATGGTACATCAAATCCTTCTACAGTTTCGAATCTCTCTGACTCCCCATTCTGCTACCAGCTGCAGAAAACACTGCTTTTAAACGGCCTCATGTGATTAGATTAGGTTATACCCACCAGGTAATCTCCCTTTTGCCATACTCCAGTGGTAACCCACCACTCCAGTCACGCCAGTGATAACCCACCCTGTAATATAATCACTGCAGTGAAATCTCATCATATTCAGTTTTTGCCCCCACTCAAAGGGGAAGATATTATACAAGGGCAAGGGTCATTGGGAGAGGTGGTGCAGGTATAATTCTGCCTACCACACAGCATGACAGAAAAGATCCAGACATACCTATGTTTGAATCTTATGTTTACCCTTTGCTTTGTTTACTGGAAGAGAGAAGCTATCTGTAAGCTTGAGCTTGAGCTTTGAGTTTTTAAAGATAGTATAATAATTCTGCATAATTTTGTGAGGATTAAGCACCTGGCACATAGATAGAAGCTATTAATTAGTTGTGTGTGTGTGTGTGTGTGTGTGTGTGTGTATTTTGAGAGGCTTTGACATACAGTTGACCCTTGCATAATGAGTTTGTGGCACCAACCCTGTACGTTTAAAAATCTGCATATAACTTTTTACTCAAAACTTAACTACTGATAGTCCGCTTTTGACCACAAGCTTTACTAATAACATAAACAGTTGATTAACACATTGTTTGTGTGTATACTGTAGTCTTACAATAAAGTATGCTGGAGAAAAAAAAATGTTGAGAAATGTTAAAATCATTTTTTACTTTAAAAAATCCATGTATGAGTGATCTCATTAAGTTCAAACCCCTATTATTTAAGGGTCAACTGTGTTTTCAGAAAGCCTATTGTCATTTGGCTTCCTATTTTAAGAAACACCTGAAGAGTTTGTTTGCAGTGTAGGTTCCCAAGTCCCGCTCTCTAGGCATAGTCTTTTAGCATAGGGTCTGGAACTTTTATTTTTAAACAGATTTCTCCAGATTGTGTTGTGCCCCGAAGTTTGGGACAGCTGGTGTAAAAGAAAGAATAAAAGAGACCTGGGGCTGAATCTTATTTAGCTTTACCCATTACTGACTTTGGCCAAGTTTCTTAATCTTTAAGAAGACATTATGTAACAGGGTGTTGGGAATTTTCCTGGGAGACCAAAGGTGCTAACTACTCGCATTACATCAAGTTTATTTAGGGAGCTTACATGTGAGGTGTGTCTTGGGCAGTGGTAAGACAACATGGATATCCCCGCCTTTACTCTGCATGGCAGGTGCTAAGGCATGATGGATAGGGGATCTGGGGCATTACCCACCCCAGATAAGGGAGAAATGCCTTACATTTTTGCCTGGGAGCAGGCAAACAGCTTAGCCTGTTCCAAGAACCAGCATGAACCAACACACCATGGGGCCTAGGGGAGGGGTCACTCATACAGTCTGAAGGGATTTGCAGGAAGCATTCTCTGTTCTGGTCAGGACCTAACTGGATCTAGCTTGAGAGTCCAGGAAATGGAAGAGTCTTTCCTTTACACAGGGTTGTTGTGAGGCTTAGCAATTATGTTTGCACAGGGTTTGGTGCATAGTATATATCCAGTAAATAATTGCTATGATGATGATGGTGATAATAGTGGTGATAGTGGGAGTTCCCGGATGGTGTGGTGGCTTAAGGATTCAGCGTTGGTGCTGTCGGCGCTGAGGCCTGGGTTCAATTACCGGTCAGGGAGCTACCCACATACCGAAAAGCAAAAGACAAAAAAATAGTGGTGATAGATAATGCAACTATCATCTAGATTCCAAATTAACTTACTGAGCTATCATGGACCCATACCACAGCTCTCTTCATGCCTCTCCATCCATCCTATCCTGTGTTCCAACTACTCTATACTTCTTTGTGTTCCCTCACTGTGTTTCTTCATTCCTCATTGCTCTTGACATGTTTTTTTTTTCTTATGTTGGAAATTTTCTGTGCCCTTGTCTGGTGAGTTCATCTTTTCAGAGACCTTTCAAATATTGCTTCTTCTGTGAAGCATTCCTCATCCATATACTTCCTCTATTTTATCACAAGTAATTATTCTCTTACAGCCGTGAAAGTGATGTATTCTATGATACTACATTTTAACTTTGTTTTCCCCTCTTGATAGTTCCTATTCACTGTCACAAGTGCCTGGTAGATAGTAAGTACGTACTTAAAAATACTTACTGTTTGGGAGTTCCCTGATGGTGTAGCGGCTTAAGTCTTCGGCGCTGGCGCTGTCAGCACTGCAGCCTGGGTTCGATTCCCAGTCAGGGAGCTACCCACATACCAAAAAGCAAAAAAAAAAACAAAAAAAAAAAAACAAAAAACTTACTGTTGATTTTATGTATTTATAATATAATAATAATATGAATAAATGTTGGCAAATTTGTCTTTACTATAGTTTATATACAAAGGAACTATAGAAGTTATTTTAAACAAATAATGAACTAGTGGTATGATGTTTTCTAAAAACCAAAGCAAAACACCATGTAGTTTTAGGCTGCATAAAAGGAAACTAGGGAAAATAATTAGCAATATTGAGGAAGCTCTGTGTTGGATGATTTTCACATGCATTCCCATGATACCACTGTCAGGTAAATGGTGGTATTTCATTTTACACACGAGGAGACTGAGACTCAAGGTACTTTTAGTAACTTTCCAAGGTTACAGTTAGTAAGTGGTGAATCTGGGATAGAATTTGCCTCTGTCTCATTCCAAAACCCTGTTCAGTTCTTAATGTCACCTGGATCCTGTTCTTGTTGACTGGAAGAGTTAATGTAGACACTCCAACTTGTTACAAGGTAGTATAAAACCAGGGGAGGAAAGCTGAAGTGTGAAAAACCATTTCCTTCTTCTTTCTTTGTATTGGTGGCAAAGTGTGTACCACTAGATGGTGTCCTTGCCTTGATGTAAAAGCAAAACATTGCTTGAGTACTCATGTCTACTTCCCCTCCTCTCTAACATATTAGCTAAAAGCAAAATATTGATATTTCCAGGTAGAATCTGAAAAATGGAAAAGCAGTAACATTGAAGAGGTAGTATTGGGTAGAGACAGGAACAGGCCATATATGAAATGGAATTCAAATCTGGATTTTGCCACTTACTAGCTTTGTGACTTCAGGTAACTCATCTGTTCAGCTGAGCTCTATTTTCTTTTTCTTTTTTTTTGCTTTTTTTTTTTTTTTTTTTTTTTTTTTTTTTTTTTTTTTTTTTTTTTTTTTTTTTTTTTTTTTTTTTTTTTTCTTTTTGGTATGTGGGTAGCTCCCTGACTGGGAATCGAACCCAGGCCGCAGCGCTGACAGCGCCAACGCCGAAGCCTTAAGCCACTACACTATCAGGGAACTCCCTGAGCTCTATTTTCTTAATCTCTGAAATATGCATGTCATTTACATTTTACATTCATAAAATTATGAATATGAAATTAATATTAAAAAGTATCCAAACACAGTATCTGGGACTTACATTCTTAATGAAGAGTTAATTACTGTTGTAATTAATAATCAATAACCATTGATAAAATGAAGCTCAGATTCTGAAGAATTCTCTACAGGGTCTTAGGAATCAGCCAAGTAATTATATTTTTAAAAAGTTTTAATGCTAAATGTATTATGAGTTTTCAAAAACTATTGATCCATATGTGTCTTAAAGTAATACTTTTACCCAGTCCAGTGAAACTGAGTACTCCATTTACCAACTGTTGGTTACCAAAGTTGACTGATCCCTGAAAGATGTGTTATCTGTTCTCTTTTCCTTTAGTCTATCAAAGAAAGTTTGGCAATGTGCCATGACGAATTAGTAATAGTTTTATTTATTTATTTACTTTTGCCTTTTTATCTTTTTCTTATTGTTAAATTTATTGGGATGACATTGGCCAGCAAGAATTACGTAGGTTCCAGGTGCACAACTCTACAGTACATTGTCCATGTGTTGCATTGTGTGTTCACCACCTAGAGTCAGTTCTCTTTCCATCACCTTGTATTTAACTCCCCCTCCCACCTCTCCCCCTCCTGCTAAACTATTGATTGTGTCCATGAGTTTTTGTTTCTTTGTTGCTTTCAGTTTTTTATTCCTAATACGAGTGAAGTCATATGGTTCTTGGTTTTTTCTGTCTGGCCTATTTTGCTGAGCATAATCTCAAGGTCCAACCATTTTGTTGCAAATGGGAGTATTTCATCTCTTCTTATAGCTGAGTAATATTCCATTGTGTATAGGCACCACGGCTTCTTTATTCAGTCATCTATCAAAGGACATTTTGGTTGTCTCCATGACATGTCCATCATGAACAGCGCTGTAATGAACATTGGGGTATGTAAGTCTTTGTGAACTAAGGTTTCCAAATTTTGGGGGTAGATACCCAGAGTGAGGATTGCTGGGTCATATGGTAACTCCATTCCCAATTTTCTGAGTAACCTCCACACTGTTCTCCATAGCAGTTGTACCAGTTTGCATTCTACCAGCCGTGTGTGAGGGTTCCTTTTTTTCCCACAACCTCTCTAGCACTTGTTACTGCTTGTTTTGTTGATAATAGCCATTCTAACAGGGGTAATGTGTATCCTATCTCATTGTGGTTTTGATTTGCATTTCCCTAATAGCTAATGAAGTTGAGCATTTTTTTATATATCTGTTGGCTATTTGTATGTCTTCCTGGGTCAAGTGTCTGCTTGGGTCCTCTGCCTACTTTTTAATTGGATTGTTAGCTTTTTTTGTTGTTGAGTCATGTGAGTTCTTTATATATTTTGGATATTAGCCCCTTGTCAGAGATATTGTTTGCAAATATTTTTTTCCCATTCAGTTGGCTGTCTCTTTGCTTTGTTGATGGTTTCTTTTGCTGTGCAGTAGCTTTTTAATTTTGTATAGTCCCATTCATTTATTTTGGCTTTTACTTCCCTTGCCTTTGAGGTCAGGTTCATGAAGTACTCCCTGAACCTGAGATCTATAAGTGTAGTACCAGTGTTTTCTTCTATATAGTTTATTGTTTTGGGTCTCATGTGGAGGTCTTTAATCCATTTTGAGTTAATTTTGGTATATGGTGACAGTCTGTGGTTCAGATCCATTCTTTTGCATGTGGTTTTCCAATTTTCTCAGCACCATTTACTGAAGAGGCTTTCTTTTCTCCATTGTGTATTTTTTGCTCCTTTGTAAAAGACTGTTTGCCCATATGTTTGTGGGCTTATTTCTGGGTTTTCGATTATGTTCCATTGGTCTGTGTTATTAATAGTTTTAGCACCGATTTCTGCTAGTGCTATATTTAATTGATTCTATATTGTTTTTTTTTGTTTTTTTTTTTTTTTGGTATGTGGGTAGCTCCCTGACTGGGAATCGAACCCAGGCCGCAGCGTTGACAGCGCCAGCGCCAAAGCCTTAAGCCACTACACCACCAGAGAACTCCCTCTATGTTATTTCTTTATATGTTAACATCCCTGGCATTGGATGCATCTTACAGTCATTGACATCTTAGAGTGAATGCAATAAGGCCTTATTTTTAGGTTAATGTAGTGTAACCTCAAGACTGTCCTTTCCTTGCATCTTTTTAGATCCGTTTTTGTCCGTTGTCTTGTCATTTCATTGTGAAAAATTACTGTATTGATTCTGCCTCTTTTTTAAATTCAGTAGCGTTTTTGCAAGTATCATCTCTTCTGTATGAATTTGACACTGAAAATGTTTTATTTTGGTCAAGATGTAAACATTTAGTCCCTGTGATTGGTACATAGATGTCATTAATGCTGTACTTTATAATATTTCATAATTAAAAGTTAAAAATTAAATAAAAAAGAAAATAATGAAAAAATATTCTAGGAAATGGTTAAAGAAAGCCAGGAAACAGTATTGCTATCAAACATAATAGACTTTAAGAAAAAAATTAAAATTGTTGTAGAAAAAGAACATACTAAAACCTCAATATTGCATAGATGACATTCTTGGACAACAGTTTGAATACCTTAGTAACAAGTCAGTAACCACTCACTGCCTTACACACATACTTCTAGATAGTTCATTGGTGACAGTAGAAGTCATAATATAAATTAGGAATCATTTAATCTTGGAACAATAATGAAGGAACCTCATGTTAAAACTGTATCTAAAACACATCTAAGTCTGTTATTTATAATCTTAAATGAACTTATTATAAAACAGATTTAAAATTAATAAGCTAAGCATTAAATTTTTTAAAATTAGAAAAAGAAAAAAGTAATGATGAAGTAGAAAGAAGGAATTAATAAAGAAAAATTTTAGGCCAGAGTTGCGTATTAAAGTAGATGTCAAAATTCTCAACAAAGTACAGAAAGTCATACCTAGAAATATATACACAAAAAATATTATGACCAAATAGAGTTTATTCTGGGAATTGAAGGATTCTAATTTTAAAAGTAATTAATTTACCATATTAATAGATGGCCATCTGAATAAATATAGCAGTAAATAAAATGAAACATGCATTCAATATTAAGCAAATTAGGAATCAAAGAGAGTATTCATAACTTGATAAGGGGTAAATTTGCTAAAATACTAGAGTGTGCTTAATAGTGAAATAGTAGAGGAGGTCTCTCTTAAAATCAGCAGTGAGTCAGCAGTGTCTGCTTTTGCTCCTTTAAGTATTTTGCTCTTGAGATCCTAGTGAATGCTGTTAAGACAAGATACAAAAGGTATGTGGCTTACTGAGATGGCAGAACAAAATTAGTATTTGCAGATGATGTTTCTGTAACTGTACTGGAGGTCCTGGTAAACATGTAACACAAGAATCAGAAACAAAAATATTCAACATAAAGGGATTGAAAGAGAAGAAGAAACACTGTTGGTATTGTAGATTATATTGTCTACATTAAACAATACACAAGAATCTACAGAAAAAAATGTTTCTGGATATGAAATCAATATGCAAAAAACGTAGTATTCCTGTATACAATCCACAGTTAGAAAAAGTTATTTAAAAAAGGAATTCTATTTACATAATAACAGTAACAAAAACTCTACCTAGGAATATATTTTATAAGATAAATGCATTTCTTTGATGGAGAAAAACTACAAAACATCACTGAAAGACTAAAGGAACATCTAAATATAGTAAAAGCTATATCCTTTTTTTACCTGTTAGACTCAATAACGTGTATATGTTTAATTTTCCTAAATTAATCTATAACATGTGATTCTAGTCAAAACCACGATTAAGCTTATCAAAGAACTTCACAAGGTGATTCTAAAAGTCATTTAAAATGGTAAAGGGACAAGAAAAATTGAAAGAATAAGGAGATGGGGGTCTTGCCATTCCAGATAGTAAGACTTTTAATGACTCTATGCTAATTAAAATCATATGATATTAGTATAAGGGAAAAGAGATTAGTGGCACAGAAGAGAAAGCTCAGGAATAGAACCACAGATCTATGGGAATTTAGTATAAGACACAAATTCACTCAGTAAATGAAGATGGATCAATTGGCTGCCCATATGGAAAAAGTAAAATTACCCCTACCCCATGTTGTACACAAAAATAAATTACAAAGGTATTAAAGGTATAAAATGAAAATATATACTTATAACAATGCATAGAAGAATGTCTGTGATGTCACAACAGAGAAGGATATCTTAAAGCACAAACCTGATAGAAAAGATTGGTAGATTTGACAACATTCAAATTTTAAAACCTTTGAACAATAACAACAACAATAAAAAGACACCACACTCAAAGAGAAGGATAACCGTTGGCCAGGAAAGAAAATATTTATAGTATATACAACTGACAAAAGATTAACATCCAGAATATATAAAGAACTCCTATAAATCAATAAAAAAGACAAAAAGAAAACCCTAAAGAATGTATATACGAGGGCTATCCAGAAAGTATCCAACTGTGTAATATGAAAAATAGAGGCATTTATGGCTGGATTGTTTTCTCGACAGCCCTCATAAATCAGTAGAAAAAATCAGGAGTTGCCTGGTGGTGTAGTGGCTTAGGCTTCGGTGCTCTCAGCGCTGCGGCCTGGGTTCGATTCCCAGCCAGGGAGCTACCCACATATCAAAGAGCAAAATAAATAAATAAATAAATACAAATCAAAGCAAATTGTTCAGCACTTTATTACTATTACCTAAGAACAATGCCTAGACAATTCAGTAAATACTTGTTGAATGAATGAATTATGTTTAAGCACATCCTTAATGCAGTAGCATCTTTGGTGAGTGGGATGGACCCTGAGCTTTCCTGCTTCCTTCTATATTCTGAATTCTCTCTTCTCTAGATTATGTGCTCTCCCCTGGCAGAGATATCTTACTCCTATTTATAACCCCAGGCTGTTTTTATAGGAGCTGTCTCAGCAATCTATGTCCCAGAGGAGTCATTATTCCCTTTTTTAATTATCTTTGGAGGCTTACTTTTCTTACCAGGGAAGATTGGCACTAAAATAGCCAGACTTGGATTTGTTGTTGTTGTTGTTGTTGTTGTTGTTTGTTGTTGTTGTTGTTTAAGCCATGAGAGAAAAACTGTTTTTCTGTTTTTGGCACCAGAACTGTGATTCATGTCTGTAGTAGTTTCTGTGTATACTTGAAAGAAGAAGAGTGAAAGTCAGGAAATTCATCTGGTTGCGCAAGATTCCAGATCCAGTTACTTTCTGTCTGGGACTGGATAGTGTGCCCCTCGGGCACCTTGGTGAGCCCAAGTACTGACGGAACCTGAAGGGGGAACATCTGGAACCTTCAGAAGACAAATCATGAGGAGTCACATATGAGAACTTACATACACATACTGGTATATACGAGGGCTGTCTGGGAAAAATGCAGTCATTGTCAATATAATAAGAACAGTTACATGGGTGGATACTTTCCAGACAGCCCTCATATGTATGTATGTATGTATGTATGTATGTACAAACACACACATATATAATGTTGGCACAATGAGTCATAAAAGCAAGGCTGAAATAAACTTTGATACTTTGATGGGTTAGCATACCAAGAACTTTGTCTAACAAAAGAATGCTATTCCATGTTTGGGTTAGCATAGGGCATTTTGCTTTATCAGATATAAAAAATAAGTAGTATAAGCTCAGATAAGGGGAGAGGAAGGATATTTGGAGGAAGACAGCTTGGGCAGTTGGTAAACATCCAGCTGCCCATGTGTAGAATTTGATGAGAGATGAGAGGTAGGCATGGAGCAAATCATTGAGGGCCTTGCAGGCTAGGCTGTGGTTTAGTGACCATATCCCTTAAACCAGGACACTCTTGAGACTAAAAGGAAGCTCTATTCATTATTATGCTGAGACAATAGTATTAATCCAGAACTGTCCCAGACAAACTACCAGGTCATATGATCACCCTATTTGAAGGTGTAGAAGAGCCATTGATGATTCGGTTATATACCCTACTAGGAATGGGATGTTAAAATAAATTTATGCAGGAGGCTTTGACAAGACTGAATAATCATGACTGGAAGGGACTGAGGGAGTGAGCCAATTGGTAGACGAGGATGTATGATTGAAAAGGATAGTTGTCGTTAAGAGGGTAAAAACTTGAACATGTGTAAATACAGTTGGAGAAAAGTTCTGAGAAAGAGAAGTTGAAAATTGGTAAAGTAAAAGACCTGAGGAAAGTTAATAGGGGATGGAGTTTCTTTTTCATTATGACAAGTGGAAAGGAAGCAAGAGTGTGGGTATAGATGCTGGTGAGTCTTTGCGTGGGAGGACATAGCCGGTTTAGCATTCCCACCTGACTGCTTTTGTTGTTTTGGGGGTTCAAGGAAAGTAGAGATGGTTTTAAATAGCTACAGTGGGCAGTAGGAGAGCTTAGTAACAAGACAAGGATGCCCCCTATCACCACTTATTTTCAACATTGTCTGCCACTCCAGTAGCAGTCTTAAACCAAGCAGTCCTAGCCAATGAATAAAGCAAGAAAAATAAATATAAGCTGTTAGGATTGGAATAGAAGAAATAAAACTTATTATTCACAGCAACTTAATTGAGAATACAGAAAATTCAAAATAATCTACAGCTATACTATTATAATAGAATTGATAAGTGAATTTAACAAGAGTAAAAAAAACAAGATTACTGAATACAAGGTCACTGTACAAAAATAAATTGTATTATACTGTACCAGCAATTAGTAATTAGAAAATGAAATTTTAAAAATAGAGAACATTTATCATAGTACCAAAATCATTAATTACTTAGGAATAAATTTTAACAAATGGTGGGTGAGATCTCTACTCAGAAAACTACAAACGTTACTCAAATTAAAAATGACCTAAATAAATGGTAATCCCAGTTTGTTCCCAGTCAGTCATAGTATATGTGTGCACGCACATATGCATGCATGCATGTGTGTGTCTATAGTTTGTTCAGCTGGCTCTAAAATTTATTAAGGGCCAGTAATACCCACCTCTGATTCCTGCCTTCTCAGTCAACAAAAAGACACCGGTGGAAATGGTAACTTGTTCTCACCTGCCATTCTAGGGAGAACTAGTTATGAGTATGGTGGTGATGTTGATTTATAATTTATAAAGACCAAGAGGAAAAACTTGGAGGACTTACTCTACTTGATATCCATAGGAGTAGCTAACAGAATATTTTTCATGGTTTTGGGATTGGGAAAAGCTTTTTTAAAGAAGATAAAGAAAGCACAACCATAAAGCGTACTACGTTAAAGTTAAGAACTCTTTAGGAAAAGACAATTGTGATTGCAAAGTCTGGCAGCAGGGTGGAAAACATTATTTGCCTAATTCTTAACCAGTGAAGGATTCATATCCAGGATATAGAAAAACTACAAATAATAAGAAAATGATAGTCTAGTCTTGTCAGTGGGCAAGAAACTTGAACTATTTCCTAAGAGGATATTCAGATAGCCAACAAACATGAAAAGGTACTTAAGTTCAATAGTTATTAGGAAATATAAATTAAAACCATTGTAAGCTATCACTACCACCTGCCAGAATGACTAAAGTAAAAAATTGTTAGTTAAAGATGTGGAGCAATTGAAACTTTTGTACACCACTGTTGGTTGGTGTACACCAGTGGTTGGAGTGTACTTGGCACAACCACTTTTGAGAACTGTTTGACAGTGTCCGTGAAAATTGGCACGTGTATACCCTATAACTTAGCAAATTCATTCCTAGATTTGTATCCAATAGAAATAGAAGCATGTGTATAACAAAAGATATGAATAAGAATGTCATGGCAGCATGAGTCTAATAACCTAAAACTGGAAACAACATAAATGTCTATCTACAACGAATTGATAAATTGTAGGTGTCCATACTGAGAAATACTATTTATAGCAACAAAAACGAACAAACCACTGCTATATGCAACACCATTGATAAATTTTATTAACATTATTTTGAGTGAAAGGAGCCAGATACAAAAGAAAATGTATTAGTCCATTTGTATAAAGTTCAAAGACAGATAAAACTGATTTGTAATGCTAGAAGTAAGGATAGTATTTATCTTTGGGACAGAGGACAGGGCTAATTATTAGGAAAGGTTACAAGGGGAGGTTCTGTTCATTGAGCTTGTACAGTTATGATTTGTGTATACATTACCTTTGTTTTCAAATTATATAGTATATGTAAAATGCTTATCATAGTGCCTGGCTCATTGAAAATGTTCAATAACTGGTAGTATTAACTGTTCACTGTGATTTAGTTCTCTGTGATGAAAAGGTCTAGAGCAGCAGTGTCCAACCTTTTGGCTTCCTTGGGCCACACTGGAAGAATTGTCTTGGGCCACACATAAACTACTCTAACACTAATGGTAGCTGATTAACTACAAAAAAAAAAAAAAGTCACACACAAAAAATATCATAATGTTGTAAGAATTTGTGTTGGGCCACAATCAAAGCCATCCTGGGCTGCAGGTTAGACATGCCTGGTCTAGGGCATGGCTCTTTAGTAGAACTTTCTGCAGTTCTTAAACTGCTTTGTATCTGCTGTCTCTGGTTCCAAAGCCACTAGCCACATGTTGCTGTTGAGCATTTGAAATATGACTAGTATGACTGAGGAACTTATCTTTAAATTTTATTTACTGCCCACATGGGTCTGATGGCTGTCATATTGGGTAGTGCAGGTCTCGGGTATTGACGTGGGGAATGAGTGACTGAAGGAGAATGGCAGTGAAGTTTATTTGAGTTGAACAAATCAAGAAACTGAGAGGCCAATATCAGATAAATTTTGTATCTGTACATTGAAGAATGCTCAGGGTAATAGCAAGGCCTGATTGGAGTGGGGTATTGTTAGCTAGGTTTCAGAGTCTTCGAAGAAGCATTTGGATAGAGGAAGGGAAAGTGTAATGAACCAGAAAAGATTCTTTCTCCCAAAATATATTGTCAAAGATAGGTAGGTAGAAATGTTTCTGAAGCACAGCTTAGGTAATTACGAACCATTGAAGGAGAGAATTTCAAGAAAGAAATGGTCAGCAGCAGCATAAATGCTTCATAGCGGTGCTTTGTGACAAAACTAGGGTAAAGTGTTTATTGGGGACCTGGGAGAGCATAGTTTGTTGCACTGGTGCGGAAGGAAGCTGGATCGCAATAGTGGATGAAAGGTTAATTAAGGCATGGCCACTTTTCAAAAAGCTCCTCTGTGAAAACAGAAAGGAGGTGGTAGCTAAGGGCAGATACGGGTTTTTCCTTTTGTTTAACAAATGGTGGGGGAATTGAGCTTGAAGAAGGATATAAAAAGTGAAATTACTTGGTGTTTTTTTGTTTGCCTATTTTTAGTGTGTGGAAGAAATATTGAGGCTGAGTGCATACAGGGTCTCTGTGCAGTGAGGAGTAAGGGGCTGAGTATGACAGTGGACAGGTTGATTGAGTCAGATTTTGAAGTTTTCAATGACATTATGAGGAAATACTGACTTTATTTAATAGTTCATGGAGAGCTTAGGAAGGTTTTAAACATCTGGATTTTGTATAAGAGTCTGAGCTTTACTCTGGCAATAGCAAGGACTGTGAACTAAAATGTGCCCAGACTGAAGGCAGATAGGTTGCTTCATCAAGCAAGTGAAAGCCTGAATTAGAGAGTAGCAATTCATAGGTTGGAGAAGAGTTAACACATTTGAGGTTATAGTTCAGTGGAATGAGGGAGAATATGTGTAGAATTTAGGGTTTTCTGTTTGAGTTGACTAGGTAACGGGTGAATTTAAGGGACGCAGATTGTGGTGAGTTATAATAGCTTCGTTCAGATATAATTCACATACCATACAATTCACCCATTTAAAGTATACAATTCAGTGTTTTTAGTATATTCACAGAATTGTGCAACCAACACCACAATCAACTTTAGAATGTTTCTGTCACCCTGTAAGGAAGCCAGCCCATTCATACCCATTATCAGTCACTTAACAATTTACTGCACCTCCTCCCACCTACCCAGCACTAGGTAACCACTAATGGTCACTGAATTTGCCTGTTTGGGACATTTCATATAAATGGAATCATACATCACGTGGTTCCTTGTAACTAGCTTCTTTCACTTAGCATGTTTTCAAAGTTCATCCATGTAGAGATTACTTTTTGCTTTGTATTACATAAATTCACCTCTGTGCATGTTTTATCTATTCCACTGGAATGTAAGTGCCTTGAGGGGCAGGGACTATTGTTATAGAGTCAAGAGCTGTGTCTAGCATATTTTTTTGTATTTAGTTATGATTCAGCAAATATTTGATATATCATAAATTGGAAGCTTAACTCAGTTTACCACAAAATTAAGTTAACCAGAGTGAACCACATATGCTTACCCACTGAGGTGGTTTATATTTCCTGTCATGGAATAAGTAAGTAGATACCATGCCAGTGGTTCTGGTTCTGCCATTAACTCTTTGGGAGTGACCTTGGGTAAGTCATTAAACTCTCTGGAGATACCTTTCTTATCTGAAAATAGCAGTAAACTATCACTATCCCATCTGAAACTGAGAAATAATTAAGATGATTCAGTTGATGGGATTTGGATAGCGTTGGGGTTCATCCAGACAGCCTCTGAGAAAAAAATGAATGAACATTTGGTTCTGTTACCTAATTCTTCTGGGATAGGAGTAGTGTTTTTTTGATGGGATTAGGTGTTTTGGCCCCTTGAGTCTTTTCAACCCCCATTTTCAAGGACTTGGTTTTGTTTGTGGCATATTGCTTCTTTGTCATTGATGTGGGGCATTTTACCTCTCCCTTGTTCTCTAGCTTTTCTCTCTGGAATTCTTAAGACACTTATTTCTTAAGAACAATGACCAGTAGACTGTTTTGCATAGCTTCCTGTCACTTCCCTTAATTCCTCCTTTCTAATAGTTTGCATGTAGTTGAATACAAAAAAATACAAGTTTAGAACCCACCCTTTCTGAAACAATTTATAAATACAGTCCCCTCATTCCCCTGTTTTGAAGAGTTATTTATTTAGAAAACATATAGTGAGTGTGTTTTTGAGCGTCATATATCAAAATAGTTTTTGACTTCCAATCTCTCGTAGCAGTTCATTGGGAGTAGGTAGACATAATAAACAGATAGTCACAGAATAATGTAGAAAGTGCAATTGCAGAGCCATGTATACAGGTGGTTATGGGAGCACACCTGAAAGAAGTGATTGGGACAGTGTTTGAAGCAAGTGTCACCTGGCATTTCTGCACTAACAAGTGTAACATAGAAACAGCTGAATGAAGAGCTACTTGCGCTCTTTGAGCCTCTCAACAACCTGGTGAGGTGGAGGTTTCTGGCTCCCATTTTAGAGAGCAGTCTAAAGCTCAGAAAGGCACAGTGTGTGGCTCTTAAACACAGATTCTAGACTCAAGCTTCTATGTTTATTCCCTCTCTCTCCCACCACATCCATGCCCCTTAAGTAAGGATAGAAAGTACCCATGCAGAGCACTGCAGTGCCCTGCCACCCCCTCTCCTTTAGTTCTTCCTCCTTGAGCAAAATTAGAGTCTCAGATTGCCCTTTTGTGTGTCTCGCTTGCTTTCAGTGTCATCGGTGCATTGAGCATTCCAGGGCTGTAGCAGTAGTGAATATTGCTGATGTCATTGTTTGCCTTATTGGGATTTTGCTCTTTGTTTCACAGGGAGCTGTGATTGGTATAGACGATGAGGACGACAGCACCTTCACAATAACTGTTGATCAGAAAACCTTCCATTTCCAGGGTGAGCTGAAAGAAGAGATTCTCTCTCTTCATAGTCCCAACTGCTGTTTTCCTTCTCTCTTGGGTTGCTTGCTGGATGGCTTGAATGGTTTTGCAACGGATCCTGCATGAATGAGCTCACAGGAACGTTCTGGATGAAGTGGTACTGCAGGTTAGGCAGGGATTTGTATCTGCAGTGGATACAGATCTATTTGAAACGACTGTGGATCTGGCTGCAATTGGAGATTAAAATTTTAAAGGATAAAAATCGGTGAAGGGAGAGAGTAATGGGCTGCTGCTGCTGCTGGCTTGTGTTCACAGAAGGTTGCTGATCTTCTTTATCGAGGAGTATGGTTCTGCTTCTGCATGAAGAGTCTAAAGACTGATTGTGAAGGTTGCAGTGTTTGTCCATGTAAAACTCAAAATGTAAATTAAATTGAAGCTAGTGGCAACCTTTGGTTTAAAGGTTTTGCTTTGCTTCAAGAACTACAAGTTTGCTTCCATTTCATCTGCATTTCTGTGTTTTGTCTGCCAACCATCATTTCTCTGCTATTATCCTTTTTATAGTTAATAACACCAATGCCATCTGCCACTGCTATGTTTCGGCATTGCATGCTATGGTTCACCAGTAGAAAGGGTAAGGTACTGTATGATCATTCTCATTTCATCTTGCTTTGAAAACTTTAAATCAGCAAATAAAAGTCTATTTTAATGAGCCTGTCCTAATGTACTTCTCATATATTAGGAGCATTTGTTAGCTTTGTTACTAATGTTTTTGTTATTTTGCCTATCCAGAGTAAACTGTATTTTATGTTTAAAGCAATCCAAGAAACTTAGAAATGAGAAGATTGGAGATATTAGCACTTTCTCTGAACTACAAATGACAATGCAATGTGATAGATGCTACGTATACCAAGATAAATAAATATTAAATAAATTTATAGCTTAAAAATGTTTTGGTTATGAAGTCTCACAGTGACCAGATATGTTATACAGATGTTCAGGCAGCTGTTGTCCTTCTGTGTTAGGATAGTATATTGTGATTATTTTTCGTCATTGTCTTGTTTGAGAAATTGACACATAGAAATGAAAGATGCAGCTTATACACAGTAAAAACAAACCAGTGCTCTCAAAAGTGCTATCTCTAATGCTTTTAGGAAGGAGCAGCCTTAAAAATATTTACTGTGTTTGGTCATATTCTTTATTTAGAGCTGCTTAACTAATGATGTTCTTCTGAAATTTTCATAAAATTTATAAAACATTTAAAATCTTATTATGAAAGCCTAAGGCCTTTATTTTTAGGTAAAATATGTAATGTTGCTTATAAAGTAAAGTAGATAATTCCCAACTCTTTTCTCAAATGAACTTGAATACTTTAATGCATTTCAAGTAATAGCTGTTGGATGCAGGTGAGGGCTGCAGTATGGAATTCTCTCCTCTGCAGTTACTAAGGAGACGCCTTCTTTGGACTTCCAGAAGCTGTATTGTTAGCCCAGTTAATGGAGAGGAGACTCAGACCTCTAGAGCAAAGGCACCTCAACCTTCTGATTTACTTTTAAATTATTTATGTTAAATTGATCTCCCTTTTAACACTGCCATATTTATGTGGCTTTCTTGTAAGACAAGTAATTCCTTTAATAAATTATTTAAATGACAAGGATAAATAAGAGTTATATGCATTTTTAAAATGGATTCTTAGTTCTGAGACTCATTGATTATTTTATTTTCTTCTGTGATGGTAATGGGAGTCTCAGGCAACATGAGATTATATAGCTTTTTTAAGAACTTGATAAGACTCTATTTTCTTGGCAACAATGAGAGTTATTTCACATTTATAAGTCCGTATAAGAAAATCTGAAAATTTGATAGAAAAGTTCTCAATGTCTGATAGGTCTTATATTCTTAATTTGAATTGAAAGCAAGTTTGGCTGATATACATTAGCATATTTTTAAATATGTTGGAGTTTTTATTTAATATGCCAGGATTTTTGAAAGCACGTGAAGTTATCAATTGATGCATCTATAAAACAAATTCTACTTACCATCAGCTATTAAAGGGAAAGCTAGAATTTATTCAGATACGTTCATTTATTCAACATCTGTTTTAGACATTGTTCTGAGTTCTAAGGATATAGTAATGAAAAAAACAGGTAAAATTCCTTGCCCTCTTAACATTTTTCCTTATCTGTTCTGGTAGAGAAGAAAGCCAATAAACAAGATAAATTAGTAAAATGTAAGTAAATAAGAGAGTGCTAAGTACTGGAGAGAAAAAAAAAATAAAGCAAATAAAGCTGGAAAGGAGAAAATGAAATAGAAGTGAGTTTGGGGTGGGGGTGGGGGCATGTGTTGAAATTTTAAAGTGGCCAGGGAAGGACTCATTGGGATGATGCCTTTTGGTGAAAGACTTGAAAGAAGTGAGGAAACAAACTGTATAGCTTTGTTGGGCCTGGGGTGGGTCCTGGCAGAGGGAACAGTTAAGTGCCAAAGAGTGTGCTTGCTGAATTTGAAGAACAGCAAGGAGGCTATCTCTGGTTGCAGTACAATAACCACAGGGGCGAGGTTAGTGGGAGATGAGTTCTGGGTCATGTGTGGCCTTATATTGCCACAGTAAGGACATTGAGTTTTATTGAGATGAAAAGCTATTAGAGGGTTTTGAGCACATAAGTGACATGATGTGATTTTTTTAAGGTATCACTTTGGCCACTGTGTTGAGAATAAAATGTAGGAGGCAGGGACAGAAGCAGGAAAACTAATTAGGAGGCTCCCAAAGAGAGATGACTGTGGTTTCCATGGTAGCATTGGGGTTAGGAAGTAGTAAGAAGAAGTCAAATTGTGTATATTATTTAATCAACTTTATCGAGGTATAATTAACCTATAATAAAATGTACACTTTTCATTTTCTCCTTTCCTGGCTTATTCCGCCCCCCCCCCTCCCCAGGACTTACCACTCTTTTGTATTTACTTGTATTTTACTAATTTATCTTATTTATTAGCTTTCTCCTCTACCATTGTATTGATCTTTTTCAATGTGTATTGACAAATTTATTTACTTATAACTGCTACCATAATCAAGATAATAGAACATTTCTCTCACCCATAAGATGCCTTTATTCTTCTTTTGGTTAGTCCCCACTCCCAGCCCCTGGCCCAGGGAACCACTGATCTACTTAATGTATAGATTAGATTTTTCTTCTGGGAAGTTTCACATAGATGGGATCATATAGTATGTACTATTTTTTGTCTGGTCTTTTTTTTTTTTTTTTTTAGCTTAGCATAATGCTTTTAAGATTCATCCATATTGTGTGTATTGGTAGTTTGTTCCTTTTATATTGCTAAGTAATAGTTTGTTGTATGTTACTATATTTACTTTGAAAGTTGAACTAGATATAGCATGTGAGAGAAGGGAGTCTAAGTTGACACCATAATTTTTGACTTGAGCAACCAGAATGGAGTTGTCATTAACTGAGGTGGGGAAGATAGCAAAAGGAACTAGTTTGTGTGTTGGGGGTTGGTGGTGGATGTGAGCATCAGAAGCTTACCCTTGGACATGTTTATAAACAAGTTTTAGAAGTCTATCAAACATCCAGATGGAGATGTCAAGTAGGCAGTTGAAATGCAGAGTTTAGGAGAAAAGTTCATGCTGGAGAAATAAATTTGAAAGTCTTTGGCATATGGATGGTATTTAAAGTCATGAGAATTTGAAAGTAAGGGTAGAGAGAAAAGCGGTCCAAATAATGAGCACTGGAGCACTCCAACATGTGTTTAGAGGGCAGAGACATGAGGCAGAACTAGCAAAAGAAATGGAAAAGAAGCAACCAAATGGGAGGAGGTGAATGTGGTACCCTGGAGGCCAAGAGAGAAAGTGTTTCTAGGGAGAAAGAGGCATCATCAACTATGTCAGCAACTGTGCTCTTTATCAGATAAGTTGAGGGCTAAGAAATGATCACAGGATTTAACAATTAAGAGTTCACTGGTAACCTTGAGAAGAGCAGTTTTAAGGTAGGAATATAGCCAGTGCTTTCAAGTCAGCTCTAAAGGGAAGGAAGGTAAGAAATACATCAATAGCTGGAGGGGAAAATAAGAACAAGGGAGATTTTTTGTTTTTTTCTTTTTTAGTATAAGGGAAATAATAGCACATTTTATGTGCTTGGCAGTGATTCAGTAAAGAGGGAAAATTGATGATGCAAGAGAGGGGAGAATTGTTGGATCAGTGTCCTTGAAAAGGCAAGAGAGAGGATGAGACCTAATACATGGGGGAGAGGTGGTAAAGACATTCATTGCCTTTGGCTAGGAGTGTGGACAGTAGAAATTAGAAAGAAAGTCAAGTATACGGAAATACATATATGTAGGTGGGTTGCTACCCATTACCTTTATTTCCACTATGGTTTAAATCTCTACCTGTCCTACTTATCCTGTATTCTGAAACACCATTTATTTACAATAAAGAGGATTGGTGTTAGGAAGAGAACACTCTTCTCTGAAACAGTGGATACTTTGTCATTACAGTGATTCACAGTTCTGGTAACTTGATATTTTAGAATATCTTCAATTTTAAAGAGATACCATAACATTCTCAAAATGAAGTCAATTTAAATTAACTTCAGTTTTTAAAAGGCAATAATTGAAATTATAATTCTAACATAAGGCTTTAAAAAATTTGAAAACTATAACTTCTGGTTTTGGGGGGATATTAAAAAGAAAACACTTGCCAATTAATTTTTATGAACTGGCTTTTTTTCTTTTGAATAAAGGGCAAAAACATGATCCCTTTTCCTGTCAGCTAGCCAAAGTTGTTGGTGTGCTCGTATATATTAATAGATTCTGGAGTAGACATTGGGTAGAAAGCAGCTTTGGTATTATAGTGGCTGTTGAATTCAAACATTTATTGTGTGTGTAGCATGTATAACTCCCTGTGCTCAGAACTGAGGGTGTATAGCTAAAGAAGATGTGGACGGTGATGTCAAGGAGCATGTAAGGAAGTAATTATAATGTAATGTGAAATACCAGGGTGCCAAAAATATATATACACATTTTAAGCGATGTTATCTGTGTATCACTTTTTGAGTTGAGTTGAATTACATTAGCAATGTGTAGTATGATGTTCGCTTAAAAGATGGCATTAATCGAATCAATGCTAGTGTCACCATGAGACAGGCAGGACCATCAAAGGAAATGGCAGAAGCACAGTTGTTGTTCGAGGAATACAAGAACATTTTGAAGTAGTATTTGAAATTTGAGACTGTTGTCTGAGTTTCCCCCATGTTCTCCTGACTGGACCTTAAAGGATGTGGTTTACCATTAGAAAGCCAGCTACATTGATGGTACTTCGAGAAGAAATTGAAACGGCGTGCGCAGCGACACAAGTGGACATTTTGGTCAATGTTGCTCAAGCAGTAGTTCGCTGTAATCAGAAGTGTCTGGATGTGGATGGTAACCACTCTGAGTACCTCTTGTAATTGTGGAAGTCAAACGTGACTTGTATTCATCTTTTGTTATCAGTATATAATATTACAATTTTAATACAGTTTTTTCCTTTCTTAAAATGTGTATATGTATTTTTGGCACCCTCTGTATGTATTGGGCCCTGAAGTAATGGAGAGGCAATCAGTCAGAGCTTCACAAAAAATAGTAGAGTTTTTCTTGTTACCAAGTAATTCTTTTTATAATAATCAAAATTTAAAATCACACTACTACTACTTAAAATTTCAAGTTTTTCAGAAGTATTTAATGTAAAAATTAAAAGTTCCCTGTCACCAGGTGCTGCCTCCCTCTTCTCCCTTCTTACCTCCCTTATCTGATAGAGTTCTGAAGATTGAACAGAAGTTTGTCAGGCCGAAGGATATTGTAGCTTGTGCAAAAGTATGGAAATAAGACACTGCCAGTATGTTCACACAACTACAAATGTTTGGTACTATTAGAGCAGTGGGGAGGAGATGAGTCTGTAGAGTTAGGCAGAGGCAGAGATAGTTAATATAAAAATTATATTTTTATCCTGAAGTCATTGAGGAGCCAGTGAAGCAGGATTTTAAACCGAGAAGAGACAGACATGGACTTTAGGTGAATAGCTGTGATTGTTGACAAAGCTACAAATGGATTAAAACATGGAGAAGAAGAAATAGACTTGAGATTTTAAGAGGTAAATACGTATGTAGAAACCGGTGATTCTTTGGAAATGGGAGGTGAGAGAATGAGAGTAGTAAAAGTGATTATTTTGGGGTTGGCTTACTATTTGATTGTTATCCACAACTCAAATAGAGAATCCTGGAGAACAGAGATGGTAAGGGACCTTATACATTAGATAGAATTATCCCCAAATTATATATGAGAGAAAAGAGAGACAGTCAAGTGACTTGACCTCAATCCTAGATCTTCCCTGTGTCGTAAGGGGTGACTTCCCTTGAACAAACCTGTTATATGAAAAATCTAAATATTTTAAAGATGAAAATTAAGGATATGCATGTGATTAGTTCTATATAAAATAATCCTTCACTTTCAAAGGAATTTTCTGAAGACGTCATTTAAGCAAAATGCTGTCCAAAATGATTTCAAGTATGAAGTTTGTTGGCAAATTTATTTGGATACACATTTAAAGCAATACAGGTAGCCTAAGACAAAACACAATATTTTTAAACATTAAAAAATGTTTAAATTAGAAGAACCTTTAGGAACTGTGTAAATCTCAGTGGAAGTCACCTGTGGTTGGTCTGATAGCCGACCTTTTCAACCCCATCCATTAGAGCTTGCTTGTTTATTAAAATAGAGAATTACTACATATCAGCCCAGTGGTGAAGGAAAGTGTTTAATTCAGAAAAGTTATATTGATCAGGTATATTAGGGAAGCATTGCGCCTACTGCATTAACATTAATCATCTCAGCATGGCACATCCGCATCATTAATCATTTAGAAGAATAGATAGTATGTATTGTTAGACTGGTTGCAGGCATGCATCTTCTGCTTTAAAAACAACCACTTCACCATTGTCATTAGTAAAAGATTCCATTATCTTTTGTTGATTATTGAGTTAAAAAATTTCCCCTCTGTGATTTTGTATTTTTGATTTTTACATGATAACCCCTCCTCAAATAAAAACAAAATAACCACTTAGATTTCATGTAAGGGAAGTAAATCAACTATAACTAATTATTTAAGGTAGTTTAAGAAAGAACTAGTATTTGAATACAGTTATTAATTCAGCAGGTGTTAGTTGGGAAATGATACTGAATTCATATGTTGGGAATTTTTGGTATTGTAGAAGGAGGATTGGATCTCATTAGGTATACCTTCTTCTTAATTTGCTTTCAGTTCAAGATTCTTCCTGAATATTTGAAATTGTAACTTTCCCAAGTTTAACCAATTATGAACTGTTTAGCTTAGTGAGTATTATTAGAGTAGATATTTAGTTTTGTTTTTTTTTTTTGTTACTAATTTATGTTTTTATCCCACTCTTCCTTTTTCTATAATGGCTAAGTAGTAAAATTAATGCCTGTTCACTGGAAATTTGAGAAAATATAGAGTAGTATAAAGGTGATACTAATCATCAGCCATAATCCTGCCACCCAAAGATAATTATTAGTAACATGCTTGTGGATTTTCTTCTGATCCTTCAGTTGTGTATGTGTATTTTAAGAACTGAGTCATTCTGTGTAAATGAAGTTTCCAGATTTGAAAATTTAAAATAGCTTATCATGAACATTTCCCCACAACACTAAATGTTCTAAGGTTTTTAATAGTTACATAATATTCTATTTTATGAATAAGTCTATTTAACTATTCATCCATTATACAGATTTTTTTCCTGTTTTAAGTAATATTGTGTTGAAACCTTGTACATAAATCATTAACCAAATCTTTTTTTACTTTAGGACAGATAAGTTCACAAAAGAATTTATCAGAACAAAAGGCATATTTTAAATACTCCTGAAACAGTCCTCCCCAGTTGCTGTCAAGAGAAATTATTGATTTTTAGTCCCTTCTGCTTCATCACACTCCTAGGCACTTTTATTATAATTTTTTTAAAAAGGCAATTCAGTGACGCCTCCTCCCCCCAAAAGAATTTTAATGTGTTTTTTTCTTGTTTGATGACTTGTTCATTTCTTTGTCCATATTTTGTTGTTGTGTGCTCATTGTTTTTTATATTATTTGAAAGGGAGTAGGGAATAGTTTTAGACTCATTCCTTAACCCTATTATCTGAGAAATTGTTAATATATATTGTTAAGTAATCTTTTTATACAATTTGGAAACACACTGCTTGGTAGGTGTTAGTATGAAGAATAAAATCAAGATATACAAAGAAAAGAATTCCCCTACGTTAGTGTATAACGTGTACCTGAAAATATGCATGAAATTAGACTGTGTGAGTTGAACAAAGATTTGCAGGGTGCAAGGGGCACGTATTCTTACCACATGCTATGAAAGTCCTTAATGGCATCTTGCCTTTTAGATATATTTATTCATAAGATGTCTTCATACATTTTTTTTTAATTTGTTTTTATTGTTAGACTTTTTGGGGTAACATCTGTTAGCAAGTCTTCATACATTTTCTTTCCTTCAAAAACAACATAAGAGGTGAACCAAAGTCTGCGTTAGGCAGCCCGTAAATACTTTTGAGAAAATACCAGTATTCAATTTATTTCATCCATTCATTCTATTCATTCATTCACTCACTCATTCCTTCATTCATTCTTATTGTCAATAAATATGTGAGTGCTTATTGTACACAAGGCATTAGGCTAGTTTCTGAGTGTAAAGTAGTGAGCACAGCAAATGCCTATCTTCAAGGATCTCACATTTTGAAAATCATTTTTCTAGAAGAGGTTTCCTGGTTGCTCCATTTCAGGTAGTTGTCTGACCCCAGGTTAAATATACCTGAGTTAAAATTCTGTCTTCTGGTAATACCTAGACTACACTCACCCTTATTTTTACTTTAGACAGCTAACTAGTTGGTGAATTTTCTAAGAAATGCTGACTTCCGCTAAGGTCATCTTTGTCTTTTCAACCGCCTTCATGAACTCCACATGCAGTCTGTGACCATTCACTCTCATGATTATGATGATTTAATCAATGTACTCCATGTGTAACATTGGTCTAGAATACAAATGCAAGTTGTGTTTCATCATTGCATTTTCTTAATATTAAATTGGAGGACTGTAAGACAGTTTGATTAATACCCTGGAAAAAAAGAACTAGAATTCAGATCAACTGTAAATAATCTTCATCTTTGCTGTGTTGCTAGATTTAATGAGGGCATCTGCTTTAGGTGACTGCCTAGAGAGAGGAATTAGGGGATCATATAAAAGATAATTGCACTCTGGGCCCTTGCATATGGGTGATTTAAGTCAAGTGGCGTACGAGTCAATGGGTTTTATTTATTTATTTGTTTTTCCTTAGAGAAGATGATTGGAAATCTTTTCTGGAGAAGGTGATTATTTATATTCTAGAAGTGAGTGTGTAATGAAGTGGGGTGCAGAGGGAGCAAACACTTATTAAGGATGTAGTCAGGGTTGTGCTAGGCACTGTGATCCTCCTGTGTATCCCACACATACTTAGTTGAGAGGGTTTTTTATTATTTCCATTTTATAAATAGGAAACTGAGCCTTGGAGGAATTTTTAATCCAAGATAACTGACCTCTAGAATTTTAAGAGTAGAGAAAAATGATGCCTCGCAAATAGCAGGACTCAAAAATAGTAACAATTGCTATTATTATTTTTATTTTACAAAGTTGCAGGTGATCGTGTTGCTGCTGTTTCTGGGGTTCTCTCATAGGGTTTGGGCTAGAGATAACCCAAATTAGGTTCTTGAAAATGCCACATACTGAGCATGATACAAAGCTGAGTCCCGCTATTCAGGGAGCTCTCAATTAATAGGAGGAATAACTATAAGAATATTTACTAGAAAGGCAATGATGAGGATAGCAGCTGGATACAGATTCTATACCAAAGGCTTACTTGTGTTTTCTCATTTTAATTCTTTTAGCAACCCTAAGAGACAGTTATGAGGAAACTGAGGCATAGGACGCTAAGTCAAGGTACTTAGTTTGGGACAGATAATTACAGTACAATGTAAATGATGTATGAGACCTATGGAAATACAGAAGAAAGAGCTGGTGGAGGTAGGGAAAGCTTCACGGAAGAGATGATTTTGATAAAGTTTTTTTTTTTTTTTAATTCATTTTTATTGTTAGACTTATTGGGGTGACATCTGTTAGCAAGGATTACATAGGTTTCAGGCATACAATTCTACAGTGCATTGTCAACTGATTTTGATAAAGGTTTTGAAGGATGAAAAAGATGGGGAAGGAGTTCCTTGATGGTGTAGTGGCTTAAGGCATCGGTGCTGGTGCTGTCAGCGCTGCAGCCTGGGTTCGATTCCCAGTCAGGGAGCTACCCACATACCAAAAAGCAAAAAAAAAAAAAAAAAAAAAAAAAAAAAAAAAAAAAAAAAAAAAAAAAAAAAAAAAAAAAGAGAAAAAGAAAAAGATGGGGGATAGGCGCACGGGTAGAGGCAAAAGGAAAGAATGTTAACCTGCCTTCAGGAAAAGGAGAAACATTCCAGGTAAAGGGAAAGTATGTGCAAAAACTTGGGAATGTGAAAGAGGATGATTTGTTTGAGAAATGTTAGGTGTAGGTGTATTTTAGAATACATGTGAGGCTAGGGGAAGGAGGCTTGAGTTCAGTCTGGAACTAGATAGAAGATCTCATATCAGAATGAGAAATTAAAACACCCTTTCTAGAAATTAGGGAGAGGCCTTGGGATTTTAGTCAAGGAAATGTCATGATCACATTTGTGGCTCAGAAGGAATATGGGGAGCAGTCTATGGGATGCTTTGGAGAGAAGTGAGATTAGAGGCAAGGAGCCCAGTTTGGAGCTTCCTGCAGAGGCTCTGGAGAGAGGTGATGAGGTCTTGAACAAAGGCAGTAAGAGTGCCTCAGGGAGGAAAAACAAAAGATACATGTAACAGAATTTGGCAACTAATTACATGTAAGAGGATGGGGGAAAAGAAATTCAGAATAATCCCCTGCTTTCTGACAGAGTAATGGGAGGATGGTGGCCATTCTTTGAGATATATATCAAAGACTGTATTTTTCACTGATGTGTCACCAGGCCCTACGTGCTATGGGCACGTATGCCCTCAAATAAATGTTTTGTTGACTTATAAGTGTAACTTTGGAATATTTCAGGGATAAATGTAATCGTTTAGACAAATATGTGTAGTTATCCCCCTAGAGGATAAAAAAAAAAAAAAAGCTTCAGAGCTTCAGATCCCTCAGAAAATAGTCTTTATCTAAAGAGTCACAGGACCAGGGACCTAGGCTTGAAAAGGCAGATATGTGGGAAGCAGTGTCTGATTTTTACTTGCACAAGATATACTCTGATTTTTTAATGGAAAGACTACAAGTAGAAAACAATGCTTAACGATGATCTCTGTATGGATTTTTCAAGCCATCTTATAGAACTTTTGAATGTGAACCAAATTGAGTCCCTTCCTTTTAGGACTCTTCATTTTTAGGTTAATGAGATAAATCAGGGTCATGCCATAAATGAAGTGCATAGTTGAGTGTTAGTCATGTGGACAGGTTGGTTCGTGGTGGACAGAGGGAAGCAAATCTGAGTCATAGGTTATCTGGAGAGAAATACCCTTTTTTAGCTTTATTATAGACACTAGAACTAAGCTAACATTGTTGTCTGATTTTTTTTCTAGCACAATTTATCATTAAGAATTCCCAATATAAAAATTGAACCATGGACTGAATAATGATATTTCTCATTCAACAAATATTTATTGAGCACTTGTTTGGTGTGATTTGAGGGGCTTGGGATGCATCAATAAATAAAACAAAGATCCCTGCCTTTGTAGAGCTTATATTCCAGTGGCAAGAGACACACAGTAAATATAAACATAAATAAAAATAGCATATGTGTTAGAAGGGTTGAGTACAATGGAGAAATGAAAAAGTAGAGCAAGATATGGGGAATTGGGCATGCTACGTTGGGGGGCCAGGTTTTAGTATATGCTGGTCAGGAGATCTCATTGAGAAGGTATCATTTGAGAAGATGACAAATTATCATTTGTCTGGTAATTATGAGTATCAGTTGCTGAGAATTAAGAACATATGCATCAGATTCCATCTTAGACCTCAAGGAGTACACAGCTAAGCAAGGGAAGGAGAAATGTAAACAAATGAGCATTGTGGTGTTATAGATATTTTGATAAGCACCCCATGCAAAATAAAGAACATAGACCTTTCTCTAATCTGATCTTACCACAGTTCTTATTATGATAGGTAGTTTATTTAAAGTATGGCTCTTAAACCTCCTGAATATCAAAACATTGGTTTAGATTACTTTAGATTTCTTTAGAGCAGTGGTTCCCAACCCCTTTCCACTTGTGTACTCCTTTTGAACCCATTTCTATAAATTGTACTCCTTGTTTTAAAAATAGCTGTTTTTAAATACTGACACTTTTGTTCAGTGCCTATCTTAATGTAAAATAGTGGAAATGAGGTAATAAGTTAGGAAAGAAAAATTACTACACTAAAAGTACAAACCATAATTTTACAATATTCATAACAGTTAAATATTGATAATGATCAAGTATTTAACAGACTTTTAATTTATTATTAATAATAATATTTGTGTTATCTGAAAAGTCTGTAATCATTGTTATGCAGATCACTAGCCAATTGAAACACTGTTAGTGGGATCTTTGAGCTTGCTTTGGTGCACTTAGTTTCTTGAAATTGGGCTCAAAAGATGCAAGATACAGTCTTAAATCTGGACTTACGTTAAGCTTGTTGCGGTACTTATTTATTATGAAGGTGTAAGAAGAAAAAGTTCTCTCCACTAGTTCAGTATTAGTAAATGGCAAGAGGTATTGGTCTCACTGAGCTGTTTGTATTCCTCACTGACATCTACCCAGAAGGTACTAAGATGCTTTCCTTTAAAATCAGAATTTAAAGAAGAATTGATTAAAAGTTTGATTAACTGCTTTTTCATTGATTGTTTTGCTTCTTTGAAGAATTCTTTATTGAAGCGATCTGCAATCCAGTTGTTTTTTTCCACATTGAGGGGAAGTGCTATCAAAGGGCACTTTAAGATCTTCCAAGTGACTTACAATATTCTTTTCATGTTTTGGGATAGATGCAAGTCATTCTCAGATAAGCAGTTGTGCAGAGTTTAAAAAACCTTTTTCAATACACACTTTGCAAAAGTCCAGTTTTAAAATCATTGATTCAATTTTGTCAGTTACTTGGAACATAGTGTTAAGCTGTTTTGAAGTCCCAAGTTGAATTTGTTTATTTCTAGAAAAATATCTGATAAATATGTAAGACTTTGAAGCCAATCACTGTGCTGAAATTTTGGAGCAAGAGGGAAATAATGGTCTTCAAAAAATACCTGGACTTCATGTCTAAGTTCAAACATCCATTAAGTACTTTGCCACGAGATAGCCACCTTACCTTCCATTTGCAAAAGGAATGTGCTGTGAATGCTGTTCATTTCTTCACACAGTGCTTTAAATAATCTGGAGTTTTGTGGATGTGACTTAATAAAATTTACAACTTTTACAGTCTCATAAAGAACATTTCAGTTCACTAGAAAGAGGCTTGGATGCAAGACTTTGTCTATGAATGCAGCAGTGACTCCATGGTACGTGGGGAGCTACTTTAATTTTGCCTCATAGACCTGTAGAACAACCTGACATAGGCTTGCCTCTGTCAGTGCATACACCACCACAGTTCTACCAACTAGTGTCCTTTTCAGTGAAAAACCATTGATTGCATTAAAATACCTTTGCCTGTGGTACACTCTCTCAGTGAGTAACGAAGCAACAGGTTTTCCTTAATTTCATTTCCTACCAAGTACCTCCTGATGACGAACAAAATAGATAAATCAGCAACATCTACACTTTCATCAACCTGGATGGGTAAGAATTTACTTTTTTTTTTTTTTTTTTTTTAAATATAGAAAGTTAAAGTTTACTACTATAGAAAAGTTAAAAGTTATAAAGTACTCTCCAAGAGGTGGAGAAGGCTGACCCTAGAGCGGGAAGCCAGAATTTACTTTTTCTAATTTTATCTACTACTACAGCTTCAACATCATCAGACATTTCCTGAGTTTGTCGAGACATTGTATTGTTTGAAAAAGAGATGGCATTGATTTTACGGTCATGTTCTTTTCCAAACATACTAAAAATGGAATCCTAATACAAGGAAAAATTAAATCTTCAGTTATGGTTTGGTTTTTACCACATTTAGCTATGTAATAAGCACTATAGCATGAAGCCTCAACTACATTCTCATTTTCTTTCCTGACATGATGTATGAAGTAACAGACATTTTTCTCAGTGCTGAAAATAATGTTTAGTTTCTATACATTGTATGAGTAGAGAGAGTTTCATGCAACTGTTGGATAATATTTCTCCCCACACAACACACAAAGGCTTAGACAGTCATCATCATCCCCTACAAATGAAAACTTGTATTTAATATACTCTTCAGAGTAGTTCCTTTTCTTTTGTGTAGTTTCTGAGACACACATCTTTTTATTATCTCCCAGTGTGGGTGTACTTGTAGCTGTGGACACACGTTGAGAAGTGCTTGGTGATGGATTATAATTCACATCAAGTTTTTTTTTTTTTTTTTAACTATTCCTGTTTTTAACCACTGATCCATAACTGACATGCTTAAAAATCACTGACAATAATAATTGAAATGGTGTAAAACATTAAATAAAAATACTACTTGAAAAGAATCACGATTTAAGACAATGTACTTAGTTTTTACTCAGTCAGTAACTGAACTGATCAAGCAATCTGGCTATGGGTGTATTTATATGTTTGGGGACATTCTAGAAATGTCACAAATGGATTGTTCTGAAACTCTGCATAATAATTGGTAGAAGAGTGGTTTGGGGGAAGGTTTCATAGCCATGCTCTCACCAAGCATCATTCGCTAATGTGATCTAATTTTGAAGTGTCTATGTTAACAGTGATTCATAGTTAACATTTATTGTTCCATAACTAACGTTTTTCATTTTTTATGTATTTATTCACCATTACTGATTAGTTTTTGCATACCCCTGAATGGCCCAGCATGTACCCCTGGGGGTACACGTACCACTGCTTGGTAACCGATGATTTAGAGTCATGTGAATTGATTTTTCTCTCTCCACACCTCTTTATTACTGTCTTTAGAAAAACACTCTCTGACTACCCAATTTGTCCAAACTTGTTACAAATTAAAGTTAACAGCACTTCCAACCACTTAAGCGGAATGTTTTTACTCAGCATCCGTCTAGCTACCATCATGAACCCTCTCACAAATATATAATTAGTACCTATGAGTTGTGCAAGCCACTTTGCTAAGGACTAGAAATGCAACAGTGAATAAGACCAACCAACCTCTGCTTTCTAGGAGCTTCCATTCTAGTGGGGGAGACAATCAGTACATAATCAAATAAGATGTCTCATATACTTTATGCAAGTGGTTCTCAAACTTTTTAGTCTCAGGATCCCTTTATAAGCTTACTGAGGACTCCAAGGAGCATTTGATTCTGTGGGTTATATAGACTGGTACTTAGCAGGTTAGAAATTAAAACTGAGGAATTTAAAAATTAGTTATATATTAACTTAAAAATACCAATAACAAATCTCTTTTACTAATAACATATTATGAGAAAATAACCCTTTCCTCAAACAAACAAACAAACAAACAAATAGATGGATGGCATCATTTTACATTTTTTAAAATCTTTTTAATGTTTGGGTTAATTTAAGAAAGCTGAGTTCTCATTTGTTGCTGCATTCAATCTTTTGTGATGTTTGGTTGAAGTATATGAAGAAAATATAGTTTCATGAAGATAATACAATTACAAAAGGAAGGAGTATTTTAATAGTCTTTTTACATAATCGTGAATACTCTTCTTTGATATTTCACCAGAACTCAGTGATAGTTTCTTACAGATTAGTTGCATTGTAGAATCTGAAACTATAACAATGAAATTTATGTTCAAAAATGCTCTATTACATTAAAATCCATGGTCTGTCTGGCACTTTGAATGGATCTTTTACCCTCTGTATTATTTGTAACATCATGCATTGGTCATATGTGCATCTTCCATATGCGGACACATTTTAAAATCAAATGTGATGATAATGCCCTTAACTCATCAGAAAGGTTTTAAGTATTGAGAATATGTGAATGTCTAATTGTTGTGGTTCTTGGATGCTCCTGGTCATTTATTTGCAGAATGTGAAAGAATTAACAAGACTCAGGTAAATAGGAAAGCAAGAAGAATTTTATTAAAAGGCAGCAGCGAGACAGAGACAAGTAGACAGACCATAGTAGTATCTAGAGAAGACTGCTGCTCCAAACTTTTGGCTTCTATTATATAGGAGAAGTGTGGGCAGTTTCTGTGATATCAGGATGTGACAGTCTCCTGTTAAAAATTGCAGGTGGGGGGAGTTCCCTGATGGTGTAGTGGCTTAAGGCTTCAGCAATGGCGCTGTCAGCGCTGCGGCCTGGGTTCGATTCCCAGTCAGGGAGCTACCCACATACCGAAAAGAAAAAAAAAAAAAAAAGGAAAAAAAAAATTGCAGGTGGGATTGAGGCAGTGGTAAACTGTTCAGCTCTTTGTCCTTGCAGCTGGCCAAGCTTAGATAAGCTTTTTTCCCAGAGTCACAAGAGGCAGCAGTGGCCCTGTCAACTCTGATTTTGCAGCTGGCTGAGCTCAGCTAAACTTGGTTCCTGATAGCACCCCTCAGGCTTATTTTTGTTAACTTTTTCTTCATCTCATCAGTAGTGGCTGGTGAATACAGGCCATAAGTCAGACAATTGTCCACATTCTTTTGGGGGGGTAGTTCCCTGGCTGGGAATCGAACCCAGGCCGCAGCATTGACAGCACCGAAGCCTAGCCACTACACCACCAGGGAACTCCCTCAAATATTTTTTCTTGAAATAATCATTTTACTTTGGTAAGTGCTTTATGCATACTTCCTGTGCTATTGTCACATGGGCTATTTAAAAAGCATATACTGAAGAATTGAGATTTAGGTTATTCTTAAGTGAAATAGAAATTGTTTTTCCTCCAAGAACATGGTGGTAAAGAGTACAGTGACTACCATATCAATTTGGTGCGAATTGCCTCCTTTTGTGCTAAGGTGTCAGCAGTTTTACCACCATTGCTCTTGCACTGTCAGTGCAAAGGTCAGCACAGTGAAAAACACTGTGAGGTGTTAGTATTACCATAAAGTACTTTTCCCCATGGCCCCGAACTCAATGATGTCCCAGTGTACTTATCTTATTTCACCTAATTTTCACAGTAAATCTGTGAGTAGTTGAAATTTATGGATACAACTCAGAGGTGTTCTCCAGAGATCACACAAAAATAGTGTAACTAGGAATTGAACCTAAGTTTTGTTTTGTTTTGTTTTGTTTTTTAAATTCATTTTTATTGTTAGACTTATTGGGGTGACATCTGTTAGCAAGGATTACATAGGTTTCAAGCACACAATTCTACAGTGCATTGTCAACTTGATGTATAATAAGTTCACCACCTAATGTGTGAACCTAAGTTTTTGGACTAGGGGTTTTGGCTCTTGTTCGTTCTTTTTTCATGTACTATCTCCAAAGCGTGGAAAGGTTTATATTGTTATCTCTTAAGAAGGAGTTTGTCTAGCAAGAAGATCATGGGATGAAGCTTATTTAACAGGGCTAAGGTTACTTGAAGCAATCCTATTTATTTGCTGCTTCCTAGATACGATGTCATTGCAAAATACTAAACTTTTCTGTTTCTTTATTCTGGAAAATAACAATAATAATACCTATCACATGTAGTTGTTGTGAGGATTTAGTTAATTAATACATGTTAAATGTTTAGACATATGTGTCAAAACATGCAGACACAAATTAAGTGCTCAATAGGGTTAGTTTTATTATTTACATGGAGACAAGACTCAGGCATCTCAGCTGAAGGAACATCTTGAGCAAAAGCTGGGAACGTGAGTCATGTGAGCTAGTAAGTACAATGTAACTGAAATGTAGTGGTTTGTACAGGAGTATGTTGGGAATTAAAATAGGAAAGTTAGATTTGGACCCTGATATTACTAGACTATAGCTATAAAGTACTACTCTTGAGTTGTGTCCCTAAAGCCTAAGACAATGACTGGTATAGAACATACATTTTTATACTATCTGAGTGTTGAAATATTTGAATAAATTTAAGAAAGGAAAGAGCAGGTCCTCTTATCATAAGCAACATGTGGATAAGGTGACATTTTAGCAAAGCCCCAAAGAATGAATAGAATTCTAGTAGACAGATATTGGAGGCTATTAGAACTGGTAAAGATAACCAGCCCCTCACTAAACAATGTATTGCTCAGCTGAATGATTGTACTTCTCAGGAGACTAAATTACTTGAGATCATGGACTGTCTTATCCTTGTTCATATCTCCAACATAATACTTGATGTGTATTGGGGCTCCGTAGACATTTGAGCAGGGTCTCAGCACTTAATCTTGTAAATACTATTTTTGCGTAATGTTTTCATTTCACAATAACTTTCAGAGAAGAGGAGGACTTCCTGATTATAGGGGCTATTTTTTTACTTAATTACAAAACAGGCAAATAACCACTTCCTTTTGCAAACAGGCAGTAATTTATTCATAGTTGTTGTATATCTTAAAGGAGAAGAAAATGTGACTAAGAGAACAGATTTCTAAGTAGTGGATTAGGAATAGCAAAGTATAGGAGTTTTGGAAACTTGTCCTAAAATCTACTTCAAATAGGTATAATATAGGGAATGTGAATAGATCTATAATAAAAGAGCTAAGATTATGGAATTCTGAAAATGTAAGAATTTGCTTACTGGGTAGCTAATTATTTTTCTTTCGGTGCACTTTTTATTATTTCCATATAAACCAGGCATCATTGGAAATTAGAATTCCCAGTAATCCCTTTCCTACTCATTTTCTCTGGCTAATCATATATTAGATTATTAATAGAACTTGTTTTCTCTTAAAGCTGCATGGGATAACGATAACATGCTGATATTTTAGTATATGTCAGTCACTGTGGTAAATATTGTACAGATTAATTACCTCATTTAAACCTCATAACAACCTTATAAGGTCTAGGTACTATTATCATCCCCATAGGTAATAATATCATCCTCAGATTACAGATGAGAAAAAAGTAAACCTCAGAGTTTAAGTAATTTGCTCAAGGTCTGGGTGAATAATGGCAAAAGCTACATATCAGAGCCAACCTTCTCGGCTTTTATCCTATATGCTTAAGAGATACTGAGAAGCAATAGCTTTGTGTGGCATTGGGTTGGCTTGGAACAGCCAACCCAATGCCAAACTGTTTTCCAAACTGTGGGTAGCAACCTGTCAGTGGATTGTGAATACTATTTAGCAGGCCAAAATCAGCATTTTTTAAAAAGTGAAGTACAACAGAGAAGATATCAGTGTGCATGGCATGTAGTTACAGCAAACATTGTGTGAAACTAATGTTCCAGTTTTATGTGTATGTACACATATATGTGTGTATGTATTGTGAATTGAGTCGTGTTATAAAATATATGTGGGTCGTTGTCAAACAAAATTTGGAACTCATTGGCTCAGAGAATAGGAAGAGTTCTATTCTGGTCTTCATCCTTCTTTGGGCTTTGATGCCCCATGCAGTGTTGTCCTTTGGCATGATGTACACCGTCTTCATCCTGCTTGGGTTCTGACATCCTGAGCTGGATCTTCTGCCCATTTGGTATAGTACTGTAAACCACCGAGATCATTTGATTTTTCCCTCTAATGCCCCTTTTCTGTTCCAAGAGTTAATCCAAGATTCCACATTGCATTTAGTTATGACAGTTGCTTATTCTTTTCTTATCTTTCATGACCTTGACATTTTGGATGATTATTAGTCAGGTATTCTGTAGAATGTCTCAATTTGGGCTTATCTGAAGTTTTCTCATGATTAGATTGAGATGATGTACTTTTGGCAAGAATACCACAGAAATTATGCTGTTTCCTATTCATTGGATCATATTGGTGAGGATATATAATATCAATAAATTTATTACTGGTGATGTTAACCTTGATCACTGGATTAAGGCGGTGTCTGCCAGATTTCTTTATCATAAAATTACTCTTTTCTCTTGTAATTGACAAATATCTTGGGGGAGATACTTTGAGACTCGATAATACAGTAGATTCTCAGTTAACTGGCACCCATGAGTATTAGTAGATGTCAGATAAATGTGAGTTGACTCTTCATTACCCAGAACTCAAGCAACCAGCACTCTCTAGCACCTGGCAAAGTCTCAAGCAACTGGCTTTCACCGGATTTCCAGTTAATGGAGAGTCTTCTGTATCCTGTTCCTCCTCAAACTTTTGTCCATTGATTTTAGCTATCAGTATGCCATTGATGGATCTTGCCTACAGTTAATTGCTGTGGTATTTGTCTAATGGTAATTTTTTGGAAGAAAGAACTGTGCTGCCTTCTCCTTTTATTTACTTGTTCAATGACTTATTTATATCATTATTGGACTCTTGACTATTTATTTTATTCTGTGGAATATAATCCAGTGCTGCCATTTATTCTGTTGCTCTAATTCTTCAGACTTTGGCCATTGGAGCTCTTATTTCATTTTGGCAAGCTCACTAATTTTCAGGCATATCCTCTGTCTGTCTGTCTATCTAAAACCATGAGTTCCTATTGATAACCTCCAGTTGTAGTCCAATACCATATGGCTCATTCTCGCCTTCTCCCTCTCCTTATTTGTATTTTTTTTTCCCTCTGACAGTGAGAAACCTGCTTTTCATTATGTACAATATATTCACTGGCTTGTAGATACAGAATTGCTAATTTACACTCCTGTGGAAACTAGATTTACTAACTAGAATAAATATTTAGAAGTACACAGTTCTTTTTTTACATTATCTAGTCAAAACTGTTTTCAAAGTTACTTAGATTTAATATTTTCTCCCTCATCCCTTTAGTGAGGTTGTTGCATTCATTTGTAATACAGTTAACATTAATTTGTTACTGTTTGTATTCTATTTTATTTCTCTCTCCCATCCTGGTTGATTGTAATGGTATTTTTCTTATTTGGCAAGTATGTAATAAAACATTTCTGTGGTTCTAAAGAATCTGAGTATATACAAAAAGATAAATTCAGAGAAGTGTCACTACCTCTGTATCCTTGCTAATGCTTTCCCATTTCCCCTGGCCTTCCATCCTTTCCCACCATGCCTTGTAGGTAACCAATTGCTTTTGTTTCTAGTTCATTCTTTTTGTGTTTCTTTTGCACAAAAACAGTAGATGCATGTATATTTTCTTATATCTCATTCTTTCATACTGTAAAGGTAGCACACTTTATTTTTTTTTCAACAGTGAATCTGAAAATCACTCCAAATCAATCCAACAAGATCTTCCTTGTTCTCTTTTTTTATACTTGCCTAGTAGTCCATGATTTGTTCAACCATTTTCCTCTGTATAAAGTATTTAGTTTTTTCCCAATATTTTGAAATTATAAACATTATTACAATGAATAACCTTGTTCATATGTACTGTTGGATGTTGATTTAATTTTTTTCATGTTAACCAACCTGTATTTCTAGAATAAACTTAACTTGGACATGACATATTAATGTTTATATAGGATTTTTGCATGTGTGTTGTTGCATTAGAATTGCCTGTAATTTTTTTTCTCATAATGGTCTTATCAGGTTGGTATCAAAGTTGTGTTGGCCTTACGAAAGAGTGGGGGAGTGTTCCTTCTTTTTCTATTCTCTGGAAGATTTTGTATTAAATTGGCATTATTTTCCTCTTAAATGTTTAACAGAGCACTCTGGTGAAACTTTCTGGGCCTGGAGTTTTCTTAGTGGGATGATTTTCAGTTTCTCTAATATTAGAGTATTTTTGATTTACCAAAAGGGTGCTTTCCTGTAGTCCAACCTAATAGTTACAGAACTATCCAAATTTTAAGTTTTCTTGTGGCAGTTTTGTTAGGTTGTATTTTTAAAGACTATTTTCCATTTAATTGAAATTTTCATTTTTATTTTTATGGAGTTACTCCTAACATCCTCTTAGGAGCTTCTGAAAGTGCATTTATTGTGATGTTCTCTTTCACATTTATGACATTAGTGACTCGAATCATGCTCCTCATCATCTCCTCCTCCTAGTCTTGCTGGAAGGTTATTGGTTTCAGTAGTTACTTCAAGTCACCGACTTTAGGCTTTATTGATACATCATTTGCTCTATTCGATTAATTTATGTTCCTTATAATTTCCTTTCTGCACATTTTGAATTTAATTTCTGGTTGTTTTCAGCCTTTTTACTTTTCTAGATATGCACGTGAGACAATAAATTTCCCCTGATGCACTTCCCCAAACTACATTCCTGAACAAGTGTCAGTGTATCATGTTCTCATTTATGCAGTGACAAATATTTTCTAATTTCTAGGAAGATGTTACTTTCTTTGACCAATGGATTATTTAGTAGTATCTTCAGTATTTTCCAAGCATCTGAGCATTTTCTAATTTATACATTTTTAACTGAATTCTAGCTTAAATTTTCACTATGAATATATTGTATATGATTTCAATCCTTGGAAATTAGTTGAAACTTGTTTTAGGGTCCATTATATGGTCAATTTTTAGAAATGTCATGTGTGCATAAGAGGAATGTCTATTTTACATTTGTTGTATGTAGTCTGTGTATTGAATCAGATTTATTCATCACCAGTTGTTCAAATCTACGGCCTTACTAGTTTATTATCTGCTATTATTGGCAATGAGAGAGATGTGTTAAAATCTTCTACTATGACTGTGGAGTTTTGTCTCTTTTTCCTTATAGTCTATAAGCTTCTGCCATTTGAAACCATATTATCAGTTATATATAATTTACATTTATTATGTCTTCATGACTTGAATGAACCTCTTGTATTTACAGATCTCCCTTTGTAGTGAAGTCTATTTGGTTTGATTTTCATAACCACCTTTTCAATATTCCTCTGTCCTTATATTTAAAAAGTGTCTATTGTAAACATCTTCTAAAATCTTGTTTAAAAACCTTTCTCTTTTAATTGGAGCATTTATTTTATGGTTAATTTAAGTATTAATGTTTTTAGGCTTAAAAATTTACCATCTTACCTATGGTTTCTTTTTGTCTTCTATATTATTTCTTTTTTCTCCTCGTCAAATTTTTTTTATTGAAATTTTTTTTATTTTAGAAGTTAAACACTTAAACAAAAACCTTGTAGTGTTGTCTAAAAATTATAACACAGATCCTTCAGTTTTCAAAATCTAATGTTAATTGGCAATTTTATCTGTTTTCTAAACCATGAGAGAACATTAGAACTCTTTAACTCCATTTTCCCTTTCCCAATCTATTTGCAGTTTTGTATGTATTTATTTAAAACTTCACAAGATATTATTTTATGTAGACAATATTCATTTAGTTTTACACGCATTCTTATCACTTTTGTTGCTCTGCATTCACTCCTGCTTCAACCACCTTCTATCAGACATTATTATTCCTTATGCATGATAAATACCTTTTCAAATTTTCTTTAATTGAGTGTCTGTTGGTGACAAATTCTCTGTTTTTGTTCATCTAAAAATGACTTTATTTCCTCTTAATTCCTGAAAGATATTTTTCACTAAATTCTAAATTGGAAGTTATCTGTCAGTCATTAAATGTACTCTCTTGTCTCTGGTTCCCATTGTTTGTTTTGAGACCTTCGCTCCATTTATTTGTTGATTCTTGGAAAGTGATATCTCTTCCCCCAACCCCTATCCCTGGCTATTTTTAAGATATTTCCTGTTTCTTTGGTTTTAAGTAGTTTTTCTGGAATGTGCCTACCTGTGGATTTCTTTTATTCATCCTGCTTGGAATTCTGAATTCTGTAGCTTACTATTTTTCATATGTTTCGAAAAATTCTCAGCCAGGTAGATCTTTTCGATTCTCTTTTTTATCTCCTTCTGGTATTCCAACCACATTCATGTTACACCCTCTCACTCTCTATGTTGCTTACCCTTTCTTCTATATTTTCTATCCCTTTGACTCATTCATTGTCTTTTGTTCTGATGAGTTTCTTCTGATCTTTCTTCCAGTTCTCTTTTATTTGATTTAATCTGCTGTTAAACTCATCCATTGCATTCTTAATTTTGCTTACTATGTTTTTCAACTTTAGAATTTATATTGAATTATTTAACCATATGTGTCATTTAAAAATGGTTTCTAAGTATCTGTCAGTTTTCAGTCTTATATGAATGTACTAAGGACAGTTACTTTAAAAATGTGGTGGTGTTTGTTTCAAATATCTGGCGCTCCTATTGATCTGTTTCTGTCATCTTTTGATTCTCATTTACGTGTGGTTTCATCTCATTGTATCCTCGGTTACGTTTGCTTATGTGCTACACATTGTAGTTTTGAAAATTGTTTATAGAGATAAGTTAGCAGTTAAGATGTTCTTCCTACAGAAAATATTTTCATTTGCTTTTGCCAGCTAAGGACCTAGAGTCACTAACAACCTAGGGTTGCTGTAATTCATTTCAAGCATCATGATTTTTGGGGTCATGCAGATGACTGAGCATTTGTTTCTATCCTATTTCATTCTTAACCCCAAGGTACAGCCCTTTGAGGGCCCAATAAAAATATAACTTAGTTACCAGAGTCCTCGTGGTTGGTGGCCCATAGTCGCCAACTTTTGGCTTTACCAGCCTTTTCATTTTTATTTTTAAATAGACTTTATTTTTAGAACACTTTTAGGTTCACAGAAAAAATGAGCAGAAAGTACATGGAGTTCCCATATAGCACCTGCCCACACGTACTGACAAGTCTTTTAAGTACGTGGCTCAGTCTACAGCTGCTCTCGTGGAATTTACAGTCCCTCCAGGAGAAAAGTGGCCCTGAATACCAGGCCTGTCTTCTGGATGTTTGTTTTCTTCTAGATCTTGGCTTATTAATTCTTTACCTTGTTGTTTTCTGATGCCTTCAACAAGTTATTTTTAATAATATTCTGTCTTTTCTAATTGTTTTCAGTAGGAAGTTAGCCTGCTATTACTGAACACAATTAACTCCTTTTGTTACAAATTGCTACAAGTAGATTGCATAGTTGGAAAGGATAAAGGGTGAAATTTATTAAGGAAGTGGCACAACTAAATAAAAACCTTTTCTATTAACACTGTGGTTTAAAATTTTTACTTTCAATATTGTAGAAATTAAAGTTTTAATTTTTATGATCTTTTATTCTAGCTCGTGATGCTGATGAGCGAGAGAAGTGGATCCATGCCTTAGAAGAAACAATTCTGCGACATACTCTTCAGCTTCAGGTAAGTCTTTATGTGGCTTCTGGATGAATAGTCCATTAGTTTTTTGTTGTTTTCTTTTCTTTCTTTCTTTCTTTTTTTAAATAACTGTGAGATTATGTGATGAAAACTTTTAATTTCTGAGTTTCTTATTCTTACCTTTACAGTATTATAAAGTTATAGTCATTTTCTTATGCTTTCTATAGGGTAAAATACTTATTTTTGTTTAGAAATAAGATAGTGCAGTGCAGTATTAAAAGTGAAATGCTATGTTAAAATGTACCAGATTCCTTTTTAAAATGTAATATCTATAGTTGAATGTTGATATTACCAAGTTATATAATAATGTATTGATAATAGATAAGTGCTGAGAAGTTGACCTACTTTTCTTGCTATAGGATTTGGCAATTAACATATGTGCAGGTAGTACTCTTTGGGATGAAAGTGAAAGAAAAAACCTAAACTGGTTTAAGGAAAAAGCAAATCTGGATTAGGTGCTGTTTGAAGTTGGCACCTAAACAATGCCATGAGGACCCAGATCCCCCATCTCCATTTGTCAGTTCCAGTAATTGAGGGTTGGCTTCATTTTTAGTTAGGTTCCCCCCTTATGGTGATGGGAATATGGCTGCAGCAATTCCGGCCTCCCTTCATTGGAACTCCAAGTCTATAGGAGGCTCTTGTTCTTTCTGGACCATGATAGGATTAATAGGTTACTATTGATCATTTTAGCTTCAGTCACTTTCCCAATCCTGACCAATCACAATTTTACAGTCATATGCTGGAGCTGGAATGTTATCTGCTTCACCAGAAATACTTTGCTGATAGCGTAGAAGATGCCCCCCACACCCCAAGCAAAGTTGGAATAAGGAACTATGCTAGGTGACAAAAACACTGAATGTCTAGTCTGCCATACTGAAGGAGCTTATATTGTGGCATACAAGTATAGAGAACTTTTGTTTTGATTTACAGGATTGAATTATAGAAAGATGATGTTTTGTAATCCTTTTTGTCTATTTATCTTTGTCCTATACTAAGAACTAGATTGTTTAGACAAAGTAGTAGTATAGGCTCTCAGGTCCTATAAGGTGGAGAGCTCCTCATCACTTCAACGTATTTAAAAACAGGCTTAAAAAACATTATTCTAGGATGTGATTATTAAGAGACAAAGAAACGAATAGGCTTCTAGACTTAATTAAACTAGGAGATCTGTAAGTTACTGTATGAGCTATGCTTTTAAAAAGCAACTTCATAATTTCAATAGGTTTCTTTTTAAATTAGGCAGTTTTATAAATAACTGTAGCATCATTTCAGCTCTTTGTGATTGAGCAAGAAGATGTTTAAAATTTTTTGTTTTACTTATCAATTAGTTGACATTCAGTATTATATGAAGATAAATGTTTTAAGAATCATATTAGATAAAATGTAAACATTCCCTCCACAGTTGGTTAGACTGACATTCAGTTCTCCTTATGATCTATTCTCAAATTGCTCTTCTAGACATTTCTGCCACTGAACTCCTATGTAAACCTTCTACTAGAGTGCTGTGCTAACTTGCTTTGCTCTGAATACATCTTTTCATTTCTGGTCTCCACATTTTTGTGCATGATGTTTTCCCTCTGAAATGGCTGACTGCCTCCACTGTGCTTTCGTGTACTGCTTCTCTTCTTCAAAGCCCTGTTCAGAACCAATCTCTTCTTGTGGAGCCTCCCCTGACTAACTGCCACTGCCCCCCAATTCAAAGTGATCTCTTTCCTTTGAATGCCATACTCACTGCACAATTCACTAAGTCCTCAAGATAGTCTTCTTATCTTTTAAAGTATATATGACTCCTGCCTCCCCAGTTATGATGCAGATTTCTTCAAGTCGGGTATCTAATTTGATCCAATTTTGAAATTTATGAGCTTTTGCTCAAAAGAGAGCTTACACATCTTTGAGAATAACAGAAAGAAAAAGATAACTTTGAGAATTCTTAGACTTAGATAGCTTTGATATTTTAAAATACATGTAATACACGAGTTCTTTATATATTTTTTCTAAAGTTAATGTATGCAGAAGATAGGACATTTAGAAATATATAATTAAATGTTAATTTGACTCTAATAAAATGGTAAAGATTCTTTTCCCAGAGAGTGAAATGTAGTGAAGAACCTGACTGGTGTCACCGCTTGGATTTAATATCGATATTCAACTTATTCTGTCTGAGTTCCAGTGTTCTCATCTATAAAATGAGGAGAATAAAAGCATCTACTTTATAGGGTGGTTTTGACCATTAAATAAGTTAAATGCAAATTTGCTGAAATAATGCCTAGCTGTAGTAAGAATTTAATAAATGTTAGTTGCCATTACTAATACAACTATTCTTACCATGCCCACTCCCAAAACTTGGCATTCTAAATAGTGCTCAGTAACAATTAAATGAAGAAATAATTGAAGAGATTTATGAACAAACAGATGATGGATAGGTTGCTTTTCCATTTTTTTCTTGAGTATTTTGATATATATATAAAATACTGTTTGGCACTGTGGAGTAGGCATTCATGGTGCTCTCTTTCAAATGGATATGGGAGAGGATTTACATTTCTTCCTTTTCCATTGAGTTAGTTTCAGCTCTATGTTAGCCATTGAACTCTACTGCTTTGGCCTTGTCATTACTGAAAGCTACACCACCTCCATAATATTAAATTTAAAAGTGTTTTATCATTAAACAGTTTTCTTATCTTTTTTTTTTTTTTTTTTTTTTTTTTTTTTTTTTTTTTTTTTGGTAGTTCCCTGGCTGGGAATCGAACCCAGGCTGTGGCGTTGAGAGCGCCGAAGCCTAGCCACTACACCACCAGGGAACCCCCAGTTTTCTTATCTTCATTCTCTTCTACCACTTCTACTTCTTCTGAACTTGCCTTCTCATATTGGTCTGATCTCTGCTTCTCCATTTTTGCTGGCCATTAAGTACCTTTGCTTATCTCACTAGACCTTTAGGGACTCCTTCAGCGATGATTTTGCTATCATCCTTAGAAGTTCTTGTCATGGGATATTTTGTACTGTATACCATTCTGGTTTCCATTCCCCAAGGCCCCCATTGTCTGGTTTCTCTACTTCTAGTTCTGTTAGGGGTTACAAAATCAAGATGGCTGTATCTTTCATGATTTAAATTTTCTCTAACTTTTATTGGATGTCTGTAACTATTTAATGGTCTTCTTATTGATACCTTGTCGTTTGCCATTTAAATTCCCACAGCAGACAGAATTTTTTTTTTTTTTTTTTGTTTTTTGGTATGTGGGTAGCTCCCTGACTGGGAATCGAACCCAGGCCGTAGCGCTGACAGCGCCAGCGCCGAAGCCTTAAGCCACTACACCATCAGGGAACTCCCAAGAATATTTTCATTAATATCTAGTATCTAATTATAGCCTGTTCCCTTACTTATAAAAAAATGTCTCTGTTCTTCTTCAGTACTTCTTAGTGACTCCTCCTATACTCTATTTCGTTGCTTTGCATATTTCAAAGAAAAAAATATTCTTTCCCAAGATTAACACTACACCTATACTCTTGACTTCATGATGTTTCCTTTGAGACTGTGACCTTGCTGTTTCACCTTCCACCAGCCCCCCACTATTTTCATGGATTCAGCTAAAACTTCTGTATAGATGATTCTTTCTCCCTCACCCCACCCCCATCTTAATACCTTTTTGGATATTTTGCTTTGGTCTTACATTCTTGTCTTTGGGATTTTGCCAATTTGAGGTTTCCCTGAAACCCATCTTCGACATGTCTAATACTGAGCTTTATCATTCCTTTCCTCCTCAGCCCCATCTCTCTATCCAGTTTTTCTGTTTCTGTTGATGACAGCACTATTCTCTAAGCCATTGAGGTCTGAAAGTTGAGGATCCTTTTAGGTGATAACTTACAACCTGCCAAACCCAGGAACTTTTTGTTGTTGTTGGTTCCCGGAGCGGGAATTGAACCCAGGCCACGGCAGTGAGAGCGCCGAAGCCTAGCCACTACACCACCAGGGAACCCCTCTTTCTTTTTAAATAGAATCATTCACACTCATTCCTCTACATCCCCTTGACTATTTCCTTGTCTCTATTTCTGGTGCCCTTCTAATGTTCCTGAATTTATCCTCCTCTTCATCCTAAAAGTGAGCAACTTTAATTAATGATCTTAAGGTATCCATAACTGTAAAGCACCTTTAAGTGGTTTACATTTGCCTGTAAGATGGCTCTCTCTGATTTGACCCCAACCTACCTTTCTGCCTCCTGTCCGTACATGTACCTGATGCTCCACACAGAAAATTTTTCTGGTTCCAAGCTTCTACTCATGCTGCTCTTTCCAAGTCCTTACCACCCCCAATCCTCAAATTTGCTTCTATAATATCCTTTCTAGTTATTCAAGATCCAGTGTATATATTACCTTTCATTCTATATTTTTTCTATCACTATAATAAAAAACAGTCTCTTACCTCCTTAACCTCTGCTGTAATTTTCACTTTTGTGGAGCCCATTAACATTCTGCTTTATAATAATAATAATAGCAGCAGTTACTATTTGAGCACTTCTTATGTGCATTATTTCTTAACAATATAATACATACATTATTTCTTAACAGTATAATATTAATATAACTTATCTCCAAATTGAGATTAAAAGTTTCATGAGGCCAGGGAGAGAACCTATCTAATTAATAGTATGTTCCCATAGTACCTGTGCAAACCCCAACAGGCACTGCCAAAGCGTCTAAATATGGTTTAAGAGTCAGTATAGTATAGTAGAATATTTTTAGGCCAGGCTGACCAGGACTTGGGTTCTGGCTCTGCCTTCTTACCCAGCTGTGTTATCTGAGGTAAGTAAACCTCAGTAATCTGACTTTAAAAGTAGGTATAAAACCTCAGTAAAGTAGTTTTGGTAAGATATTATAATATCCCTAACATATCATGCCTTGTATGTTGAAGGTACTCAATACATACTAATTCCACTCCTCCTTCCATTCTGATTAACTATAAATTCATCTGAGCATTTCTTCTATTACACCTTTTCTCTTTCCTTTCCTTATTGTTTCTGCTTCTCTGTGGATATCTGCAAATTGCAATTAGGATAGTCTGAGGATGGGAGAAGACACCTAAAATCTTCTCTCTCATTTTCTATGGAAGTTGATTTCCCAGTAGTCATTCTAAATTTGTGTTAGCTTGTGCTATATTTTCACATATTTACACACAACTAAATTAGGATATTCCTTGAAAGGAGGCTGGAGGGGCTGCCGAGCCTCTTAATCCCCTCTTGTTAGCCTGTAAGGGGGTTTCAGTGGGTGTTTGATGATACTGATAGATGGAGAGAAACTTCATATTCTTTATTTACACTAGTAAGCTTTAGTATCAACTAAATGCTGAAATATTGCCAAGCAAGGGATTGCTCACTGAAGAAGACTTAGGATGTTACAACCTGTAGGTTTTGCAGTATCCTATATTTTACAGGATATAATGAATAGCACCTTGTCTAGATGTCATACAGGTGTAAATCAGCTTTATAAACTTGAGTAAATTTGGACCCCCGTTTTAGAAAAACTCTGCAAGCCCAGAAACCAGTGTATAAAGTATTATAATGTTATTTAATGTTGCCAAATGTAAAGCTAGGTATAAATTTCATGGGTTTAAAATATTATAGAACTAACTATATTGAAAAGAAAATTGCAAATTAAATGCAATGCACAAAGCAATAAAATCTAAATTAACAATGTGATGAATGATATTGCCTTGCTAAAAGTGGGTCACTACTTATAATTTGAAAATGAGCTGACTGTTACTAGGTTATAGATTTCTTTTAAGTTTGGCATGCATATACTACTGTGTGGAATGTGATGATCCTGTTATGTCATCACTTTTTCTGTTCTGACTGCATTCGATTTATAATTTTTTTTTTACTTTATGATGGAGTGGAAGTTATACCCATTCAGTAAAAACTTTACTTCAAATTTTTATCTTTTTCTGGGCTACCTCTATGTGGTATGATACTCTCCTGTGATCCTGGGCAGTGGCAGCCAGCAGCAGCTCCCTATCACATGGGTAAACAACTGAAGCTATATAGTGTATACTCATTGTGTTAGATGATTGTGCCCAACTATAATGTAAGTGTTCTGAGCATGTTTACAGTCAGATAGGCTAAGCTATGATGTTCAGTAGGTTAGGTGTATTAAATGGAGTTTTCGATTTAATGATATTTTCAACTTAATAACAGCTTTATTGTAAGTCTAGGAGCATCTTACTAATTTTTATAGATTACCACAAATGAGAAGAGCAGATTGTGGCAGAGAGTTTTTGGATTCCAATTTGAAAACACTCATGTAGATGTCTATCTAATTGAGTAGTATAGACTTTTAAATTTTTTGCTTTTATGCTATAGCCGAGTTGCTTTTTAAAAAATTTTGTATACTAAATGGTTTCTGTGATTATTCTTTGAGCCAAGAAATTGGGCTATAATTGTCCATATGTATAAGTTTATGTAGGCCACTGTAAATTGTGTTTTAGGTGGTTATCAAATTGGAATTTAATTACTACTGTCTTGTAATTTTATAATTTTTGCCCTTCACTCTTTGTTCAGTATCCATTCATTGGCTTTGAGCTCAAGCCCCTAGAGAGAAAGGACATGATACTTTGTGACTGAGGGGAGAGTAGCTGAGAAATTAGTCTTTAGTTTTAGTACTTTGAGACTACCCTCTTTTCTATAATAGCTGTATGGCTAACTGGGTAACTAAGATTAATAGAAAATTTTTGAGTATTTTTCTTGAGTGTTAAGCTACTTCACTGAAAATTAGCTTTTTAAACATACATTTCAATTTCTCAGAGTGTAAAGATCTGTTTACTACCATTGTATTGTTTCCCCTGGCCTCATTAGATTTTATTTTTGTGTCATGTAGGATACATGTTTTCTTTTTCTCCCTTGAAGTTCTTTGTTTCCCAGAGGAAATGACTGCAATATAGATGTGTCATCTCTTCCACAGTTTGCAGAGAAGTAGCCAGTTACTTGGGTTTCCTATAACAAAGGAAAATTCCTCTAAGGCCTGTTGCCAACTTTGTTATTATTGAGGGCAGACAAATCTCTGGCTCATAAATTGGAACTTAGGATTCTAGGATTCATTTTTTAAAATAATTCTATTATATTAGTGTTGGACCATCTAACTTGAATTCTTTGAAGACAAATAAACAGATGGTATGGTTTTACAGATGCAAAAGGTTATTCCTTTAACTTCCAGAAATTTAAATGTGTTTTTATGGAAATCTTTTAGAACTTACAATTTTATTGCCTTCTCCTCTTTATAAAAATACATTAAAAATTTTTAAGGAGAGAGGGAGAGTCAAATATATGGTAATGGAAAGAGAACTGTGATGAATACATAATGCAACACATAGATGATGCACTGTAGAATTGTACACCTGGAACCTATGTAATTTTTGCTAACCAGTGTCACCCCAATAAATTTAACAGTAAAAAACATTATTTTTAAATACTGCATGCTCAATTTAGAACATATAGAGAATAACTTCAGAAAAGTTATTTGGTAAATATTTATGAAACACTTCATGTGTTCCATGTACTATACAAGTTGTAGAAGATATAATTGTGAATAGATGACATATTATCCTTGCGCTTACAGAGCTCAGTCTAGTATAATGAAGAAAATAAAAATGATGAGGATTTAATTTTTAAAAATTACATAATGACATATGAGGTCGGACAATTAATTTTGTGAACTAATCCTAGAAAACGTGCTACATATACCTCATTGCTGAGTATCACTACAGTCACCTTCGAAGTACTGCCCTTGGGAAGCTGTGCACTGACAGCAGCGTCTAGTCCACCCTTCAAAGCAGTTTTGGAACTCTTTTTCTGGAATGGCGATCAGAGCTGTCATTGTACCCAAAATCTGACAATTAAGTTCACAAACTAGCCATTGTGCACCTTGCCAAGGTTATGACACCTTACTGAGTTGTTTGTACAGTGCTGCCAACGTAAGTGCACTGGGGTAAGTTCACAAACTTAATTGTCAGATTTTGGTACAACAACAGCTCTGATGGTCATTCCAAAAAAAAGAGTTCCAAAATTGCTTTGAAGGGTAGACTAGGTGCTGGCGTTGGTGTGTAGCTTCCCAAGGGGAGTACTTTGAAGGTGACTGTAGTGATATTCAGCAGTGAGGTATGTAGCACTTTTTGTAGGATGGGCATGCAAAATTAATTGTCTGACCTCATATAATTACAGCGGATAAAAGCTTGAACTTTTAAAATGAATGGTAATTACACAATACACAGCCATTTCACCCATCTTGTGGCAAGTAGCTATGTACTTCTTTTTTTTTTTTAAGTTTAAATTTCATTTAGAAGGATACGAAAATATATTTTGCAGAAAGAATACTAAGTGTATTCCAAGGACAGCTTTGCAACCTCCCACACTTTCATTATCCCACAGTTTAGTTGACCTTCATGATTTGAATAAACTGTGGCCAAAGTTCTAGCACAGGTTTCCAAAGAAGGAAGAGAAAACATCTATATGACTATGTAAGAGTGGAAGCTCTTAGGCTGGTAAAGTGGCCTTTTAACAAAGGGAAGACTCTTAAGCTGATAGACTAGTATGGGCTGTCTCAGTTAACTGAGAGCGCCTGAGCTCTCTGCTCAGCTTTTCAGAATGGTGGGGAAGTGAGCCATCAGATTTGCTTTTTGGATGCTGAGAGAGCAAAATCATCACTTATCTTTGTGTTCCTAAAATCACATGCCTTTGGAGAGACTCTTTTTTCTCCTTGCAGGATATTTTGTCCTGTCCAAAATGTCCACAGAGACATTTGGTCTGTGCCAAACTGCTAATCCTCTTTCTTGCCATAGACTTGTTTTCCAACTAATGGAACTTGAGTTGCTTTACCCCATTTTCAGTTACTTAAAATGCTATAACCGAGTGCTTTTGGAGAGTTGATCAAAGTGGTATTGTGACATAGAATATATTTTAATTTTTACAATCAAATCAGATTTTAAGATTTCAAGAGCATTTAGGAGCTGTATACTTCTTGCTGTATACTTTAGGAGCTGTAACTTAAATTTGCAACTCATGTTTTTAATGAAATCTGTAACTTGTTTTAGAAGAAAGTTAAGTGATCAATATAGATTTTTACCTGTAAAAATTGGGACAGTAGTACCTAATAGAATTTTAAAAACTGAATGGTACTACTAAAAGACTAACATAGAAAATCATCGACATTCTGCCCTTCTACTTTCCCTGTTCTGCTTGGTAGACTAGTCATTTTCAACCCTTTTTAGCTGTTTATGCTGCTATTTTTATACCATAGTAGCTGGCATTTCATTCATTCAGCAGGCATTAAGCACCTAATCTATGCCAGTGCCTGTGTGAGATAATGCTGAAGATATAATGGTGAACAAGGCAGTACTGTACACCATCATAGTCCTTGTGGGGTTATATAGAAGGTATTCATTCCTATTGTTTCATAATATATTGAGAATTGAAATAATTTACAAATTAACTTCTGGAACATGGTGTCCTTGATTGTAAGGTAGGGGCTGCTTCTACCATGTGCCAAATGGTGTATTTATTCCATCGTGCCAAATTTTCTACATGGAAACTTAATTGGCTGAGTTTAGTTTTGAGACTTCCAGGTACTCATCAGACAAAATAATGTAGCTACATATCCTGTTTCCAAGAGTTGTCTTTTAATGTCGTTATATCTGCTCCATTCATTTGGCCTGAGTTGCTAGGCAAATTCCTAGGGAAACTGATTTTTAAAATTTTTTTCCTTCTTTTTTTTCTTCTATTTCTGTCAAAAGTATTTGTCATATATGTCTGCGATGACATTAGAGCAGAATATAATTTACAGGTAAACACTAGTGGACTCTAGCAGAAATATTTTTCAAAGTAATACATGAATTCTGTATAGCTAAAGTTTGACTGTTGTTTACTCAATAGAATTCTTGCCATTTCAAAGACCGCCCCTCGCACTTTGAATTTTAGTGTTGTTTTTCTCAGATTATTTTATATATATGAGGTATTTTGTATCTGTGTATGTGATGCAGCAAGAGGGAAATTTAATTTTGTTTATTTGTTTTGTATTTGGTTTTACATTTTTTGTATTATTGAGAAATAATTGACATATATCACTGTATAAATTTAAGGTGTATAGCATGATTGGTTTTTTAATAATTATTAATAATCATAGTCTATTTTTCTTTATCTTGAAAAAAATTAAATACCAGTTTAATTTAATTACTTAGTTGTGTAGTTCAAAGATAAGTATTGAAGATCCTTTAAATACATGGATTGGATGGATTGGTAATCAGTTGCCATATATGGGTTTAAGGCATTGGTCACTTAACTGTCACTTAACTTCTGAAACAACTTGTGGATTTCTTTAACAACACTTGAGTTGTCAAATTTGCTTATAAGTCCTACAATTTCTTGGGATAAAATGGGTAAAGTTGCCTTGTATTGTATAATTACTCTTCCTTTTAAATGCTATCTATTTTATGCACACTGACTTTACACTAGGATTAGGAAAATGAGAACTATATGTCTATAACAAATAGTTATCTCTAGTATGAAACTGTGATCTCTTTAAATATGTAACTAGAATGTAGAGTTTTTTATATATATGAAATTGAGGAAAACTCAGTATTATTGTTAAGAGGCTGTCATAAATCATATTCTCTATTGCCATTACCCCTAATCTTAACATTAAACCTGGAAATAAAACCTAATGATAATTGGGTCCACTAAATTTTTACTAGAACTTAACTATTTACATTAAACTGTCAAAAATGATAGTGTATTAGATTTTGAAACTGTTGACCCATGATGATGGTAATAGGGGATTTGGAGGACACTTTCTAAAAAATCTAAAGTCCTTGATGATCCCATGGGTCTTTCTGTCTAGCTGGGGAGATAAGCACATGAAAGAACTGGCAAGCAAAAATTATATAAGTAAGTATTATGTCTATTACATAAGGGTCAAAGAGTATAGTACATAGACAGAATTGGATGCATGGGCTTTTCCTTCCTGGCCCGGAGAACTCTTTGATCAGCTAATATTGAATTAAGTCCTTTGGGCTTCTCAGGCACAAAATAAACTGCTAGAAAAGCAGATAAAGGAAAATTTTAAAGGGTATTAGTAGAGGTTGTTTAGACATTGACCATGTCCATTTGGCAAAATTAACATTTTTTTTCTCCATCAGTATTTATAGTTTGATATTTATCATAGAACTGTTTATTTTCAGAATCTATTTCCATAGGAAATGTATTATTGAACACCTAATATGTACCAGGCATTTAGCTACATACTGAAGATACTATGCTGAACAAAATTAGATACCTAGACCCTTGCCTCATTAAGCTTATAGTCTAGTAAAAACATTTATCAAAATCAACAATCTGATTTAAAAATGGGCAGAGATCTGAATAGACATTTTTCCAAAGAACACATACAAATAGCCAACAGATACATGAAAATATGCTCAACATCTAGGAAATGCAAATCTAAATCACAATGAGATACCACCTCATGCCTGTTAGAATGATTAGAATTATCAAAAAGACAAGAAATAACAAGTGTTGGTGGAGAAAAGGGAACTCCTGTGTACTGTTGGTGGAGGTGTAAATTGGTGTAACCACTATGGAAAAGAGTGTGGGCATTCTTCAAAAAATTAAATATAGAACTACCGTATGATCTAGCAGTTCCACTTCTGAGTATTTGTGTGAAGAAAACAGAAACACTAATTCAAAAAGATATATGCACCCTCATGTTCACTGCAGCATTATATACATTAGTCCAGATATGGAAACAACCTAAGTGTCTATTGATGGGTGAATGAATAAGAAATTGTGATATACATGTATATACACCCCTCCCCAAAACAGAATATTAGTCAACTATGCAAATGATGAAATCTTGCCATTTGTGACAACATGAATGGCGTTAAGTGAAGTAAGTCAGAGGGAGACAAATACCATATGCTCTCTCTTACATGTGGAATCTAAATTTGAAAAATAAAGTTCATAGATACAGAAAACAGATTTGTGGTTGCAAGAGGCAGGGAGTTAGGGGTAGGAGAAATGTGTGAACTATTTTTTGGGATTTTTTAAATTTAAATAAATGAAACAAAAAATTTTTTAAAGAATAATGAACATAGAAAGCAGAGCAGTGGTTGCAGAGACTGACTGCCTAAGGGGCACAAAGGGAAATATTTGTGGTGATGGAAATGTTCTCTTTTTCTTGATGTGGTGGTTACATGTATGCATACATTTATCAAAATACAATGTCCGCAGAAGTAACACCCTTTTTAAAGTAGTTATAGTATTGTTACAGAATTACATACTTATGATTTTTAAATAAAAGATTTGGTATAGATTACTAGCTCATAAAAAAGGGCATTACTTCTCCCCGACTCTGTATATTGCGCAGTGCATCTAAAGTGGATGTATTTTATTGTATGTAAATTCAAGCTCAGTAGTTAATTAAAAATAAAACACATGTAAAATTATACCTGTGATAAATTTCACATAGGAGAGTTACATGGGCTATGAGAACATAATAGGAAAATTTCACGTAGGCAGGAAGGAAATGAAGAGTAAAAGTAAATTAAGCGAAGGGTGGGGACTGGTGTCAAGGGGACAGTGTAAAAGACAAAAGCATGTGTCAAGGCCCTGAGGTTGGAAGGTCCATGGCAAACTGAAGAAGCTGGAAAAAGGCCATTGTGTGGAGTGTAGAAAATGAGCGAGTGGAAGATATAAGATGGAGCTAGGGGGCAGGTAGGGATGGCTAAACCTTATAGGCTGAGCTGTATCCTAAGCACAATGGAAAAAAGTTGAAGTTCTTTTGTTAGGGGAAGGGGAGCGCGTGATGAGGGTGTAATGAAATTGGTTTTGGAAACCAGTTACTTTGGTTATAGTGTTGAGAATGAATTGAAGGAGATAGGGTAGATTTGGGAAGACTTTTCTAAGGAGATTATTGTGGACAGAACTGAGAATGTGTTTAGGAGGTAAAAATGACAGAACTTGGTGATGGATTGAATGTCGCATGAGGGCAGCATTAAGGACTGCTAGGTTTATGGTTTGGATATTAGACTGGGTAGTAGTGATATAGGGGAGCTCTGGAAGAGGACCAGGCTTTTGAGGAGTGAATACTGGGAAGAAGGGAGTGTGTTTGATATTGGACATTTTGAAAAAATGTACATAAAACAAACGGAAGGTATCTTTAACACTGAATGCAGCACGCATTTATTGAGCCTTTTGTGCTGTTTCCACTATGCTTGTTGTAGCAGGTACCAATAGTGCTACAAAAATTTATTAGCTGCTTAGGAATTTAGTAGTTACAGACATATATAAATAACCATAAGGAAAATAGTAAGAACAGAAAAGGAGATTGTGCTCCAGATCAGTAAATTACTCAATCATGCCTGTGATTTCCTGCATTTTGGATGATTTTCTGTAGAGGTCTTCCAAGTCCGAACTTTTGATCTAATTTGAAGTTATAACATTTGGATTCCCGAAGCATCTTCACAAGCCACCTACATTCCTTATGGAGCTGTGGCACAACAGCAGGCCCACGGTATTTCCCTGTATTAATAAAACAGGCATCCATACTTTTGTTTATTGATATAATGTCTCTTCCCCTCACTCCCTCCCCATCTTCACTCCAGCCCCCCCAACCCCCACGACACAAACAACTTTCCGGAAGTATGCAAAAGTAGTTAATAACTTGGTAAGGTGAAACTAGGCTCCACAGCTGCCAAAATATTGGGAATGGTGAGCTAGAAACTGGTGGGTGTAAAGCACGTTTATGTCTGATCCGGTCCTTAACTCAGTCAACACTCTAGGAATCACCTGGGCCTTCAGCCGTAAGTGAGGTTAAACTCTTTCAGGTGGCCGACCTCCTTTTCCTGGGGGCGGCAATCGCGTGTCCCGAGGCAGAGGTCCTGGCGCATGGCGCAGCCCCTGGCTCCTAGGTGAGCCCTGGGCTCCAACGAGGAGGCGTCTGCTTTGACTTTGGGCAGGACCCGGGAGCCAGAACTGGGCCCTCCAGGTGACCGCCTGCTACTGCCCGCCCCCAGTAGAGGCTGGCTCTTTTCCTACCTCTCCACCCCAAAATTGTCCGAACCGCCAATCGTCAGCCGCTTACCTCCTTTACAGCAGGTGACCCATGGCCAATCGCCAGGGGTCTCTTTGCCAGGAGCCTACACGTCCAGCCAATCGGTGAGGCCCCTAGGCAGGGGTAGGGACGGGGCAAGGGTAGCAGTTAAGGGGTGTCTCCAGGACTAGCTGAAGCTACCCGGACTGTCTGCGGCGCAGCCCAATCCGGTTGAGGGGGGAAGTAAAGGGGTGCTCGGAAGCGGTCTGCGGCTCCGTCCCCTGGAGGCACAGAGGGCGGGGGCCTTTGCGAATGGCTTTCTTGCTGGCCAGTTGCGGAGTGAGTAGACCCCGAAGGTCTGGGAGAGGGGCCGGCCCCCACCCCTGAGTCCCCGGGGTCCCTGCTGTCTGCCCGGGCGCGAATGTCGCTTTCTTCTTGCCTACTTCCCGCCGCCCTCTGGGGTGAGTAGGACGACGTGGCCGCCCAGGCGCTCTCTTTCCCGGGGAGCTCTCCTCACTCTCGGCCGACATGGGTTTGGAGGCTGAGGGAGGGCCTCCTGTTCCACCGAGAGGTCTTTCACCACCAAACCAGATTAGATAGAATCTCTTCCTCTTTTTTGGATTCATTTTTGTGGAATTCAGTTTCCCTTTTGCAAAATGTCTCAAGATATTTTAAATACAAAAGTTCAGCTTTCTGATGATGTGAAAGCTTAATTTTGACCCGTTGCCCATTAATAGAGTGTCCGGTTGCAGGCCAAACATTTTCGTCCTTTTTTCTTTTTTGGCATTGTGTTCTTCCCTGGCCCAGAGAGAGAGAGAGAGAGAGAGAGAGAGAGAAATAATTATGGGTACTACTACTTGTGAGTATGTGTGTGGGGAAGGAGGTGGTTATATACTTTTTGGGTAACTTGTGTGAAAATACCGAAAACTTGGGAATAGTTGTGTGGTGCTCATGATAACCGAAGAGGGAAGGTTTAAGTTTTCAGCACATCTTAGTTATGGAAAATTGAGTATAATGAACAGATTAGGAGGCATGTTTGAATAATGCATTTTTGCAGCATTCATACTGTATTTAAGTATTTTTGTTATGATTGAGAAATGTTTTGAACTTTGTGCTAATATGAAGTAACATTTGGTTTTGCTTGTTGATTAAACTGTTTATTTTTAACTGTTAAGAAATTAAAAGCAAATCAAATAATTATTTTTTCTAGTTTTGGTGGAGAACCTGGGAGTGATCTTAGAATAGCAGTTTTAAGACCTTTTGTAGTGAACTTTAAATTGGAAATTCTCATCCAACTGTGAATCATCTCAGTTCACTGCTGTATTTAACTGAGATGGTGCTAAAGCCCTTTAGTGAATAGTGTTAACATCTCTTTTACTTAGGATTTTTTTAACTTTAACTTTTTGTGCTCAACAAGAGACAACATAAATAAAAATACCATATTACCTTACCTAGAGCAGGGACGGTATAAACCACTAAAAATCAGATTTTTAGTTTGAGAACTTAAGTGGGAAATAAGAAGGATAGTAGAGAAGCTGAATCTGTTTCCCCCCGAGTTTGGTTTACACAGAGAGGACATACTTGATTCTTGAAGAGCCTGTCCATAAATACTAGACTCCAAAGGCTCTGTTGATCACATTCGTTTTGATCTTCTAAAGTTCTAGATGTTATGTTTTTGTTTTTGTTTTTAATGTGAAAAGATTGTGTTTGGCAATAATGTAACCACTGAACCATTCTCATTTGATAAGATCAGCAGGGAATTTAGTTCCATGTAAGTTTGGGTCATCCAGGAAAGAGCATTTCAGTACAATCATATTCTGCTGATTGGAAAATCAGGCAGTTGCATGGTTTGCAGTCTTTTGCTTGAGAATGAGGATATCATGCTTTTAATATAAAAAGCGAATTCTAGGATGACCCCTGGGATATGTGATGTTCTATCAGTATCTAAACTTTATGGTATAGAGTGATAATTAATGTTTATGGGGATTCTATAGAAAAATACAATTTTTGTGATTGCTATAATGCACTTAGCCTAAAATTATATTTAGGAAGATTTTTCAGTAAAGGTTTAAACAAAGATTATGTTTGAAAGAATAATTCTTAGGCTGAAAATGTAACTAAGTGAAGTATCTCTCCCTAAAAGTTCCACCACACACAGGCAATTAGTCATTTAAAGCCATTTCCATCTCCCTTATCTTCCATGTCCATCACCAGGTCCTGTTAAACTTGCCTCAGTAGTGTCTCTTGGATTTGGTCTGGTTTTTTCCACATGATAATACTTTAATTCAAGCCCTCATGATCTCTCAGCGAGATTTTTGCAAAACCTTCTAACTATTTTTGCAGTCACTAGACTCCCTCTTTATCCAAAATCAAATCCAACTGAGTCACTCCTGTGCTTAACAGTCTCTTTTGGGTTCCCCTTGCTAAAGTCCAGCTGTGTGGTGTGTCCTTCAAGGCCCTTCACAACCTAGTCCTAATTTCTCTCTCCTGAGTTTGAACTCAGCTGCAGATGCTTTTACCCCAGGTATCTCTGTTCCAGCACTGTGAACTGTTAATCATTTAAAACACACCGTAGGCTTTCATAGTTCTTTGTCCTTTCACAGACTTTCCCTCCTGCTTAGAATTATAATTGCTCAGAATTCTATCAAGTGATAAAACTCCAGTTCTTCCATTAAGATACAACTTGTATGTTACGTTTTCTTTGATGTCTCTTCCTTCAGACAAAGTGAGTTAGAATTACTCTAGTCCTTTGGGTGCCACCAGCACTTTATATTTCTCTCTGTATTATATAGCCTTCACTAGGTTGCACTATATATATATTTTTGTTCACATACTGATTCTTGTATTAGACCAAGCATGTCCAATTTGAGGCCCACTGGCCACATACGGCCCCGGATAGCTTTGAATACACCTCAACACGAATTCCTAAATGGCCCAGGATGACTTTGAATGCGGCCCAACACAAATTCTTAAAACATTTTAAGATTTTTTGGTAACCCTTTTTTTTTTTTAGCTGATCAGCTATAGTTAGTGTTAGTGTGTTTTTATGTGTGGCCCAAGACAGTTCTTTTTCCACTGTGGCCCAGGGAAGCCAAAAGATTAGACAACCCTGTAGACTCTTATCTTCTAAACATGACAGGTCCTTACTCATCTTTGTATCCCCAGGGCCTCTGTCCTTAGTTCAGTGCTTGGCACATAGTAGGTATTCAATAAATGCTTGTTAAATTATCAAAATATATAACTTAATTATGTCTTAAGTGTGCAGACCTTTGGCTCAGTTTTACTGGGATTAAGTTTTTCCCTGTGAGTTAGAAATGTTACCTAAATCACCAAGCTCCCTGGTTGCCACAACATCTGAGAGACAGGTTTGGAGAAAATGCTTAGAAACTAGGGGCAGGCCGATAAAGTTTGCTTCCACTGTAATATTTTTTTGTTATATTAGACATATCTGGATATAACTGGTTCTGTGTAGTCACATGGTATCTCCCCTCCATCATTCTTAACGTTGCACACACAAATGCTTACATTTTTTTACCCAGTGCACATCTAAATGGGAAAGTGTTCAGATACTTGGTTCACACAGTGTGCTGTTACTGAATTCTTGATAGCGGAAAAGTTCTAATATTTTTGAAATTTTTGAAAAAGATGAGTACTTCTTAAAGAAAGAAGATTATTACAGGTGATGAAACTTGAGTTCATCATTATGATCACCTTCCCAGCCCAGGCCTGAGTTTTGAAATTTTTTCAGCTGAGGTAATCCCTTATGGAGGTATTAAAAGACTGGCTTTTGTTCTCAGGGTCATAATGATGGACCACATTTCATCACCTGTAATGATCTTTAAGAAAGCCTCACATTCTTTTTCAAAAATTTCAAAAATATCGGAGGAGCTTTTTTTGCTGTTAAGAATTCAGCACACTGTTTGAACCAAATGTTTGAACCCTCTTCCATTTCGATGTGCACTGGGTGATAAATGTAAACTTTTATGTGTGCAAGGTCAAGAATGATAGAGGGGAGATACCATGTGACTACACAGGACTCGTCATATACAGCTTTGCCTAATATAATAAAAAAATATGGTGGAGGCAAAATTTATAAGCTCATCCGTGTATGTTATAAATGGTGAGCAGATTCCCTCTCCTCCCAATCTGTATTAAAGAATACTGTTAATAGCAGTGTCAGCAGAACTTGGTTATGTGGTAGTCTCATAGGAAAGAGAGCACGTTGTTAGCTAAAGAAGTCAGAGACTGCTGAGAAGGAATGAAATGTGAGCTCATTCCAGAAGATTAATTAATGGTTATTTATATTTGCTATTATCTATATTGTTCTTGAAGATATTCTTTGAAGATGATAATACTTAGCACATAACAGATATTCATCAATGAGTATGTCATGAAGGGATGTTGGTGTTGTGCATCAGACTTGTAGTTCTTTCCATGTTGGAGTTCATTTATTTCTGAAGACACTTTTTAAGAACTTTGCTTCTTTGCTCTACTGATGGAACAAGTTATTTTATTTTTTCCAAAATGTGCCACTTCATCCAGGTTATTCTGCTTACTCAGTTGTTTCTTTGTATTCTCTGCATTCCAAAGCATGTTTTAAAATCTGGTTGCATTAGTTTTTCTCACTCAGTTTCAAGGTTACACTAAATGATAGTCTGCTTGTGCTTTAACATTATTTGTCATATTGTTGAGGACTTGGCTGCAGTTGAAACCTATGAGTTCTTATTGTCTTTCTTTAAATAAAATTTAACTTTTTCAAAAGTGAGTAAGTGGACCCCAGGTTCTTCCAGTATGGTGAGGTATTTACTAACCTGGTGAACATGGTTATTTACCTGGAGAAACTGGCTTTACAGAATCCTGGAACTGGAAGGGATCACCGAGTTTTATAGTGGAGGAAATAGTCTCATAGAAGCCAGGTGACTTGCCCAAAGTCACAGAGACTAAATAACTAAGACTAGACCTCTTTTTTATTTCTAAGGAGAACTGATGTGCTCTGCTCTGGTGCCCCTCTTCATCCTTTGCTCACCTTACTGCCTAAACCCCAGGGATTTTTTCAGTTCAGCCACTAATTTTGGTTGTCTTTCAGAGTCAGCATCTGGATCTGAAAAATAACATCTACTTCTGTTTCTCATTTGGCCTGGAGTGTGGGGGTACACCTTTTCTGGTTAGTCTTCATTTCCCCACAGATTCATTCTCTGCTTTCCTCTGCTCTCTGCTCCAGGAGGCTGACCTTTACAGCTGTGTCACGTGCTATCCTTTATCCTCCGGCTGCTGGGTAGGTTTAGTGGTGGGGAGGCAGCGGCAGAAGAGGGACGAAAGAGAAGGGAGAAACTTTGGCGGGTATTTATTCCTCTTGCTCCTTCTCTGATTTGATGCATTTTTGGCAGTGGCTGTTTCCTGCAAACTAGAGCAGGCCTGGGCGGATGTTTTCAGGGCAAGCGCTACATTTCAAAGTGTTGTGGTCCACTAGCTGTTCATTTTATTATTCAGGCGGTCACCCCCAGATTCTTGGCGGTCCACCAGTGTACTGCAATTGCCCAGCCCTGAACCTTAGTGTCATTTGAGTAGCTCTTCCTCTGATTGGCCTATGGGAACATTGTTTCCTTCCTTGCTCCTTCAGGTTTGGAAGGGTAAGGCTTCCCCTTGTTTCTAATTCCTGTGTTTTTAAGTATCCATTATTTGTTTGTTTCCTTAACCCTGCCCTCATTTCCCTGGTCACTTCATTAAAGAGAATTTCAGACATTCCATCTGATTATGCTGTTTCCATTCGTGCTCACTCCTATAACCGTTTTCTCCTCCGCATCTCTTTCCAGATCCTGCACTCTAAAATGTTACCTCTGTGAAACTTTTCACATCTCCTTAACTTTCTCCTTTGGATCTTCTTAGATCGATCGATCTCTCTCTCTCTCTCTCTCTCTCTCTCTCTCTCTCTCTCTCTATCTCTATCTCTATCTATCTATCTATCTATCTATCTCTATATATATATATATATATATATATATATTTTTTTTTTTTTTTTTTTTTTTTTTTTTTTTTTTTTTTTTTTTTTTTTTTTTTTTTTTTTTTTTTTTTTACCATGCCTGAATCAGTTATTTGTAGACAGATGTTTATATCCTCCAATAGAGTTGAAATCCTTAGGGCAAGGTCTCATATCTGCTTCATCTTGGTACCCCCAAAGCATCCAGCATAGTGCCGTAGTCATAAGAGATTCCCAGTGAATAAATTATTACTGTAACACTGAATTCTAAGCCCAGAGTAGTATGTGTAAAACAATGCTCATGAGACTGAGCATGACAGAATGAGTTCTTAGCTTTACAAGTCAGCTGTCATTGCCAGGTCTTGTTTCTTACACTGTCTTCCTTCCCATTCCATTTCTTTTTTTTTCTTAAAAACTTTTGAGTAGCCTTACAAAAATTCAGAATCCATACTTATAATAAATCCTTTATAACAGCTGAGTTATTTATGATTTTTAAAATGCATTCTCTTTTATAATCTACAAGAACTTCTAATACTTTGATTACTTTTTATGTTTAAATGTTAATTGGGTAGGTACATTTCAGAATTTATTTTATTCATTTGTAAAATTTCTGTTGAACACTTGCTACAAACCAAGCACTATGCTGGGGAATACAAAACAAAATCCAGTCCTCATGAGCATATATTCTAGTCATATTTTAGACCATCTTCATAGATTCTTAAAATAGTTAAACTAAATCAGGGTAATTTTGTATTACACATTAAACTACTTTAGCAATAACTGAACCTGTTTCCTTTTGTTTGATATTCACTAGCAGCTGAAATCATTCATATATACACACCCACACACACACCCACACACACTTTTGGCATATATAATTTTTAAAGGATTGATGCCAAACCAATTATAAAATCTGTTCTTTTTAATTAATGCTTATTGTTTTTGCTCTGTTTTGTTTGATTGGTTCATGTGAGATGTAATCCTTTTAGGACTGATTGTATTTCAGTGTTATATTTTGCTATACAAAGAGATTCAGTTTTGTTAGAATATATGACTATATGAGATGTTTTTGAAAACATTTTGTAATTTTCAATAAGGATTGTGCTATGAATGGAAATTCTGCAGTTATTTCAAAAGTTGAACTATTAAAACACTCAGTTTAACGATTCATGTGTTTAATGTGAATTTCTCCTAGTTATGCATTGATCATATTTCCAGGAAACTTAGCTAAAACTTTTGTTTTTGGTGAACCCTTAAAATAATGGAGACTTTTTGCTTTCTAAAATGCTTTCAAGCTGAATGATAGCCAGTAGTCTGAGGTTGAAGAGGGAAAGAATGTATTTTTTTCATCTCATACTAGTAAGCCATACAGAGCTTATTAAAATCTTGGAATGACTTAACCTGTGACTTTTAAGAAAGATGTTGCTAGTAGCTTGACCAGCTAGTGTGTGGAAAGAAAATTTTGGGCTGGTTGTCAACCCCATGTGGTCAAATAGTGCTTTGTTGAGAATGATATTGTAGGTGTTTTTGTTTTTTATGAGTTTGCTTTCTTGAATGTTGTGTCATGATCAAGTTATTGGCAGGAAGGATGCGGGGGGAAATTAAGTATTCTGCTTTGTTTTACTGTCCTTTTTTTCTTGTTTATTCTAGTATATTGGTGATTGCTAATTTTAAGTGCTTTTGGCTAGTTTGTGTTTTACATTGTAAATGATATCATAAATTCATTATACTGCATTTTATTTTGCTTGGAAAGGTGTACCTCAGCAGCTTCAGAATTGCCAGATTTACATTCTAAAGCTATTTTAGCATTTTGTAGATAATTTTAAAAGAATAATGCTGATAATTTTGCAAGCTAAAAGTTACAACACTTTTGAAAAATATTTATAATCTTACAGTTTTCTACTAATTTTTACTTAAAGTGTTTGAACTTAAATAAATAAATGCATACTTATAAAAAAATCAGAAAACATGAATGTATAAAGTAAAAAACTAAGGGGGCCCCTGTCTCAAATGTCCCTTCCCTCAATCCCACTCCTCAGGAATAATATATGTTTCATGTGTTTTTACGTGTGTGTGTGTGTGTGTGTGTGTGTGTTTAAATAGCTTTTTAAAAATGTAACTTCCATATTACTGGAGTCTCCATTTATCTAGCATAAGGTAAGCACTCAGTTAATATAGACTTGAATTCTGGTGTCTTATTTCTATAGTTTGATTTCTACATTCAGAGCCTATAAACTCAACCTTTTTTTCATTTTATGCATATTTGTTTTTAAGTCACTGCACTCTGAAACCTCTGAATCAATTTATGCCTTCCAGATAGTTCTCTCTCTAAAATGCTAGTTGCATTCTTTATAGATAAGTTATACCATATAATTTCATGGCCAAACTGGCCATGAAGAAGGTTGCTAATAATTTTGCAGACAAATTATTATGTAAACAGGGACTGACCCAGACAAACTAGGATATATGGTCATTCAGTTTTATAAACTTCAAGTTTTGTTTGTTTTCTTTAGTTTTGATAATAACTTTTTATATGAGTATATTGAATAAATTGAGAGAGTCTTTTGGAAAGGCAAGTTATCAATGATTAAATATAAGTAAATGGTACTAATTCCAAACTTCTTTTGTGCAGTTGTTTGAGTAACCACATCACTTTATGGAATCAATATTAGTGTTTTGTTCTATAAGTCAAAAGGTTACAGAACAGTGTCAGCATTAGACAGATCATAAAGAGTAAGCAGTTGTGCTAAAAGTTTTTATTAAAGTTTATGAATTTTGAGACTCATGTCTGTACCTGATTCCTATTTGACAAAGCATTTCTTTTTTTGGTCCCAACTATATGAGCAATTCAGATGTGGGGTGAGGGTGTGTATTTTTTTGAACATATTTAATGTTTGCATATTAATTATGCATATAATGTATATTTTCTTTGCAAATTTAGAGATAAAAGTGATTCTCTTTTTCAAAGAACTAATGTATTTTCAAAAACCAGATAATTTTATGGAGAAAAGGCTTTCTTTTTATTGTTTGACTCTTTGTCACCAAGATCATAATTCAGTACAATTTACCTTTTGTGATTCAGGCATATACCTAATACTTTTCTGAACATCTAGTATGGAATTTTTTTCTGATTTATTTTCAAGATTTTTTTATCACTTGTTTTGTCTTTATTCATATTTTAAATTACTGTTAATCTATTACCTTCTTCAAAGTTCAACTTACTGTTTGTTTTCCTTTTTTAAAGAAATGTTAAATACAATTTATACTTACATCCTTTTCTTGATTATAGGTCTATTAAATTATGTGTGTTTTATGGTATAATTTATTTATCAGTTCGTTTTGTTTTTATCTATCCAATATTCATCGAGTGTCTTCTGTATGTTAGGCACTACTAGTTCATGGCCTGGGGATACAGTGGTAAATCCTCGTTATTTATGATTCCAAATTATGAAGAGGAAATAAAACACCTACTGTTGTGTTACTTTATACATATTCTTTCATTTCCTCTTTCCAACAGCCTTAAGTGGTATATTATTATACACATTCCTAGTGAGAAAATGGAGGTGGAGAAAATAATTTGGCCAGATTGTACAGGTAATTGGTTAGGAAATTGAAGATTAGGGATTTAAAATTAGATCAGTCTAACCTTAAAGCTTATACTTATTTCCACTATACTAAACTCCCTCAGGCAATTTTTAGATTACATTTTAGTGTTCTTATGCCATGAATTATTTTCAAATACTGGGATTTAATAGAAGAGTGTACCTATGTAATTTTTACTAACCAGTGTCACTCCAATAAATTAACAATAATAAAAAAAATAGAAGAGTGTAATGGACTTGAAATGAAAGTACTGGGTTGAAATCCCAGTTTAAAAAAAAGAAATCCCAGCTAGTCAATTTGGGTTTGCATTTATTTACTAGGGTTGATATCTAGCTACATTACTATGTTGTGATAATGAAATGAGAAAAGTTGTCAAGTGTGTAGCAGAGGACCTAATACTCTGAAAAAGATTTTAATATATTTTATGCATCCATGATTAATCTATGGTGTTAGAACTTAAAACTGTGGAAAAAGACCTTACTTTTTAAGGCACTTAGGGTACCTAGTAGTTGTTGGAAAAAATCTATAGCTACTATGTTTATAAAAGAAAATCTATTAAATTGGAGCCTGAGATTATCAGGACATTGAAATGGAAACTATCTTCTTGAAGTTATCGAGGAGGAGTTTAATTAATAATAGGCTCAGTTTTATGGACATTTTTGAATCGATAATCTTCACTCCAAGTTAATAGATAGTTGGGTATTCTTTAGGTTAAAAAATAGGGAGAAATTCTTACTTTTGGAACTTCTCTATTCCTCTGAATTCTGTTCGTTCTTTAGCTGAAGTGGATAAACCAGCGGTAACGGGGATTATAAATGTTCCCAAATTTTCAGTAATCCAATAAAATTACAGATTAGTATACCCCACATAAAATCATGGTCATATTTCTGGTTTCTTTTTTCATCATTAAGCCAACTTATAAATTATTTGGTAAGGAGACAAAATGGTATCTTTTCTCAGAAAATTTAATTTGCTAACAAATTTCTAAGGAATAAAAAAAGCCATTAAGTTAGGCATATATGTTCCTTTTTTGTTGTTTGGGGGGGGGGGTTTTGTTTGTTTGTTTTTAACTTGCCACTTTGCTGCTCATGTACCTACTTTTCCTCTGTATAGTTACAAATTTTTCTCTTATTATTCCTTTACTTTATTATTCATGTCAGACTCACAGCATGGTAACTTTCTATTCTCTCTTTTCCTTACCTTTATGGAAGATCAGTACCACACTTGCTTTTTTCCAGTCTTCTGGTATCTCTCCAGTTCTTGAATTTTCAAAAATAATTGTAAGTGATTCAATTGTAAGTATGCCCTATACTTCTTTCATTGGATGAAAGTGTATCTGTGATGCATGTCATCTCAAATTGCTGATTGTGAACATAAACTTTGCAAATACTCTCATATTTAATCAAAACATTTCTGCAAAGTTTTCATTATTTTAATTACAGGATGTATGCTTTGCTAATTTTTAACAATCACCTACTTTTGTGTGGATTCATGCCATTTATTTTTCATTAGGAGGCTTGTTTTCTTTGGTGTGTTTCCTTTGTTAAATTAAACTGTTGGAGTTCCCTGGTAGTGTAGTGGCTAGGCTTCGGTGCTGGCCTGGGTTTGATTCCCAGCCAGGGAACTACCCACATTAAAAAAAAAAAAAATTTAAATTGTTACTCCCTTTTACAATTCTACAGATAAATGATTCTGTTTTCTTGTTATTCTGACCTTTTCTATGAGACTTATATGAAATACTGTCTCTTTCTAATACATTTTCCTTTTCTCTTTTTGCAACATATTTTTATTATATACTGTGTTGTTCTGTATAAGAGAAAGCACTAGATATAGATAGGGTATTTAGTTCTTTTAAGTTTTTGCTATGAATAAGATTGGATATGAAAATAATTACTCATTTGTGAATTTCTGTTTACAATATTATTACACAGCCGTAGCCCTTCCTTCCTGTTGTACTATTCTCCTCAGTTCCTCAAATTACCCATAAGTTTCTTATTTCCTAATTCTGACCTCCGAAGACCTTGAACCATTTTTTACCACCATTACCTCCACTGTTCATTATTCTTCCTCTGTTAGCACAAATTACTTTCAATGTTTATTCCCTGTCTCAAAAATTGCCTCCTGTACTGTTTTAATAAGAGAGGGTCTCTCCAAAGCAGCTACAATTAATGTGTACTTCAGACAGTTTTAAGGACATCCCTTGTAATAGTTGTTTTTTTAATGGGGATGATACGTTCAGTTATGTGTGTGCATAAAGTATAAAGAGCGTTTACTGTCCAAACTCAAGTCATTAATAGGAATTCATTTAATTTTCCTGACATTTCTTAGCTTTGAAAGTGCCTTCTGAAAAGAGGAAGGTGATGCTATTAACCATAAATATTAGATAGCAAGGAATACTTATATACCATTTTGAGCTAGTTTGATATTCTGGTCTAGATTGTTATTTTTGAAATTCTCCTTAAATTGGCTCAGATGTGTCTCTTTCTCTATGTATATATTTTAAACTGGATACATAGATCCTGGCTGGTATAAAGTCATGTGTTACTCTTCCTGACTGTATATGTACTTTAGCTTTCTTTATTAGCGAAGTACTCTTGAAAACTAGAGACTGTTTTGGTTTTAGCATATTTGACACATAAATGATTTTTTTTTTTTCTTTACATAGATTTTGAAAATTTTGGTTAGATTTGGGTTTGATTTCTATTAGATTCTTCTAATTTAATTACTTTTACATCACAGACCATTTTGTTTTCTATATAATAGTTGTATTTAATTTAAACGTTAAATGAATTCAAACAGAAATTATCAAGTTAGAACTATGGCTCATGAATATGATAAATTAGGGAGGGAATAGTAGCCTCTTTGGTCCTGAGTTCCAAAAAGGCAACATAACCACTTTAGTTACTACCTGAGGGTATAGACCAAAGAGAAGGATAGAAAAACATGAAGAAGAAACTGAGGAAGTAGAAAAAGGGAACAAGAAAGAGAACAGAAAGGCTAAAGAGAAGTAGTCATGGAGAAGACTAGTATCATGCCATCAGTAGTTGCCCTGTGGGGCAATCAATGCCATATACATTCATTGAGCACTGAGTCCTGGGAGATATATTGAATGAATGACACAGTTCCTGTAATTAAGTATTTAATTATAAAATATGATAGGTGTTAGATAAGTACAAAGCACTAGAAAGTATATCTTCTTGATTCCCTGCTTGTTCTTAAGAGCTACTTTAAGATGTCAGTGTAAGAAATGTGATCACACACTGTCTTTTTTTTTTTTTTTTTAGTGAAAAAAAAATTTAATGTGCTTTTTCTCCACACTCTGACTGGATTTATTGGGTTATAGTTCACAAATCAAAAGTGTATATATTTACAATGTACAACATAATGTTTTGATATACACATACATTGTGAAATGATTACCACAGCTAAATAACATATCCATCACCTCACAGTTACCATTTTTTGTGTAATGGAGCATTTAAGATAAACTGTCTTAGCAAATTTTTAGTACACAATACAGTATTATTATTAACTAAAGTCACCGTACACAAATCAGTTATGTTTTTATACAACAATAATGAACCATCCAAAAAAGAAATTAAGAAAACAGTCCCACCCACAGCAGCATTTAGAAAATATAAAATATTAAATTTAGGAATAAATTTAGCCAAAGAGATGAAAGATCCACACACTAAAAGCTTATTTTATCAATAAAACATTGATGAAGGAAATTAAAGAATACACAAATAAATGGAATGATAACGCATGCTCATGGATTAGAAGAATCAGTTTGTCAAAATGTTGACACTAGTTGCCGTCTGTCTTAAAGGAACTGCCCTGTTCTGAGTTCCTTCCAAAGGAAGACAAGCCATTCTCAGCATGGTAAAGGCATATATTTCTATTTTTATGATCTGTTTTAAAACAAAACTCCATTAAAAAGGATGTGAATAAATGTAGTACCTTACAGTGTTGAATGGAAAGACGAATAGTTTTGATCTTAAGGAGATTTATGAAAAAGTCTGTTAGGAGGTATTAAGTTTCTCGATACTAAAGCAAAGGTAGATGATTTTCAAAGACATAAAAGTTAACTTCTGTGAGTGGGAGGTTGCACTAGCTGTACTGTAAGTCACAATATATGAGTGTAGTGAAAACTTGTATTTCTTCTAGTGCATTATTTTAGGATAAGCAGTTGCTTATCCATGTTATTAATAAATTTGTACATTATTTTGTTAATTGCAGATGGGCAACTATATATGTAGATTTTTCTTTTTAAGTACAACAAAGATTTATGGGTTACTGTGTAAAGGAGTTTTAGGCCATTTCTGGGATTTTAAGCAAATGACTGTTGTAAATTTTCTGTTATACATTACATAAAAAAGGATGGATCTTTGACTTGGATGTTGTGCCATGTGGATTTTATTCTAACGATACAGGAATGTTGTGGAAGATTATCTAGAGGCAGATTTGAGAAAAAAGCCAAGGTGAGGGGTTCATAGGGCTATAGCAATATCAAAGCGGTTTTTTTTTTTTTAAAGAATTATTTCAGGTGGGTTTCATATCTCAGTAATTTAAATTAATTTGTTTCCATTTATTCACTAGAGGACTTTTAATGGGAAAGTGATTTGTTCACAAGGGTTTATTAGATTTTTACAGTGCTAATTCTTCAGTGGATTCAGAAGAGGGAAAATTCTTAGAAATCACTTTTTCTTCCTTGTTTAGATACGTCACCTTTTATTCATATTTTAACGTATTATTGACCTTCTTAATATTTAGCAAGAACAATGTAGCTGATTGTAACTGGGTCTTATAATCAAATTATTGATAATATTATATTACTCTGTGACACAAAACAAAACCACGTCAAGCAGTCCTAATATACTTGATACAGTAACTTAGAAATATCTTATTCCTTTCTTTCTTAGTAAAGTACCATAGAGTATCTCTAAAATGTGATGGATTTATCCTTTCTTTTTCACTTCTTTTTATTATCATACTGTACATACTGTTTCCAATAGGAAGTTTTTGAGTTACTATAAATGAAGATATTTAACACAATTTTATAAGCAGATCTGGATTTTACATACATTGTTTATTATGATTTTGCTTTCTTAGACTTTGTTTTTATACATGATTTCTCATTGGGAAGGGGTTTTTCAGTACTCATTTCAAGTGATTTCTTTACATGTATGTAAAAAAATAGGGATGTATGTAAAAAAATGTAGATCGTTTTGTTGCCTGCTTTTGAATTTGAAAAGGAAAATGCATTACAAGTTGATTTTCCCATGGTCTTAAAAGGACTTAGGTTTTTAATGTTTTGATTCAGAGTTCAAATTTTAGTTTAGGAAGAGTAGCAATAGCAATACAAGTAGTAGTAATTCATATTGTTAGTATCTATAGGTCCTTAGTGTAGAGGTAGTAGCTGCCACATTTAATCTTAATTAGTAGAAGGAGGATGCCTATATTGGGCAGGTAAGAAAACAACAGCTTTAGAGAAACAAGATATCTTGTGTGGTGGCTGAGGTGCAATTAGAAACCAGGTTTGCCAGCCCATTGTTGTTTCCATAATACTGTACCTGCTTAATCCAGTGTTTGAGATAATAGCTGTGAAAGTGCTTTAGTAATGATGAGGTGTTATGAAAAGATGAGAAATTGGTATACTAAAAAGTGAACTCAAAACTCAAATTCCCCTAGAATGGGGAATGTGAAAATGATCAGCATGCTTTGACCAAAGCAACAACAAGTGAAAGTTAAGTATGGTATGTTGAACCACTGTATTTCACCCTTTAGTACAATGGTGCCTGACCCTTATTTCCCTGTTTAACGGCATGACATCTAGGCATACAAATATGGCTAGCTAATAGTCTTGTTCAATCTCTAATTGTTTTTGTCTTTTATACCCAGATCGATGTGTGTTTTTCAGTTAAAGATGATTAGGAACTCAAGTTTCTTTTGGGTAGAGTTAAAACATGGGAATCCCGTGCTCTTGAACCTTAAACATTTTAATGTGTAAAAAGTAGGACATGTAAATGCAAGACTGTTAAATTGAGAAATAAGTGGGTCCTCTAAATAATTAAACATTTACACCATGTCCAGAGTGTAGTGTTCATGCCAACGGTGAAAGTGAGTAGGGAACTTGATTAAGACAGAAGTGTTGTCACTTTCATTTAGAGAGGGCCCTCTTCTTAGAATGGGTGAGAATTTTGAGGTTATTTTTTCCTTTTTAATACGGGAAGAGGAGGAAAACATGAAAGCTAATGGAGTAGGTTAGGGAATGGGAGAACTAAATAGTGAGATGAAATTATGATTAAGGGACTGGAGAAATGGACTGAACAAAAGGGAGAAATAAGTCATCTAAGTTGTTTTGTATATATTTCTTTAGCTAAATTATTGTTTCTCTGGAGGTGACTTGGAGCCATTATAGGACTTTTGGGAGAAAAGAAAGTGATTCTGAAGAGCAGGTTAAATCATAATTTGATCACCAGCATATGTTAATTGATGAGAAGGGAACAGTGCTAGAAGTTCATGAGAGGGAATTGATGTACCACTTATCTTGGAGAATTTAGATAATTTAAATAGAATTGTTTATGTAAAAGTACTATTTTTATATTTTAAATTTATATGTATGAAGGATGATGCATCTTTTGTACTATTAAACATTGCTTGGATACTGTTAAATTTATTGCAAATTTTATTTTTCTCTAGGGGTTCGATTCAGGATTTATTCCTAGTGTCCAAGACTTTGATAAGAAACTTACCGAGGCTGATGCTTACCTACAAATCTTGATAGAACAATTAAAGGTAAGGCATTAGTTTATATATATTGAATTGATATAAAGTAGCAGATATAACTGACCATGATTTTGAGTAAAAGCAGTTAGTTGATGATACCTTACAATACATGGTTCTAAAGCAGTTTTTAAAGCTGACTTATTAAAAGACCTGGGTGACTTCTTCAATGATATTTGTCTCTCATCTAATTATATTGATAAGTAGTATATGTATATAATGTACTTTTATAGTTATTAGGAAAGGTAAATATATAGAATTAGAAAAAAATAAAGACAGGATTATATTTACATTCTGTTTTAAAATTTTATGAAACTGGTAAATTTTAAGTGGCTCTTCTTCTAAGGCCTTGCTTTTTCCATTTTTGAGGATTGAGAAATTGAACAGGTGATTCCCTGCTTCTTTATAGTTACTGAAATTAACTGTCTCCTTCATTTCCTACTTTAAAGTTAATTACAACCAAAGAAAAAGAGGAGTGTTGATGAATTTGGATCACAAAGTACAAAAGACTTAACAAGAGACTTAAAAGTCCTCTGTTTACTTTTGCTTTTGTGATTATATCAGAGTAATTGACCCTGGCTTTTAAAATAATTAAGTAGAATTTGACTTGAGACAATGCCTTGAAAAAATATACATTATCTTGAAAATCCATATAAATCATTCGTGGAAGAAATGTGTTTTAGGACTAAAGTTTGCTTTTCTGTATTTAGTAAATATACCCAATGTTGTAAGGTGCCTTGATTCTGTAATCAATTTTTTAATCCTGTAGCTTTTTGATGACAGACTTCAGAACTGCAAAGATGATGAACAGAGAAAGGTAAATTCTATAATTATGATTTTGACTTCAAAATTTTTAAATTTAAGAGCCTTTTGGTGAAAGAAATAACAGAAGGACCTTAGTGTTTTTACCTACTTTAATAGTACTGTTGACCTATTGTAATAGTATTGCCTTGTAGACTTCAAATGGAGTTTTCTTGTGAATTCTTTTATGGTTTCATAGTTAAGCAAAAGGGTAATGTATGAAATTTTAATAAGCCCTTTTTTGTGAGCACCAAGTTCTTTATTCTTCAGGTATAGATTGATGGTAGAAAATTATTAAATTTACATGTGGTCACTTCAGATATTAATAAACCAACTGGCAAGAATTTTCAGAATAAAGAGGAAACCACAGATGAAGAAACAAACCAAGTATCACTTAATTATAGTTCTGCTACTGTTCTCCCACTCCCCTTTGGATTTCTGACAGCTGCTTTGTAGTTTGAGTATTATTTTCTTTTATCTTTTTTTTTTTCTTTCCAATTTACGTTTTTCCTCTCCTTGACTGAATTTTCTGATGCAGTATCATTTAATTTTTTGCAATTCTGTTGACCATAGTCTTGCTTTTGGCTCTTTTACTCTTGGTACTAATAGTAACTCATGTTTAGCTCACCTTTTATTCTTAGTTTTAGAATTTAGTCCCACATTATTTTTAAACAGCTTAGTAAAGTTTAAGGCAATTCTAAAATAAGTATTTTGAAATCACTAAATGAATATATATAAAAGACAAAACTTGTTTTCAGGTAAGGAATAAGAATGTTTTATATTATTATTACAAATTGATTGAATTACATCTATTTTATTTGAGGATGTAATTTATAAAATGTCTGAATTTTTAATTTAAATATTTGATTTAAATAAAAAACAAATTGTAGCAAAAATATTCCCTTCCCAACCTGCCTACCCTCATTTTAATGAGTACTTTTGGTGTATTTCTTTAAATGACTTATCAGTAAAGAACAATGAAACCTCTTTGTGATTCTGATTATTTCTGTTTAAACTTATTATTTTCCACAGAAAATTGAAACTCTCAAAGAGACAACAAATGTAAGTTATGTGTTTGATAAACTCTGACTTTGCATTAGAAAGTGCTTTAAAATGTTATTTATATTTTAAGCTACTATTAATAAGAGCAATTTAGATTTTATTTTTCAGGAATTTTTACAAGGATATTTAAGAATTACATTATTTTCTGAAGGAATTTAAATGAGTAGAATAATCTCTCTAATTGAAATTGACTTGGTGTACCAAATTGAAATTGACTTTGTATACCATTTTATCTGTTTCTGGTCTTGTCTGTTTGAGATCCTTGGATAAAAGATGTCATCCGTGCACAGTGTATATTATCTTAAAATTAAAACATATTGTGATTCAAGTTTTCTGATATACTGGCCTTCTGACAATATATAATGGGCTGCTAGTGAAATCTGTGTTTTGATAAAAGCATTTAAAAACAGGCAGAATATTTTCACCAATATTTTGATAGAATCTTTTACTCTCCATAATTCAATAAAGTCTTGAATGGATATTTTAGGAATTTATTGTAGGATTGCCTGTTTGACCCAGGAATTTAGAAGTTAATGAGACTTATATTTCTTTCTGTTTGAAGTGTTAAAAACCATTTGGAAGTTACTCAGTATAAATTAACAATTTTTGGTATTCCTTAACAACTAATGGAATTGCTAATAACAGGTTCATTTGACACTGTCAGCCCATTAAAGCCCACTGGATATCCAGAGAGAATGTTTCTTGTATGGACTCAAACCCTGTACATTTGAATTCATTTTTATATTTTAAGCTTTAACACTGTATTACCGTGTTATTTGAGCAAGATTCTAAAGTTAGTGTTTTGTTTTTATAGAGCATGGTAGAATCAATTAAACACTGCATTGTGTTGCTGCAAATTGCTAAAGTAAGTAAATTTTACTTTTGATTACTTTCTTTTAATAGGATTTAAACATTATAATGGCGTGTTTTTTTTAATAGCTGGAAAACTCGGCTCTGAGATGTGTACCTTTCTACAGTAAATTGTATTGTGGGGCTCTTGGTACTATTATTGAATGACTGTTGTATTTGGGTGTTGCCTTACCAGCATGTGCCTGTTTTTGATAAGGTATTTTCTGATGGTGGCTGGGAAGGAAAAGAGCATGTTTGAATGACTCACCGCTTCCTTCCATTTTATCCATTATCACTGCTTGGAACAGGGACATACTTTGCTAAAACCTTTCTCAGAAATGTTTTTTCTTAGCAAGGAAAGGAATTAAATTTCAGTAGTTTTTCCATTTATAAATGAAGATTATAACTGAGATGATACTTTTTACAGTTACGTTACAGATTTACTATTCTAGCACTACAAACCACATTAATGAACCACTACTTTAATTGCTGTTCCTTATTCATGAAATAAAATGTATTTTGAATTATTGTCCTTAAGACCACTGTATTGTCCATAATACTATTGTGTCCTCATTACCTAGAACAGTTAGTTGCCTGCCACATGATAGGGGCCTGATAAATAATTGTGAATTTTGAATGAATGTTTCTAATACAAAATTTTTAATAGTTGTGTGGTTTAGAATTTCTACTGTATGTATGAAATTTTTATTTAGCAAACTCTGTTGTGCTGTGATATTCTACCTTGTAAATTAATCTTTTGGTAAACCTGATTAGTTCATCTGTGATTAAGATACAGGGTTTTACATAGATGATGTATTATAGAATCATACACCTGGAACCTATGTAATTTTTACTAACCAATGTCACCCTGATAAATTTTAACAATTTAAAAAAAAAAAGACACAGGGTTTTATAATAATGAGAAGCAGCATTACATTATCTTTAAGAGCATGGATTTGGGAGCTAGACTGTCTGTGTTTGAATTTTTGCTCTACCACTTGTGCAAGATCATTTATCCTCTGTCTACTTTGGTTTCCTCTCGTATAAAATGGATAATAATAGTACCTGTACTCTTACTGATGGTGTGAGACTTCAGTGAATTAGTGTTTGTAATGTTCTTAGTACCAGGCATGTAACATGTGCTAATAAATGTTTGCTAACTTTAAAAAACCTATATAGGAGGACATAAAATTTAAAGTGACATTATCACTTGGTAAAAATGGGAGAACTTTTTTCTAATACTGATAGGAATATAAATTGTAATAGCCTCTTTGGAGGACTGTTCTTCATTGGAAGGTTAATAAAATACTGGCATCAACTAGTTTGAGAGATACTGCCATCTAGGAATGACCCCAAAGGAATATGAGAAGATAACTAATTTGATACCTTTATTTTTGGGGGTCAATTTAGTATTAGTGACTTAGAGGCAGCATACTACAGGTATTAGAATTTTTAAGTTCCTTCCAGTTTCGATTATTTCATTTTATCATTTCCAAAAGCTTCCTCCTACCTAAATGTTTAGTGAATTGTTTCCCAAACTTTGCTGCACATTACAATTACCTAGGGATCTTTAAGAATTCTGATACCTGGCTCCTACTCTCAGACATTTCTTTTGTAGTTGGTATGGGGTGTCACCTGGGTATTGGGAATTTTAAACTTGCAGGTGAGTCACTGTGCAGCAAAGTCTGGGCACCACTTGTTTAGTGGGATTTTTAGGAGGGCTGTGTTAGCTCAGAAGATTTCATTCTTCCTTTGTATCATACATAGAGACAATGTTCCACTCATGGGCAACTGCAGAGGAAGTGAGGGATGGGAGAGAGAGCAGAGGTAATCTGGGAGAGTCCTGCAGCTGGAGACTTGACCACCAGGTCTTCATCAAGATTAGGTGATATGACCATATACCACAGCTCATATACGCAAGTGAAATTAACTTTATTAATATATTTTATTTAACCCAGTATATCCAAAATACTGTCATTTCAACATGTGATCAATACAAAAATTCATTAATGAGATATTTCATATTCTTTCTTTCTTGCCTCTCTTTCTTTCTCTTTCACACCAGGTCTTTAATATCCTGGGTGTATTTGACACTTCGAACTAGCCACACTTTAAGTGCTCAATAGCCTCATGTGACTAGTGGCTACCAAACTGCACAGCACAGCTCTAAATTAGCCTTTCAGAACTTAGTTGTTGGACCGTAGATACTTTTAAAGTAGAATGTATATTTAAGTTTTCCTTGGATCCCAGATTCTCTCACCAGAACATTTTTCTGAGTAGACTTTTTGTTTTCATCAGTATGTATTCATTAATTTCTTGTCACACTTTTTAAAAACAGGCTATTGATATATAACTTATATGATAAAGTTCACTGATTTAAAAGTGTACACTTTAATGATTTTTAGTGTATTTACAAAGTTGTACTGCCATCACCATAATCTAATTTTAGCACACTTTTATTATGCCATAAAGAAATTCCATACCTATTAAACAATTATTACCTGTACCTCTTTCACTACCTTTGCCCCCATGCCTCTCCCAGTACCTGGCAACCTCTAATCCATTTTCTGTCTCTAGATTTGCCTCTCCAGGATATTTCACATAATTAGGATCATACATTATGTGTTCTTTTGTGACTGGTTTCTTTCATTTAGAATGTTTTCAAGGTTCATCCATGTATCAGGACTTAATTTCCTACTTATTGCTAAATAATATTCCATTAAATGGATGTAATACTACATTTTGTATATCCAGTCATCAGTTGATGAATATTTGGATTGTTTTCACTTTCTGGCTATTAGGAATATTGCTACTATGAATGTTTGCTTGTAATGTTTTTTTTATAGACATATATTTTATATAGACATATATTTCTTTTAAGTATATACCTCAGAGTAGTATTACTGGGCCATATGGTAACTTTATTTAACTTTTTAAGAAACTGTTAAACTATTTCCCAAAACAGCCATACCATTTTACATTCCCATTTACAGTGTATAAGGGTTCCATTTTCTCTACATTCTCACTAACATTTGTAATTATCTTTTTGATTATAGCCATTATGGTATCATCATGGTTTTTATGCACATTTCCCTACCGAATAATAATTTTGAGCATCTTTTCATGTGCTTATTAGCATGCATGTATCTTTTTTGGAGAAATATCTATTGTTTGCCTATTTTTTTAGTTGAGTTTTTCATCTTACTGAGTAGTAAGAATGATTTTTACATATTCTGGATACAAGTTCTTATCAGATACATGATTTACAAGTCTTTAGATTGTCTTTTCACTTTCTTGATACAATGGAACTTAGAAGCATGCTAGTTTTTAGTTTCAATGAAGTCTAACTTATCAGTCTTCTATTGCTTATGCCTTTGGTGACTTACTTGAAAAATTTTTGCCTAATCCAAGATCATAAGGATCTATTCCCTTGTTTTCTTCTAGGAGTTTTGTAGTTTTAGCTCTTACAATGAAGCCAATAATCATTTTGAGTTAATTTTTGTGGTGTGAGGTAGGGGTCCAAATTATTGTTATTTTTGCACGTGACTGTCTAGTCATCCCAGCCACCTTTGCTTAATCTCATCAAATATAAATTAGAAATTTTCTTTCCTCACCTAATGTGTCTGTTTTTTGTTTTATATAATTAGTAAGTTTATAGGTACGTAATTAAGAGAGTTTTCCCTAGACTGCATTACCTCATTAGAAAGATAGGGATGTATTTTGTTGGTAGGCATGATTTTAAAAATAATGGGGTCCGTAATTCTGGTAAAAAATCTTCCCATATTATGTAATGCTGATGTTTCTGGTCACTATCATATTTCCACGTCTGCCATGCTGGTATGTTCAAAGAGAATAGTCATTGTATTAAGTAATGAGAAACTTGCAAGTAGCTAAGCCTATGGTATAACTTAAGTGGGAAGTAGCATTAGATCCTTTTATTGTTTCATTAACATAATTCATACTAAATTCAATTGAATCTCTGGTTCAGTAACACTTGAGATTTAGCTTTAGCTGTCTCCCATAAAAGGCAACTTGTGATTTACTTACAGAACAATAACACAAAAGAAAAATGTAGGAAGTGGGGTGGGAGGGTATGAGTGTAAGCCTTTTTAGTAATAGAGCAAAAGCCCTTAAGTTTGTGACGGAAATGGATTGACAGTGGGCATTTAATAGTCTATGGGTTTATGTAGTTTTGACTCTGCCTTAAAAGACAAACCACAATAGTGACAAAAATTATAAATCCTAATTTCATATACCCTATAAATAATATGTATTATTAATCAAGAATATTTGAGGAAAAAATTGTCAGGCATTTAAGTTTATTTTAAATTATATCAGAATTAGAACTGGTGGTTTTATTAGATAATGTAATATACTATATGGGTAATCTATTGCTGCATAACAAACCACCCATAAACTGAGTGCCTTAAAATACCAACCGTAATACATTTTGCTTACAGATCTGCAATTTGAGTAGGTGTCATGTCTTGTTTCTGCTTCATGCAGTGTCACCTGTGGTGAATTGATTGGATGGTCAGAGGATCCGCTTTCAAGGTGGCTCACTCATGAATCTGGGAAGTTGGCTGGGGGCCTACGTTCTTCCTCATATAGTCCTTTTTACCACTGCTTGGGCTTTCTCACAGTGTGGTGACTGGGTTCTAAGAAAACAAGGTAGAAGGTTGTGGCATTTTTATGACCTAGTCTCAGAAGTCACATGGAGTCACTTCTGTTATACTTACTGGTAGAGACAGTCGCAAAGGCCTGCCTAAGTTCAGGGGCCGGGCATGTGAACTTTATCTACCTCTTGTTGGGGCCATTTTTGGGAAAGTTAATCTATCACGTGTATATAATATTTCTAAGAAATCCTTTGGAAAAATCAACTTTTAATATTTAGAAATTAATAGGGGAAAGCTGAAAGTAAATTAAAATATCTCAGCAAGAAACTTTCATTTTAATTCCTCTTTCTGTTTAATTATCAATAATTTATTTTTGACTGATTCTATTAAGAATTTTTGGAACTTTGAATGTTCTAGATATATAGTTAATTGAATTATGCAAATAAAGGGAGGAAATCCCAACATGCCTTATGTAGATATTAAAATGCAGTTATTCTCGGAGATATACAAAGGATATCCACTGTATTGGAGGTTCCTAAGACTACCCCTAGTTTGGCAATTTGCTTGGCGGACTCCCAGGGCACGGTGAATAGGCACTGGCAAAATCCAGAGGACACTGGGTACAACTTTCCAAGAGTCGTATAATCATACAGGATGTGCTTAATTCCTCCAGCAACAAATTATAACAACACATGTGAAATGTTTTTTTACAAGGAAGCTCATTAGAGACTCAATACTCAAGATTTTTATTGGAGGCTTGTCGTGAAAGCACTCTCTCTCTACTTAACATTACAAAGATTCCAGACTTCTAGAAGGAAAGCAGGTCTTCAGCATAACCCAACAATTAGGCAAAGTGAGCCAGCCATCCTTATCAGTCACGGTGGTGGAAACACTGTGAAAATCCAGTTTCCTAGACACCAGCCAAAGTCCAGTTTTGCGGGCAGGCTTTTCTAAGGATAGCTATTTCAGGCCTGCTGTGATCATTCTTTTCTGCACACATACTTTAAAAAAAATCATTCCCACATTTTCAAATTGCTCTTGGTTGACCCATCAATATGTAGATTTCTGAGTAACCTCCATAGTTAAAGAAAAAGTTATAAATAAATGAGATATAACTTGACCATTATGTTTAAAACTATGACCAAATATTGGCTTCTGTTAAAATGTGCAGATTTCCTGATAGTATGGAGTTAAAACTTTCCACAATTTTATTTCAATTCAAATATATTGCCTGCTTAATAGATGGTTGTGGTTACAGGAACAATAATGTATTGGTAACTTTCCACCACCTTCTTCCTTTATTAGTTAAAAGCATGAAATCTGGAACTCTTGTATTGGAATTCTGGCTTCTTACCTTCTTTCTATCTCAATTTTCTTACCTATCCAATAGGGAGAATAATAGTATCTACCTTATAGTGTTGTGTTGTTAGTGGAATAAGTGAATTAATATAGTAAAATACCTACCAGATAGTAAGTGTTAGCCCCTATATTGCCATTCCATGAATTAAGTGATTTTTATTGAAACAAAAATCAGACCATTTATTTAGAAAGTATTGGTATAGTTGGACCAGCAGTCAGAATATGGGAAATGATGTCTATCCTGAGTTTTTAAGGGCATATGATTGTCATACCATTAAAGTACAATAAGAGTTTGGAGAATTTACTATAAAATTGAACCCGGAAGAAATATTCAGGATCTTCAATCCTAAATTAGTATATCTGCATTTAATTGTTGATACCAGTGTGACTACACAGTTCAATAGGATCTTTCTACAATGAACTTAATTAAATGCCTGTATAGAAAAATAATTGCTGTGCGATGCTGTTGCTGTTGATGGTTATGTAGCCAATGATGGAATTATGTTTGGCTAGGAATGTACAAATGGAATTAAAATCTTCATGGAAGCAGAGAAATCTTTTGCTAACAGTGTTATCTCATAAAATAAGCTTTCTTAGTAGGGAAAAAAAGTACACAAGGAGTTAACTTAAATGAGAGAATGAAGTTAATATTCTTAACATTTCTCCTTAAGGACCAGTGTAATGCGGAGAAGCACGCAGATGGAATTATAGTAAGTTTAATGTAATCTTTTTGTTTCCCTTTACTTCTGCAGAGCATTATAACCAGTCATGTCAGGAGAAGCCTGAATTTCTACTTAGTTTTCAACGCAAATTCTTTTACCTACTCACTGCTTTTTGTTGTTGACTCTTGCAATTTTCCTTAAGCTCCTAAAGTTGGCCATCTTTCAGCAATCATTTGGAGGGGAATGTCAGTCTTAAAATTTTTCTAATTGTTGTTCCATATTGAATCAGTTTGCATGTGTTAACTTGAAGGGTTAATCATGTTATGAATGAATATGCAGCTTTTATGACTAAATAAGGCATAACTCACAATGCTACTTTTCTTGTCAGACTTCTTTTTTCTCAGATGAAAGCAGGGTGTGGGTATATTAAAACATATCTTATTAATCTGTTTAAATATGTTTATAGGCTTCTATTTTTATTTTTAGATTTTGTGTATTGTGTTAATTATCATTGCTACTGTGGTATATACTGCATTTTTGTTGGAACAAGTTACAACATGAATTCTTTGACTTATTTCTTATTCTTTCCTCTACCTTGGCTTTTTACTCTTTCCTTATCAACATCCTCTCTGAACAGAAAATAAAATTTTATTGTTAGTATTTCCCAGCTGAAAATAAAAGAGTTTGAAGGCTGTAGTTTGAGCTACCCTAGTTTATAGTAACTGAGTGACTTCTGTTCAGACTATATTTCTGAAGCAGAATTTTCTGTTGTTTTTTTGTCCTAAGACTTTATAAATGCCAGCTTGTCTAAAATCTGGGAACTCATTTTGTAAATCTTCAAAAGCATCTAATGTGTACTTGAAAGGATGAGCATGTTGTCTTTATATTTGAATTAAAATGAAATAAAGTTAAATATCTTTGCATATTTCTTAAGAAAGCAGAGAGAAGAGAAAAGAAACATTTTTAAAATTTGAATTAAGCTTTTTGGGATTTTTATTTCTCTTTCCACAATGTAAGTTTAGAGTTTGAGCTGTGATGATATAAGATAATTATGTGATGTAAATACAATGCAATATAGCTTCTCTAGATATCAAATAAGATTGTAAGCCTCATGGGAAAAGTCTGTGTATTTGTGTAGCATTTCATCATCCCCAAGGACCCTAAGGAATAGCATGTTGGCATTTTTTTTTTTTTTTGTAATGTCTTTTCCCTCAGAGCAAAATTAATTCCTTTTTTTTTTTTTACTATTATTTCAGGTGTACCAAAAAGTCAGTTACTTTCTGTTATGTTAAAAAATAGCTTTATCAGCCCTACCAAAAATGTTTGGTCATTTGTAATTAAAAGTACCTAGAAAGTATATACTCTCAGAAAATATACGTTTGTAGGAAACAAACATATTTGACTCATTTGATTAAAATGACTAGCATTTTTTCTTAGGAGGTTTTATTTTGTAAAAAGAAAGAAATGTTCATCTTTTAGTCCTTGGACCTGGACTGCTAAGACCCAGCCTTGCCATTCATTAGCTGTGACCATAGGCAAGTTACTTAACCTTAGGTTCTTAATTTCCTATATAAAGAGGTGTGTGTGGTTAGTTCTACCTAGAAGGTTATCGTAAGGTACAGAGTGAGCACATAGGACTCCATAGTTAGCCATGTACACATATATGTATATATGACTTATTATTTATTGCATGAATTTTATCAATATCACAGGGGTCTGAGGGTTGTCATTTCTTTGCTTTTGAGCTCTGCACTTTCCTTTTCAAAGCAAGGTGAAGAAGGTAATGACATATTTTAGCCTGAAGTTGATTGACTGAGGACTGTAGATAAGTGTGGAATAGTTCTATTTTGTTATCAACAGTAGCAAAGGATAATGAGTACTTGAAGTATACATGCAAAAAAGTATATAATAAAAGTGTTTTCTTTGGTTGACAAGCCTAATCTTAGAACATTCCACTTGGAAAACAAAAGATTTCATTCAAAGGATAGAATTTTGGACCCTTTTTCCAAAGTTATTTTATTTCTTAGTCTCTTCAGTAATTTTTCTTATACAGTGGGTGAGGACAGGGAGGTGATACATTCTCATTCCAGTGGCTCCAAGTTTTAATGGTGGGATTTTGCCTTTGTAAAGCACTTAGAGTCCTTTGGAGAAAACCACTGTGTAAGAATAAAGCATTTATTTTAAGGACAACTCCAGAACTTGTTGAGACACTTATTTGGTCATGGGCTGGTTTGATATCTGAAGGTTGAATTGTAAAGTAATAACTAGAAAGCCCTTAGAGACTATAATTCAGACAGTTCTTCATTGTGATCGTGGGAAAGTGAGGCCCATACTAGATAAGAGACTTTTCAAGTCTTTGGAAGAGCAAGGATTCTGAGGGATTAAAATCTCAAACCTCTGTGTTTGTGCTTTTCCCAAACCTTTAAAACTTTCCCCACTTTACTTTTTACTAGGTTTTTGATTATCAGTGATTGTTTTCAGGGTTTCTTCTGTAAGTGTCATTTATTTTCCAGTCAGAATATTGATGATATGTAGACTGTTGTAGTGACAAGATCAGAGGTCTTGGTTCAAATCACTTCAGAAATCTGATTTACTGATTTTAAAATATGCAGAGAATGGAACAATTTTTTTTTTAATTAAGACTTTAAATGAGAATGCTAAAAAATTTGCCATTATTTCAATCTCCAGTGTTAGGTGCTTTTAAATTTTTACAAATACATTTTTGGGTTAATTCATCACCAAAACATTTCTAATTTCAGTATTTTCTGGTTTAACCTCTACATAATACACATTTGAACTTTAGTTTCCCAGATCAAGAAAAGCTAAAGAAATTTTTATTTCTTGGGTTTTGTTTAATACAGTCTTCTAAATGGTGGATCTAAACTTTAGCAAAGACTTTCTTTAAAATCCCCTCTTCTCCATATATAAAACTGCATCAGTAAGCTTTGGAGTCTTATTTTTAAAATGTTCTCATGCTGGCAGAATAATTTCTTGGCTTGGAATCAGAGAAACCTAAACATTTTTTTCTCTAAAATGATAATTACATGTTTATATTTTTCTAAATCCTCAAAAAAAAAAAAAAAAAAAGCCTTCCCCACATTCCCCAAATAGAAGATGCATCCCATTGCCTTTAGAATCTATCAAACTAGGTGCCTGTACTGTGCAAGGGACAGGAGGGAAGCTGGCAATAGTGTGGGATGGAAAGATAAGATCCTAGTGGTGCACTTGCATTAACTAGTCATAGGTGTAATGTTTATTAATACCAAAGCAAGAAAGAGCCTTTATCTTTGATAAAGAAAAGGTATTTTTGGTGAATTAAAAATTTGAGAAGCACTGAATTGAATTGAGAGGTTTTTGTTTTAGCTTCCTGATATCTTCCCACACCATTTTACAACTCTTTCCAAGTTTTTCCATTTAGTTTTACCTTCCTGTATGACAGAGATTCATTCACTTCTCTTCCTTATTATACTTTTCATAAATAAAAAAATAAACTCATAGACTTCTGTATAGAAAAGATGTTTCGTTTCCTCTTTGTATTTTGACAAATGTATCTATATAGCTACCCTTAGGACTTTGCTGTCAGAAATGTGGGCAGTTTCATACGTTTTGGGAGGGTCAGCACTGGAAGGACATTTAATTAAAAATAACTGTAATATGTTTCTTCATCCCAGAGTACTATTAATCCTGTAGATGCAACATATCAACCGAGTCCCCTGGAACCTGTGATCAACACAATGCCTTCCCAGACTGTCTTACCTCCAGGTACAGTATTCGGAAAAATAGTTCATAGATTCATTGCTGAGGGAAAAAAAAAAATCCAACTTTATTTGTATGACTGTAGTAGTAATCTTGAGGGGCTCTGTCTTTTTTTCTTTTTCTGTTTTTTTTTAATAAGTAAAAGGAATAAAAAATAATACAGCTGAAAATGAACTGGGAAAAGATGATAGTATTTTTGATATTGGGGCTTTTTAAGTACAGTGAAAGGGCTTCTTGTTTTCAAACATGATTACTAAGACTTGGATTAAATCCTGTGACTCGGGATTTATAGTTCCGAGGAAAACAGTGTATATACCTTGATCTGCTATAAGGTAAGTCCATGAATGTTCTAACTTTGGGTATTCTTTATAGCTTTTTGGGAGTTCCCTGGTGGTGTAGTGGCTAGGCTTCGGCGCTCTCAACGCTGCGCCCTGGGTTGGATTCTCAGCCAGGGAATTAACCAAAAAAAAATACAAATGGTTTCTTCCTAGTGGATTTTAAGAGAGTATATCTTATAGAATGGGAAGAATGAAATTTGTGATGTTTACTGATTAAATAGATGTGTATTTTTAAGTATAGAAGAATAATAGTGTTTTTTCTTTTCAAACTGGCTAATAAGGAGGGCTTAGAGCCAACACCCAGCTACACTGATTCTTTTTACTTTTTTGTTGCATCCAACTTTTCTGTTCTTAATGATGACACATAGTTCAGTCAAATTGTACTGGAAAGAAGAAGATTCTTTTTAAAAATACTTACATGAAATCCTTTTGTGAAATTTTATATACCTGTAAGAGAAAGAGCTAATATCTCTCCTGGGCTAAAAAAGAGCTAGTGTGTTCCATTTCAGATTTCATGTGGTTTGATACTTGGAAACACTTTATCATCAGAAGTGTTAGCTGGTTTTACAGAGAAGTTGTACTGAGGTATTGGCCTACCATTACTGGTCTCTTGATGCTTGGTGTCTTAGTACTCACGAGAATATCATCATTGGGATATTGAGAATATCATCATGTTAGAAAGGAGTAGCATGGGACTTGACTTAGTGGAATATAGTTTCAGAAATTACTGATCTTTAGGATTTTGAATCCCACATAATTGCAGTTAACAGTTGTGTTTGGGCTATTTCTCTAACTTATTTCACATACTCAAATCTCCTAGAACCCACTCAGCTGTGTAAGTCAGAGCAGCGTCCGTCTTCCCTCCCAGTTGGACCTGTATTAACAACCTTGGGACATCATCAGACGCCAACACCAAATAGTACAGGTACAGATTTGTATATTTCCTTTCCTCTCATAACTCCCTATTTACATTTAAGACTTGTATTTGGCTGTTAATGGGGAAAAAGTTAAAGAAATGTGTTGTGTATTTCTGTTGGAGATAACATAGTTTTACCATTACAGTCCTGTGCATGAAGTGGTTAATTTTGTGATTGAACCAGAAGCTTTAGTAATAATTATAATTGAAATAACATACAATATTGTAGGATTTTGTTCTTTCATTTACTTTATGATTTATTTTGAAGATCTGTATTGACTTTTTAAAAAAATTTGCTCAAGTTACACTTGTGTACTTTCTTATTGTAAAGGAATCAAAATATGGAAGTATAAAAAAAACAAAAACTGAAAGTCCTCTTTACTCTTCCCTCTGTCATTTGTACACATTTATGTACAAGGGCTGTTGGGGAAAAAATTCAGCCATAACTGCCTCTGTATTTCATATTACATGGCTAGATACTTTCTGGACACCCCTCATATATGCCTATGTTGTGTATTTTTGTTGTTTTGTTTTAACCTAAATGAGATTTTGTATTTCTGTGACTTTCACTTGTCATTTAACAGAGTATTTAGAGAGCTTTCCATGTTCGTACAGTTAGGTCTATAACATTCTTTTTACAGTTGCCTGAAAAGGTAGATATTACCTGTTTTTCCACTAATGGACACTTAGGTTGTTTCTAATATTTTTCGATTGTAAACTATAACTTCAGTGAAATATCCTTGTATAGCAACTCTAGCACAAATTTATTTTTTTAAGGATAAGTTTATTAGTCTTTCATATTTTTACTAGTTTTGTAGGCAGAAAAAGGGATACTTCATTTTAATTTGCATTTTCTTAAAACATTGTGAGATTTTTTTGTGAATTTTTTTGTTTTTTAGCTCATCAGCTATCATTAGTGATAGTGTATTTTATGTGTGACCCAAGCCAATTCTTCCAATGTAGCCCAGGGAAGCCAAAAGATTGGACAACCCTGATTTATGGTCTTTATTTTTTTTTCCTCTAATTTACGAGTGTGCTGTCAATGTTAGCATCAGATTTATTTCTTGTTTTAAAATTAATGAGATTTTCATTGAGTTACCTGCCACCAAAAATCCAGGAAGAAGCACTTAGGACTTTTATCCCTGTTATACTGGAGCCCAGATAGCTCCTTCTGCAGTTGCTCCATGGATTTCTTTCCTGGGCACTACTTCTACTTTTGTAATAATGAAAAATTACCTTGTGATTTTAGCCCATTTTGATATTTGAATTAGTAAAAATGCTGATATTGTTACCTTGGTTTTTAATATTTAAGAGCATGGGCAGATGTCTTCTGAATTTTGAAAGAAAGCAGCAATAGCTCTCTTATTTGAAGCTCTTGGGAAAATCCTGGTAATTAGTTTGAATAATGAGGTTGAAATGTTTAACTGAAGTTTTGTATTTCATTACCTGTGTCAACCTCTTGTTCTTTTTAAAAGCGGTGCCTGTGTTTTATTTTGTTGATTATATCTGAATGTTGAAACTACAGCCAAAATTGGTTTATTTGGAGATAAACTATTATTAGTTACAAACTTTGAAAAAGTGAGCACTCCTGTTATGAACATTAACTTTAGGATAAATTATTTAAGAAGAATATACTTCAAAAATATAACATTTTTAGAGTAGGTGGATTGAAAGAAATTTTAAAAATTAAATTAGTCTCTAATTTATGTCAGCCTAATTTTTTCATCTTTTTCCACCTTTCTTCCCTTTACCTCTCTCACTAATAACAAAAAAGAAATAACAGAACAATTGAGAAAAGAAATAATATTTGTTTCCCTCATAAGGAAAACTCATTTCTTTTGTTTGCAATTCCATTTAAAACTCGTTTTCTTCTTGGACACTTTTTACTTTTTAAGTTGTGTGATCACCAGGAGTCTTTGTATGTTAATCATTTGTAATTCCTGGTCTTTTTTTTTTTTTTTTTTTTAATTTCAATAGGAGAAAATGTCTTTCCCATTTTATTGCTGCTATTGCAGGGAATAAAAAGAATTTAAAGTTATTTGCTAAGATGCACTGTTTTTGGAATTTTCACAAGTATTACCTTTCTAAGTGTGAAACTTTTTGGTTATTTTTACAATATCTTAGTAAACATGGCAACTATGTGGTAGTAGATGTGCTCTTTCCCTATTTATTGAACCATAGACACAGGAGTGGACTAAAACTCCATGAGTCACCCTCGATTCATTTTTGTTGCTGCTGTTCTCAACTTTTATATAGAATTGTGGCCTTGACTTTTAGATTGCCTGCCAACAGTGACTTAAATTTAATCTCCACCAGGCATCTGTAGCGGTTTGGCATAAATTGCCTGAGAGCCTTTAGATACACAATAAACACTTGTTAAATGGTTCTCAACACTCCTTTGTTCTGTTTGATATTTTCATTGTTATTACTTTGTTAGTAGACAATGAACCAGATGATCATCACAAAGATTAGGTGGTATTTTTCTTTCTTTGAATCTCCATTATTTTCCATCTCCTTATTATTGTGGAATAGAAAGATGATCCCTCCTAGACTTTTCCTTTTCCACTTTGTTCCCATAGTAGCCCTGTTTATCTCTGTCCCTGAGCCCCAGCCACGTGACTAGGACTTAGTTGGAAAAGAGGTGACCAGTTTGGATAGTAAGTGCTTAGGGCTTTGTGCACAGCTTCTGTGTTTTTACGTGTGACTAGTAAGAATGTGACAGATATCCTGAACAGTGTTTTAACTGTAGTTAAAACATGTAGTCTTGGATATGCTTTCCATTTTGCATTGCTGTTCACTCACTGCTGCAGTTTTTAGGTATCTGCATGTACTGTATACAACAAGAGCCCTGGCTTCCCTCTAGTACTGTTATCTACTGTGGAACTTGCAACACCAGAACTCACATACTGTGATTATAATCAAAAGAGCTTCCTTCCTAATGTTAAAGATAATTATAGAATGGGGATATAGCATTTCTTTTCATTTATTTAAGGCTATGTTTCATAACATTGTGATTTGCCTTTTTCTTTGTCTTGTTTAAACGTTAATTTTCTTCATAAATGGTATAACGACTTCTACCAACTTAATTAAACTCTTAATTTTAGAAAGGTCCCCTTTGACCCCATCTTCATAATTTCTTCCCCTCTATTACCAACATTGTACCCTAATTAAAAACTTTTTAACTTCCCAGGCAGTGGGCACTCACCACCTAGTAGCAGTCTGACTTCTCCAAGTCATGTCAACTTGTCTCCAAATACAGTCCCGGAGTTCTCTTATTCTAGCAGTGAGGATGAATTCTATGATGCTGATGAATTTCATCAAAGTGGTTCATCCCCAAAGCGCTTAATAGAGTAAGTAGATGAACTAAGTGTGTATTTAAATAACTGTACTGATTTTTTTAAAATGTGATTTGATTTTGAGACAGGCTCCTGTGTAAGTTATTTTTTGGAAGAAGTAAAAAAGACAGCCTATGTTTAATGGACTTAATTGAGCAAAGCCAGTTCTGTAGGAATGTTGATTTTACTACTGACTTAATTCAAATGGAATAAGTTAACATCAGCTGTAGGAATGTGCCAGTATTGTTTAGGAACTCTAGATACTATTTTTTTAGCACCAATATTAGGAGGGGGTCAAATGCGAGCAAAAAAGCCAGGAAGTATTATTCAAATAAGAGGTTACTATTACTTGTTTTTGTATTAGGGTAGAGAGTGATATACTAGGTAAAGGGATGATACAGAGGTGACAAAAACCCAGTCTCTGCCCTCAGGAAACTTAGTCTTCTGGGAGAACAGACGGGCATTTATAATCCGATGCTGTGGTAAGAATGAGCACAGAAAAGCCACGAGAAGTCAGGAAAGGGTTCACAAGGAGCAAAGGGTTGTCATCTCAGAGTGAGACATGGACGACTGGAGAGAAGGGACATGGGGGAGGAGAAGAGAGGAAAATGGGAACATTCTCATGGAGGTGGAACTCTGTTAAGCAAAGTCTGCAGGCAAGGGGAGCTCGGTTGAGTGTGGCTATAGCGTAAGTTACGGGGAGTGATTTAAAAAAGATAGAGAAGTGTTTGACACAAGCTAGGTCATGAAAGAGTCCTTTAGCCAATTACAAATTTTGAACATTTTCTCACGAGTGATGGCAGTTGTTAGGTCTGCATTTTAGAAAAATAGATTTGCCAAAATTGCATAGAATTGAATGCATTGGGACAACATTACAGGTAGGAAGACCAGCCAAAACCAGGTAGTAAATTGAGGAATGTTGATAGCCTGAGCTAAGGTAATAGCATGGGAGTGGAGAGAAGTGTGTAGATTCCAGAGGTACTGCTGCAGGAAAAGAAAAGAGGGTCCTTGGCTTCACATAGGAAAGAATTCAACATGAGCCAATAATAAGAGTTTAAAGCAAAAATAAATTTATTTAACAGAGATTAAGTAAGAAAACAGAGGCTACCCCCATAGACATAGTGGTGGTCTCTGATCACTAGTGGCAGAGAGACCACCTCAATTCCACAGGCAAGGGTTTATATATGTTTTCTGCTTCCATGGAAAATTCATTGGTATGGGGGGAAAGGAGGATAGAAGAACAGTTAACTTTATCTTTAACCTTCAGTAAGATGCAAGAAGAATAGGGACAGGTTTGTCTTTAACTCTTGTAAAGCACAACCTGTTGTTTCTTTCCATGGGCTTAGCTACAAGGATGGCCCTACTTAGTTCCTTCTTCTGAAAAAATAGTCCTCATGACCCTTCTCTGTATTAATACTAAGCAGGCAGAGTCTGATAGATACTGATGATGTATTTTCCTTCATTAAAAAGTATTTGACCTCTTTTATATTATCGAATCAAAGCCAGGTATGTACCATCATACAGAAAAGTCTTTTACACATAAAGTCTTTTACACATAAAGTTATTTACATAATAGCCCATAAGCAAACTACTTCTTAGCCCTACTGGTATCTAAGTTGCTATCTTTAAGACTTTGGATTCTGGAATCTCAGAAGAATAGTTTCTAAATCTGTCTTGCCTTAAACATGTGTGATCTTGGTCAAGTTATTGAATCTATGTAATCCTCAGTTTACTCATTTTGCCAGTTACTCAAGATTTTGCCAGTTGCTTGAGTTCCGGTAGTAGGAGTCTACAGTATTCAGTAAAAGCTTGATAATGTGTAGTTAACCTCCTTATAATTAATCATCACTGATAGCCAGTCTTTGTCCCAGGTTTCAGAGGTTTCCCTGACATTTTTATGAAGTAGAAAATTTAAAAATGCTTACCTGTTGTACCTGTAATTGACATGTCTGCAGAGTCACCTGCAGGTTCATACGCTTTTCTCTTCTCTCCTTACAAGCTTCCTTCTCTGTGATTTCCCCATACTCATCCTACAACACACACACAATTCAGAAACCGCCCATTCTAAAGCATCCAGAGTTGAGTTCTTTGTCCACCTCACTCATTCTGTATTCCTTTTCTCCCTCAGTTTCACTCCTTTTGTGCACTAAATCTAGATTCTCAAACTGACAGGGACTGCGACTGTCCAGCACAGTGTTTGTTGACTTTTTCGGTTTGTTTGCTTATTTGTTTTTAATGGAACTTTATATTCCTTCAAATTGAGTATGCTATCTCCATGTCTATATTGTCTTCTAACCTGGGCCTCTTTCACACAGTATTTTTGCTATGCGGAGGGTCCAACTTCACATGAGTTTTTGGCTACACTGAGGGTAGGTGCCCCTAATCCCCACGATTTTCAAGAGTCAACTGTATTTATGTTCTCTGCCTGTTTTCTGAACCCTAAGGTGGAGTTTCTCTGTTCTTCCTCTTCCCCTTCAAGGAAGAAAATGCTAACACTTAAGTCCTTTTACTGTTCCGTTTCTGAAGACTTGTAGTAATATAGCTTCTGTTGTGACCTCTGCTATTGAACAGTATGGTTTTGTACTTTTATAAACTGGATGGCAGTGCATGTTGGAAAGGATTTATGCTTTGAAGCCAGGCATGCATTTGAAATGGCTCTCCTATTAATATTTACCAGCTGTGTGACCTCAAGCTGGTCATTGAACTACCTGAGCATTTGTGTATAGTGAGAATAAACGTGTCCATCTTACAGGGTTTTTACAGAGGTTAGATTATTATGGAGGTAGGTACTTACAGTGTTTGGCACATAGTAGGTACTCAGTAAGACTTTAGATTCTGTTGTAATTATAATTAAATTTAGAGCTTTAAATTATGATCTTATGATTAAATTCTTTGCAAGTTAGCACATTTCAGATAAATCTTTTCTGTATGTATACCATTTTTTTTTGGTCAAGGTTGTTGTTTTTTAACTATATTCTTTAAATCTTTGTCCTAAAATAAATAACTTATTAGTTGGATAAATGAAAATTTATCTCATTTTTTTCCATTTGAGCTTTACTGAGCATTTCATTTGGCCTAGATATGGTTTCTAATCTGAGAAAGGAGGAAAATCACAGCATAAATAGAGCTGACCTTTGGAAATACATCTAAACTAAGAAACATGTTTTAAAGGATTTGAGGTTTTTAGATCAATTGACTTAAAAGACTCTAGTTTGATGATGTATCAAAGAGCAACAAAACATTTTGAAGATAATTTTCATGCAGCTCTTTTATTTAATGATAATTTAATTTCTCTTACCTAGGTCTTTTATTCATAGTTTCCATTGGTTCTCAAAACTGGTGAGGTAGGCATTAGTTACAATACGTTGTGATGTATACTACTAAATTATCAAAGAAGCAATATTTTAGTTACCTAAGAATTTTTGAAAAATAGATCAAAAGAAGGTAAGTATCCAGGACAAACTGCTTAAATTACAATACATATGTTCTAATATTCTAATATTAGAATGTTCTAATATTCTGATGTTCTAATACAGGCAGAACACAGAGGAGTTTTTGGATAGTGAAACTTTTCTCTGTGATACTACAATGGTAGAAATTTGTCAAAATCCATAGAATATGGAACACCAGGAGTGAACCCTGATGTGAACTGTATACTTGAGTGATAATGATGTGTCAATGTAGGTTCATCAGTTGTTACAAATACACCATTACGTTACAGAATGTTGATAGTGGGAATAGTTGTACATATGGAATATTCGGAACTTCCTGCTCAATTTTGCCGTGAACCTGAGGTTGCTTTAAAAAAATAAAATTTATTATTAAATAAAAAATTAAAAGAAGGTAAGTAATCAGAACAAACTGTTTAGAATTCATGTTTCACCCCTATGAATTTGTAATAAAAGACTGGTTATGTATATACTGTTTTATAAATAATATCTGCAGTGTGAGAAATTTGGTTTCTATTTTTACACTTAGTAAAATATGCCTTTGATTACAAATGATCCTGGGTAAGATATGATCACAGATATAATAATATAATAGAGGAATCTTATTTTAGACTCTTAACCAGCTCATAATACCAGTTACTATAAATTTACTTGTAAAAAATAATATGCTTTTTTATTTTGTAATTTCAAATACAGTTTTTTAATGACTGGGAAGAGAGTTAATACCAATGAGGGCTTTTATCAAAGGATCTCAAAAATATAGACAAGACATCTTTCTGATACTAAATAATAGACTTGCCATTTTTGAGGTTCTGGAGATTGTTGCTGAGAATTATGACAAATCTACATTTATACAAAATAACAATCAGAACATGAACTCTAGTTTTAAATTTAGAGGCAAAAATCTTGCTAATTTTTGATGACCTGTCAATATGACTTAGTTGAGCTCACACTGTGTAAAAAGCATAAGACGGGTCCTGGTCATCAGCCTTTATAGTTTACAGTGTCAGAATGATAGCAACAGGGAGAGGGTTGCAGAGCATGTATGTGTATATATGTAACCAGCTGACTCTAAGATTCTAGTTTGTTTCTGTCTGTCTCTGCATTTTAAGTAGCTATCTAACGTGTTTCTCTGATTCTAAATTGCTTGCTTAAAAGGCTTAAGAAGGTGATTAATGTTTTTTTAGTTCCTCTGGATCTGCCTCAGTCTTGACCCACAGCAGCTCAGGAAATAGTCTAAAGCGCCCAGATACCACAGAATCCCTTAATTCTTCCATGTCCAATGGAACAAGTGATGCTGGTAAGTGACCTTTGAGAATTTAACTTCCTTTCCCTTAAAAACATTTGTTTGGAAAAAAGAAAATTGTAATGGTAGCCTAAGTTAACACCAGTCTAAAAAGATCTGTTTTATTTTAGACCTTTTTGATTCATATGATGATAGAGATGATGAAGGCGAGGCAGGGTCAGTGGAAGAGCACAAGAGTGTTATCATGCATCTCTTGTCCCAGGTTAGGCTTGGAATGGACCTTACTAAGGTAAGAATGAAATTTGGTGTTTGCCGTAAGTCTTAATGTGTATGTGTGGGTTCTTACTGATTGTATGGTGCGTGTGCCTACACATGTAGTATAATGACAACTTCTGTTTATACTTTGTGATTTATATATATGTCGATGAGTACATTGAAAATTTTTATAAATGAATGAAATAATTAAAGCCAAAATAATTTTGTAGAGGTAATATGTATGGATTAAAATTTGGATTTTATTAGGGGCAAACAAGGAATAGTGTTAGACTTGGTTAGTAGTTTAGACAAAACCTTAAGCAGTGTAGTGTGCACAAAATCAAAATGAGCAGAGTTCTAATCTTGGAGTAGAAGGCTGTTACCAAACTGTGATCATGTCTCTTCCTCTGATCTTTAGGTTTCTCACACAAAATAGACACACAATGACCTACTTCACAGATTTGTTGTAAGGGTTAGAAGAGGTAGTGAATGGAAAATTCTGTGATACACATCGGATATATAGTTACTATGTTTTGATTTGAATTTGAATTTGAACTTGGTGCTCTGAACAGAATGCCCAGTTGATTGAGGAGATCTGGGATACGAGTGCCTTAGTATATCCCTGCCACTCTGCTACAAGCCTCATCCTTTCCCTTCATTCTCACCACAGAGTAGGTGTTACTGTTAACTCAGTTTTATGGATGAGGAAACGAAAACTCATGAAAGTTAAGTAACTTAGCTAAATCCTGTTAAGTGTTAGGACTGAAAATCTAATCTTGTCTGATTTCAAAATCTGTAATCTCTCCACTACTGCCTCTTGTGTTATTAAGCTATATAGTCTTCACCAATAATGAGCTTCATTTTGGTTTTGGATTTAGAGGGCAATAAAGAAAAAAACTAATCCATAATACTTTCTTATCAATGTTTATAATAAACCTTTCACCCCAAATCTAAATGAGAACAAAAAACATGAAGGTAGTATGAATTTGTGGAACCCAACATACTTCTCAGGAATGTTCTAGGTAAGAGAATATTTGTAAGGAGTTTGCCCCCAGAATTTTTTGAATGATCATTAGATTACATAATTGTCAGAGCAGGATTGGCACTTCAAATTTGAAAGTGATAGCTTATTTTAGATGTTGACATCTATAATATTCTTTTCTACATTCTTCTATCTTGGTTGGTTTTGGTCTCTGGTAATGGAAGACCCACCTAAAAGTAACTTGGAACAGTACAAGATATATTTTGTCATTTAATGCGAAGTCCAGAAGTAGAGTAGTTCCAGGATTAACTGATTTGGTGGGTCAGCAGTGTAGGAAAGGACCGCTGTCTGCCATCCTTAGCATGCTGACTTTCACACTCAGGTTTGTCTCCTCCTCATTGCAAAATGGCTGCTACACTGCCAGTTACCACATCCTTATACAAATATGTCAAGAGGCAGAAAGATAATTTCTTCTGATGGATTTTTCTTTATTGTTGTTAGAAAGGAAATTCTTTTCCAGAAGTGGCCCACATTCTGACTTCCAGTTGAATCTCATTGGCCAGAGCTAAGCATGTGTCACTGCTTAAGCCAGTCACTGGCAAGGGAGATTAAATGATTGGTTTAGATTAATCCACACTTACCTTTGAGATCTAGGAGGGCCCTGTGACTATCCTGGCAACCTGTAGTCTGAACCTGAGCTGAGTCAACGGATGAAGCAAGCAAGGATGTGTGCAGGCACCCAAAAGTATCTGCCACAATGAAGTTTTGTAATTTTTGCCTCACATAATTTCCTCTGGCAGATAATTCATATTGGAGTTTGTAGCCACTGAAAGCTTGTTACTTTATGAATGATACTAATTTTTTTTTTTTACCAAATGTGTTAAATGGCTAGTTTAGAAGTCTGTATTGGCACAAACAAATGTCTGTGAATGCCAGCAGATGCTGAAATTTTCATTCCTTCTATGCATTCCAAAGTGTTATTACAATAATGTCTTAAATGTATAGATATTCTATTTATAAAAAGTCTTTCTATTCAGATACTTTCTAAAAAGTCATTTTCCAAATACTTTCTAGTGTTTGAAAATACTATAAAGTCACATTCCATTTTCCTCAGTTGGTCTTCAGAGTAACTCTAAGATATAAACAGAGCATATAATTATCTGCTTTTTCCAGAAACTTAAGAGAAGTTGAATTAATTTTTCAGAATCTGTTCACACTTAAGAAGTGGCAAAATAAGTACCTGAACCCAGGTTGAAGACAACCTTGCCCCTCTTGCTTTCATCAGTGACACCTCAGTTTGACAAAATGGATTGTAGCAGTCAGTATATTGCTAAAAGCGTCGAAGATCTGTTGACTTGAGAGTTCTAAAGAAAAATTTTAAGTAGGGAGAAAAAATACTTCTTTCTTTCTTCAGTTATACATCATATCAAATTTTGGTTTATGGCTGTTTCTTTTTTGAATTGCCTGTTCAGTTCTTTTGTCCACTTCTCTACTGGCAGTAGTACTCTTTCTTGTTGATTCTAAGAGCTATTTACATATTAAAGGTTTTCACCCCAGTTTTGTTCTTCAACATTCTTTTTCTCTCTCTCTCTCTCTCCCTCCCTCCCTCCCTCCCTCCCTCCCTCTCTCTCTCTCTCTCTCTCTCTCTCCCCCCCCTCCCCCTCTCTTTTTTTCCCCATCTCCATGTCTTTTTCTTCTGTTTTCTCCTCTTTTTATTATACCCTTATTCCTCTCTCAGGCTTTTCTCTAAGCGCCACCTAAGTGAATTGTTTCCCAGCCCTGAACTTCCAAACAGATCATTGTCTTTCTTTTCCTGAACTTCTAGGGTAATTTGAGCATTTTTTTTTTGTAATATTCTCACATTCCACCTAAAATTTAAATGCTGGTATTATTCTCTAATATTTACCTTTGTCTTCTCCATAGCATTTAAGACAGAACCTTGAATATAGTAGATAGACAGTAATTTCTAAGTTTAAAGGAAGTTTTGCTTACTACGATGCTCTGCTTCCATAATAAATAATTTATAATCCAATATATGAGAGCTGTCTGGAAAGTATCCAGCCATGTAATATGAAAAATAGAGGCATTTATGGCTGGATTTTTTTTCCAGACAGCCCTCATACATTTCAAACACTCTTCTTTGATTGCTAATGGAATTCTTCCTTTTTAAATTGGTTATTCCTAATCTTTCGCATTCCTTCTTTCCATACACCAAGTTCTTAATTTTCTATACTCTCTCCTCTTCCACATTCCTAGCCTTTCAGCATTTTTCTTCATGGGCTCAGACCTATGGTAGAAATCTTTATTTTCTTCTTCCTTTTGTTTAGTCTTTCAATTGCTCATTTAAAAGTTTACTGTATAATAGTAGCTGAAAAAGCAAATGTGAATAAGGGCGGTGCTTGCGTTTAGTCACTTATCAGTTATTTGATAAGTGCACGTAATGATAGAAAAGCAGCAGTAGAGAAAAATGTGCACAGACCGCCCCCCAAGCCCCAGACCCAGTTTTGAATTCCACGTTAGTAACGGTACAGTGAGAAAATTTCTCACACTCTTTGAGATTCATTTTTCTGCACTGTAAAACAGAGTTAATACTTTCTTCACGACACCGTTGTTGTATGATTCAGTAAGATAATGTGTATGTAATGCTGCAGCAAGTAGTAGGTGTCCAAAGGTTGCTGGAGTACTTTGTTGTTACGCTGGTGGAGGGAGCTAAAGGGAGGTTGCATGGAGGAAGTACCATTCAGAACCTTTCTCTGTTTTCTATCTGCTGGGCAGCGTAGTGGGCATTTCTGAATCAGAACAGTTTGGGAAATAGGTATCAGACGCATGCCTGGGCAGTACTTGGTGGGTGTTACCATGGTTGGAGTGAGTTTATTTTTTTAGCAGTTCAGCAATCTGTTTATCTGTGGTGGAATTTGATCCTCAAGGGCCAAATGTGTATGTTTTTCAGGTAGTTCTTCCAACATTTATTCTTGAAAGAAGATCTCTTTTAGAAATGTATGCAGACTTTTTTGCACATCCGGACCTGTTTGTGAGGTATTTGACTGAACACAGTATAATAGTTTGCAGTTTTTTAAAGATTTTACTCAATAGCTTTTTGCCTTTGCAGGGTGGATGGATTCCCTTTTGCCTTTTAAATAGTTCCAGGGGAAAGTATCATTGAATATTTTGTTTATATTAGATGCCTATCTGTTTGCTTAGGTTATATAGTGGTGATGTTCTTAGGCAACCAAGCTAAACATTTTTAAAAATCTGTAGAGCTCATTAATAGGTAGCCAGTATTTACAGAGCTAAGGCTATGAGCTTATTGGGTCCAGGGAATGGTAATTACTGTTAAATTATTTACATTGTATCCTGATAAACTTTAGTTAACTAAGTTCAGCAAACCTTTCTAAAACACTCATTGTTTCCCAGACACTTTCATGAGCTGGAGAAAGAAAAAGTCAGTGTCTGCCCTTAAGGAGTTTACAGTCTAGTTTCCAGATTACATTCTGATTCATAAATTTCAAATGTACCGCTTCTACTGTTAGGTGTATGTATTTTACAAAGGACAGAAGTCATTTAAATGTGGGATTGATTTAAGCAGGAGAGTTTACATTACTTTTCAGTGGTAGCAGGAAAATTTTCTTTGTTTTTGTTTGTTTGTTTTTTATTTTATTTTATTTCATTTTGAGTTCTCTTTCCATCACCTTATATTTAGCTTCCCCTCCCTCCTCTCCCAGAAAATTTTCTTTGTAAGGGGATGTCCTAATCTGTGTTCTGATTTCATTCCTTGGCCTCAGGCTATGATTTACTAAAGACAGATACAAATCACTGAGGTGTCACGGTGGGTGGGCACATTGGCTGACATTGATACACATCTTTCCTTCTTGATGCAGATTTAAGAGAACCATTTAATCAATTCCCAAGAGGAAGAATTTCAATTAATATAGATGGCACTGTTTAAATTAATACATAATTAAACAAAATGTAAACATTTAATATTAATGTGTAATTAAAGATGCAAAGTATCAGTTGCTTGTTAGATAGAGATTTGAGATTTAAGGATAGTTTTTATGTATAAGAATTTAAATTTTGAAGTACACCTAAAAAGCCAATAGATTAAACAGAATTCTAAAAATACTAAATTTCAAAAAAGGAAGAAAGGAGAAATAATGGAACAGAGAAAGAACAAAAGGGACAAATAGGAAACAAGTACCAAGATGATAGAGTTAAACACAGCTGTATCAGTAATGACACTACATGTAAATAACATACACACTCCATTTAAGGGATAAGTGGTTTTCAAACTGGATAAAAAAGCAAGTTCAATTGGTATGCTCTTTGTAAGCGAGAGATTTTAAATATGAGGACACTGATCGGTTAAAGGCAAAAGGATGGACAAAGACTTACCATGCAAAACACTAAGCATAACGGAGTTGGTGTCACTGTATTATAGTGTCAAAAGAAGACTTTCTAAGACAAAAATATTACCAGAAACACATTGGGATATTTCATGTGATAAAAAAGTTAATTTATTAAGAATAAATAATAATCCTACATTTGTATGTACCTAATAACAAAGCTTCAAAATATATGCAGCAAAAATTGACTAAAGTAAGAAGTAGACAAGTGCACTGTCTTGGTTCGAAATTCCTCCCTTGGAAATTAATTGAACAAGTAGTTCCCTGTATGCCCCCATCCCCGAAAATCAGTAAGGCTATGTGAGATTGAAGCAGCATTATCAGTCAGCTTGACCCAGTTGACTTTCTAGGCACTTACAGACAATTTGTATAACACACAGTCTTCTAAGTGCATATGGAGCATTCATCAAGATAGGCCATATACTGGAAAGGCTTAATAAATTTAAACTAATTAGAACCAGAGTACAATCTCTGACCATGAAAGATTTAAATTAGAAATCAGTACTACAAATACATGTATCTAGAACATCTCCAACTATTTGTCAATTAAAACAGTGCACTTATATAAATTCTGGAACAAGGAAAACTAATCTGTGGCACTAGAAACAGTGTTTGCCTCAGGGTGAGGGAATGGGGAAGAAGAAACTTGAAGGTAAGGGAAATGTTCTGTATCTTGCATGGATGGTGATTAATTAAATGGATACATACATTTGTCAGATTCATCAAACCAAACACTTAAGACCAGTGTATTTAACTATGTACATTATACCCAAATTTTAAAAAGAAACTTTGAGGTAACTCCTGGTCCTGGGTCCTCTCAGCTTGTCTCAGGATAGACCACACTGAAGGGTTCTGTGTCCTGTCTAAAAGCAGGACATTAAATTTTATCTTTCTCCCTTGTAGCATTAGTGACCAGAAGGATGCCAGAGACCGGATGGTTCAGGTTGTGAAATGGTACCTCTCAGCCTTTCATGCAGGAAGGAAAGGCTCAGTTGCCAAAAAGCCATACAACCCCATTTTGGGCGAAATCTTTCAGTGTCACTGGACATTACCAAATGATACAGAAGAGAGCACAGTGAGTTCTGCACTAATGTTTTTAATTACCTTAAGTTGTATACTGATGCAATATTTCATTTTATTTGGGGTCAGATAAGAGTCATGAAGGTGATGGTCAGAAGATGCTCACTACTCATAGAAGTGCACTTGGTGGATCAGTGTATTTTAAATATAGTGAGCAAGGTGAAGAGTGGCGTGAGATGAGGATAGAGATTTGGAAATCAGATAATACAAAACCTTGTGAGCCATAAGGATAATTTTATGGCTTATCAGGGTCTCATTTTTGTTTTAAAAAGATGGTTTAATGGTTTTTATGAAAAGTAAATTAGAAATGGGCAAAAATAGAAGCAAGGAGACCAGTGAAGATGCTTTGGTGTCATTCCAGGAGAGACATGGTTGATTCAAACTATATTTTGGAGTTAGAACTGATAGATGGATTTGGGAAGATAAGGAAAGATGGACAACTGCAGCTGAATCCTTGCATGGGGAACAAGGCTGTTGGTTGGTGACACTGACTTAAAAAGGAAGATTGGGTATGGAGAGGGAAAAAATCAAGAATTGTGACTTGAAATAGAAACTGTGAGGGGTCTGTGAGACATGTACATGGAGCTGTAGAGTGGGAGTTAGAATTGAACAATCTGGAGTTCAAGGTAGAGATCTAGAATGGGGATGGGGCTTTCAGAGACTGGAATATGTTTAAATGGCATTTTAAGTCCTGGGATTAGATGCAGTCATCTGGGAAGACAGCGGAGCTAGAGGAGAAGAGGGAATTGGACGTGAGCCCCAGGGCTCCCGCCACTTAGAGATTGCTTTGCAAGGAAGACTCAAGTAAATGTAAAAGGCCTCGAGAGGGAAAAGATAAAAACGCCCCTAGCCCACAGTGCCCACGTTCTCTCAGTAACCATAACTCTCATGTCTTTCCCTTTCAAGTGACAGGTGACCTGTAGTCCTTTCTGAAGACAGAGGCAGTATGTGTCTGTTCTTTATTTGGTAGACATTGATAAGTGCCCAGTCTGTGCCAGACCTGAGTGTTAGGCACATGATTTTTGCCTTCAAGAATATGTCAGGGAGACTGATACAAAGCAGTTTCAGTAGTGTCAGTGCCATAATAAAAGTATGTATCAGGTTCTTTAATATGTAGAGGTGGGAGCAGTTACTACCCTGGGAGGCAGAGACTCCAGTTATGAGATTCTCTGCCATGTCATTTGTGTTTCCACATCAAAGGAAAATGATGTTATATTTGCTTGCAGGAGCTAGTTTCAGAAGGACCAGTTCCTGGGGTTTCCAAAAACAGTGTCACATTCGTGGCTGAGCAGGTTTCCCATCATCCGCCCAGTAAGTTCCAGAGCTCCTCTGCAACATCCCTTTCAAACTACTCTGTCTAAGAGGCTTACATAAAGCTTCATAGAGGGGTCACTGTGCTGTCCGTTTTATGGCTACTGTACCTTCCCAGTCCTATGAGGATTGCTTTCTCATACTTGTTCCTGTGTAAGTGCCAACGACTACTGACTTCACGGATCAAACCTGCATTTAACAAAGGGGGATTTGGGAAAACAGCATTGATGCCTTTAAAGTCATCTTACACATAATGATCAGTACTGTAGAGACCTCAGCAACTGTAAGACAGTTTATGTAAATGAGATGTAGTTTCTTCTGCACAGTGTTTTCCTGACGTCATGGAGAGAATGCATGTCCTCAGAATCTTATTTGCTTAGTGCATTGGCAAGACTGGAAATACTCAGGTTGGGATAGGAACATGCTTGTTAACCAGAAGAACCCACAGACCTTTTGATCTCAAGCCTCTGGGATTGGCCATAGCCTCATGGTTCAGGGAAATTCCTTCCCACTTGGTCCTGAATGGTTGTTCACGTGGGGGTGGTGGGGTGGACACGCTGTACAAGGTAGTTGCCTCCTTGGTCTCATTTGAGGCAGTTCTTGGAGGAGTAAAGGATTTTCCCCATGGAGGCAGTTCTTCAGGTTAAGGGAGTTGGAGAGGCGGATGTAGCTACACAGTGCGCTAATTGAAAACCATTTCTATAGTTTCAGCCTTTTATGCTGAGTGTTTTAACAAGAAGATACAATTCAATGCTCATATCTGGACCAAATCAAAATTCCTTGGGATGTCAATTGGCGTGCACAACATAGGGCAGGGTAAGTCTTTGGGCACCGGATAGACTCCAGTATTCATAGGTGAGTTCTACACCTCTCTAATACTGTGCCGGACGCTTGCCTGAGTAAGGGAACGGCCCCGGAAAGCCAGACTGGGTGTCATCACTTGCATGTAAGCACATGTACTGGGGTGAGAGCAGTGGTGGTGGCGCAGGATTGGTTTTTCCCTAAACCGAGTGGGGTATCCATCAATCAGACAACAAAGCCTTATGGCCAGTTGACAGCAGCCATGCGTTTCTCTCCCTTCTCCCTACAGGCTGTGTCTCGTGTCTGGACCACGATGAGCATTACATTCTCACCTTTCCCAACGGTTATGGAAGGCAAGTAGAGCTGTGCCCACTTCTTTGAGCAGCAAACAGCAGACCCCCCTTTTCCTGTGAATTGTCAGCCTTACCTGAAAACTTTTGATTTTGCAGGTCTATTCTCACAGTGCCCTGGGTGGAACTAGGCGGAGAATGCAGTATTAATTGCTCCAAAACTGGCTATAGTGCAAACATTGTCTTCCACACTAAACCTTTCTATGGGGGCAAGAAGCACAGAATTACCGCTGAGATTTTGTAGGTATTTTATTTTGCTTTTCTGCTTTAGTGCTCTCTTGTTTCTCTGAATTGCTTTTCCCTTTGTCTTGAGCTATAACATCTGTTAGGAAGTGACCACTTTAATGGTTCTCTCTTTGTAAACTTATTTTACATCTTGAGTGTCATGTCTCTTCCTAAAACTCAGAAGAAGACCTAAAATCTGGGTTCAGAACAGGGGTCATGGGTGGGATTTCCTTCCTAGAAATTTGACTCACAAATGGGGAACAGGAAGGTGTCTCCCTAGATCATCTCGCCAACCCAGATCGCAGGTTCCTGACTCACTATTGCCAGGTTGAACCATGAGCTAGCCCGTACAGTGTACTCTGTGACTCCCACTGAAGTGTCCCCAAGTCTTCACAGTTCGTTTTTCTGTGCCTTTCTTGGGGAAACAGTAACAGTCACATCTTGGCTTGGTTCCACTTGACAATCTGGGGTCTGATGTAGACAGCTGTGCTGTCTGGGTAACAGTCTGTGGGGTGGGTTCAGAGCCTACCTAGAAGAGGGAAATCTGTAGGACATTTTCTGCCCTCAAAGGCCTTATTAAGAACAGTGTTACAGTTGGAAGACATGTTAACCAGTTTTCCTGGGACATAATTTAATTCAGATGGCAGAATCTGCATCCAAAAAAAAAAAAACTTGAACAGAGAAAGACTATGCTCAAAATTGTGAGATAAAAGAGCAGCACTTGGTGGGCTCTTTAAATTAGGGATTTGAGCATCAGATGAAGGATGTTAGCTCAGTAGTTCTCAAACTTTATGGTCTCTGGACTTCTTTACACTTAAAAATTACAGTAGCATTTTATGAAAAAAAGTAAAAACTTTCTAAAACTTTCCTTTAAGATATTTGTGAAGAGTATCATTGTACATTTCCTGAATTTTATAAGTCTCTAATATATAGTCATGTGCTCCATAATGTTTTGGTCAACCACAAACCACATATGACGGTGGTCCCTATAATAGTCATTGTAATGTTGTAGCACAACATATCACATTACATGTTTGTGATGCTAGTGTAAACAAACTCACAGTCTGTAGGGTATAGCACATGCAGTTATATACAGTACATAATACATGATACTAAATGACTTGCTGGTTTATGTATTTACTATACTTTTTACTGTTATTTTAGATTGTACTCTTTCTACTTACAAAGAAAAGTTTGCTGTGTTAACGCTGATAGCAGCCTCATATATCTCATGCTTACCTCATCTCTTGATTTAGTCTTGTGTTATTTTATACAATAACATGCTATGCAGGATTGTAGCCTAGGAGCAATAGGCAATACCGTCTAGTCTCGGTGTGTAGTAGGCTCTACCATCTAGGTTTGTGTAAGTATACTCTGTGATGTTTATACAATAACAAAATCACTTAATGACCTGTTTCTCAGAGCATATCCCATCATTAAGTGGCTCATGACTGGAATTAATAGAAGATAATGTAGCTGGATTCTATTATACTGTCTACTTGCAGTCTTTGGGAAACACTGTACACTTGTGGGAAAATTAAAGTGAAAAAGGCAAATAATGTTTTAATATTATGAAAATAGTTTTTACCTAAGAGGGTCTTGGAAACCCCCAGAGTTCCCCAGACTGGATTTTGAGAATGACTCACATGACTTTCTGAATCTGGGTTCCTACCATTTTTCTTTCCATTTGTCTTCTTTCCCCCAAAGCTCCTAAATCATAGAGGAAACAAGTTTCCGTCCAGTAATAGTAGCTGCTGCTTCCCTCTTGCCTGTGTACTGTTCTCTTCCTGACCTCTTTTAGCCTCCTCTGTGTTCATGTCTTACCCCTCCTAACCTGTTTTTTGCTGTGATGCTTGTCTTCCAAAATTCTGTACCTGCCATATGCATCACTGTCATGTCCATGTAGACCATTGTTGGGGCTTTTCAGGAAGAGATATTTGCTTAGAAAAGGAGGTCAAACCATTTGACTCAGAGATCTCTCTCAGCCTGAGGATGAAAGCTTGGCCTCTAGTGTTACCTCATTAAACAAAACTTTCCCTGATCCTCATCCCAGTAGTTTTGCCCTCAAAACGCCAGTGCTCGCGTAAACTCACCACAGCACTTACCCAGAATCCCAGCGGTGATGTTTCTCCCCACCAGGCTGTGTACCCTTGAGGGCAGGGACTGTCCCTAGTCTGTTGTGTCCCCAGCACCAGGCTCTTTTACTCATCTCATACTCAACTGTTCATGGGATCTCAAGTTCATTAGCATCCTGTTTAGGGTCCTCATTGTTGGAGTTGGCTCTGGGAAATCCTGGAAAGTTTTGTTAAGCTGCCTTTACCAAAAATTTCACAGTTCTTCTTCTGTGTAGGTTAGCTACCCTAAGCAGATTCTTTGGTACTTTTCAACTTGAGACTAACACAGATGTTTCCTTTTCTATTTAGTTCTCCAAATGACAAGAAGTCTTTTTGTTCAGTTGAAGGGGAATGGAATGGTATAATGTATGCAAAGTATGCAACAGGGGTAAGAACCTATATTTTGCCACTTGTTTCAGGCTAAATTGAGTTGTAACCTATCCCTTACCCGGGCCTCCTTCATCTGAAAATTGAACCACCAAGGCCAGCTCTCATGCCATATCTTTGTGGCGGTCCTTTTCCTTTCCCCACCAGTACACGTAGTACATAGATTTCTTATGTCTTCTGGCTTCTCAAAACTCTCAAGAATAATATACATAGAAAATACTTGGCACATAGTAAGCACCCAATAAATGTTAGCTATAGCATTAGAATATGTGGTATGTTTGTAAAATGAAGCGCTAATTTGTGTTTATGTACACAGTTTGAGTTTGTATAAGAAATGTATTGACTGCCTGGCACCAGGGATACAGAAATCAGTAAGATCGTCCTGCAAACAGTACCTATACCTAGTTAAGGTGAGGAAGGTGGTATAGGATTAACAGGAGGAGTCAGTGAACTCGGTTTTGGTTTGGAGAATTTGAAATGTAAAAAAGACGTCACTGATCATTAGGATTAATTTTTTATGGGTCTAGCTCTCTTAAGAGATTACATCCTGAGAATGTAGCACATAGCCACATTGAAAATGTCTGTTGAATTGAGCCTCTACCGAGACTTAAGACATACAACTATATTTTAAGTTGAAGATTGCATATGAAACTCATTGTGTTCATCATTAATAGATGTGGGATTTGATTATTACTTCTGTTAATTAAAGTCTTCTGGGAAGAGTTGAATCTTGCACCAAGAACAGTTTGAACAGTAAAACATCTACCAACCTCTTCTGTTTTCTAGGAAAATGCAGTTTTTATAGATACCAAGAAGTTGCCTATAATCAAGAAGAAAGTGAGGAAGTTGGAAGATCAGAATGAGTATGAGTCCCGCTGGTAAGGAGACGACATAACTAGAGCTGTTGCGGCAGTGCTCCTCGGCAGGCCTAGGCACAGGGCTGGGTTCTGGGGACAGTACAGCGGAGTAGAACAGAGCAGAGTTGGAATGCCTGGCTTCTTAGGGAGCTCACCACTTACTAGTTGTGTAACCAGGACTGCAAGCTCACTGCTTTTTGCCACCTTTCCTGAAATAAGAACTACTTAGAGTTGTCAGGACTAAATGAGATATACGTGTAGCATGTATTATATGTGAGGCCTGGCATATAATAAGTACCTAATATATGTTGGCTTATCACCATCTTTGTGGTTTATAAGAGATGACTGTGGGCTCTTGAGCGTTTTTCTGATTGAGCCCGCTCCTACCTCTTTGGAGTATACTTTCCCTTTTAATAAACTATCTCTGTTTCATTTTATTTTCCTTTCAATAAATTGTTTCTTGGTTTCACATCTTTAAAAAAATAAAATAAAAGATGACTGTCCCAACTGAGAGTTGCATGGTAAAACACCTTCAGGTCTTTTGTTTGCAAGAAACTTTTTTTTTTTTTTTTTAATTTCATCCCTACGTATTTCACTTATATCTCTAAAATGACTTTAAAAAATAACTACAGTGTCATTCATTATCTTGCTTTAAGAAAGTTAATTCCTTACTATCATCAAAGTCTAATTGGTATTCAATTTTCCAATAGTCTTAAATGTAATTTTTTCCTTTCCCATTTGCCTGATAATTTCTTGACTTTTTAGTGGTTATGAGGAATCATGCACTAAAGTTCTTTGTTTACCATGTTAGGGGATTTAAGTGAAGTAAGGGGGCCTTACAAATTATTACCCTGATTGTTATTGCTAACATTCTACCTGGCTAGACTGCCTGCTCATTGTTAATGTAAGTGGAAATCTGTAGAAATATATGCCCTGCTGCTCATCACAGGGGATCTTAGGCATGGCCACTGTTCTAGTCCCTATGAATCTTCATTTGTAAAGTGACATGTTTGGACCAGACTTATTCAGTTATCTTCCAGACCCTGAGAGAAAGCCAAATCTCTCAAGCCTTTGCAATTCACCTTTTGAACATTATTCTCTATTCACACAGTTTCTCCGAGTTCTCATTGTTAAGCCAAGGGAGCTTTTCTGAAATGCAGCTTCTCAGCTCCTCTGAGCTAATCCTTTTGGTTTACAGTAAAGGACACTGAAGCCTTGGAAAGGGGAACTGACACCTCCAAAGTTGCATAGCTAATTACATGTAGAGCCAGAATTATTCCAGGTCTCAGTTCTCACTGTTCTTTCTCCTCTGTTACATAATATATATCCAGCTTTCTGCCCATCCTTTATTTCTTCGACAACTATCAGTGCAGTCTTCATTTTTGTTCTTTACTCCAGTGCCTTGGTGCCAGCTTATGGAGATTGTCTGTGACCTATAGCACTTAAAGCCATTTGACTTACACTGTGATTATCAGGATAGCTCTAGACCAGTGGTTCATTACCTTTTTCTATTTGTGTGTGCCCCCTTTCAACCCATTTCTATAAAGTGTACCCCTTGTTTTTAAAACAGCTGTTTTTAAATACTGGCACTTTTGTTCAGTGCCTATCTTAATGTAAAATAGTGGAAATGAGGTAATGAATTAGCAAAGAAAAATTAATACACTAAAAGTACAAACCACAGGTTTAATTTTACAATATTCGTAACAGTTAAATATTGATAATGGTGATCAAATATTTAAACATTAAAAAAATACTTGAAAAGAATCACAAAGACAAGGCACTTTTACTCAGTAACTAAACTAATCAGTCTGGCTACAGATGTATTTATGTTTGGGGAAGTTGTCACAAAGCATTGTTCTGAAACTGCATGATGATTGGTGGAAGAGCTGTTTGGGAGAATGGTTGGTTCATAGCCACACCCTCACCAATCATCATCATTTGCTAATGTGATCTAATAGTGAAGTGTCTCCATTAACCATGATTCATACTTAACATTTATTGTTCCATAACTAACATTTGGGATGTTTTTACTTATATTTTTCACCATTACTGATTATTTTTCACGTACCCTTGAACGGCCCAGCATGTACCCGTGGGAGTACACGTACCACCGCTTGGGAACCGATGCTCTAGACTTGCATTCTCAAGATTGCTGACTCCTGTATCCATCTAGTACTTATTAACACCTTGACTTCTTTTATTTTTAGTCTTTGGAAGGATGTAACTTTCAACTTAAAAATCAGAGATATTGATGCAGCAACTGAAGCCAAGCATAGACTTGAAGAAAGACAAAGAGCAGAAGCCCGAGAAAGGAAGGAGAAGGAAATTCAGTGGGAGACAAGGGTAAGCTTGCTTTAGGGAGCCTCCCCCAACTCCAGCTGCTAGCTCCTCCCCCTTTACCCTGAGCTGTGAGTCGTTCATTTCAGTGAATGTTGAAGTACCACAGTTTTAAGTAACCATGGTGATGAACAAGATGAGCTCTGGTCCCCTGCCTGAAATTCATTTCAGTGTTAATGGAAGGAGAAGACATAAAATAATAAAATGGATGATACTGTAGAAGTATACAGCAAGTGTGTAACTGAACTCTCCCCCTTTCTTTTACAGTTATTTCATGAAGATGGAGAATGTTGGGTTTATGATGAGCCATTACTGAAACGTCTTGGTGCTGCCAAGCATTAGGTTGGGAAACGCATAGTTTACACCTGATAACCAGGGCAGGAGGCCTAATTGAGCAACAGTCTTCCTTTGGGAGAACCTGCTTACTCCCTTTTTATTGCAGTGGTTCCTATCTCAGGGATACTGGACTTTCTGATGCAGATGAACAATTAAAGCGAGTAAAGCTTCCCCTTTTTCCTCTTTTGTGGCAGTTACAGTTTTGACTTCAGTCCTGAGGAAAACTTCATGTTTTGAAAACGGGATGCTCCTTTTCCCAACCCCACGCTTTGAAAAGCATTTAAGAATTACAGTCTCAAACTCTGCATCCTGGTACTGCTGTTGATACATACATCATTGTTTCCTTGTTCATATAATGTTGGGGTATATGCACATACACATATATAATATATAATATACCTGATGCCAGATTTTTCATAACTATTCCATCTACTGTAAATATCGGTTCCTCTGAGTTTTAGAAAATTAGCGCAATGTATTAAAATCAAGTGTTAGGAAATTTCATGGTCTCACCTACAATAACTTTTATTTTGGAATTGAACTATTAAATTGTATCTAACTCTGGATTACAGTTTAATTATACTCAGTGCTTCTTATGGCTTCATAAAGTAATTTTTCCAACCTTTTTTAAAATGTGTTTTTAATTATTATTTTGTTAAACTTGGAGCCAGTTATTTGGCAAACTTGAGTACAGGAATTAGCTTTTCCTCATCCCTCCCTTACACTTGGTGTTCTTTCTGTTTTTAGCCCCCACCATGCTATTCTCCAGAGTCTTCATTGAACTCTCATATAGCACACATTGGGCTACCAACATTTTATCCAAAAAATATTTTATTGCCTTAGAGGGTCTGGGAAGAGTGTTCATATTTATATCTCTATACCACACTGAAACAAAATATAGTGAAAAGAATGCCACAGCAGCAGAGCGCTCATTCTGAAGGGCAATACAGAATTATTTTTATTTAAAAATACATTAAAAACACCATCATCGTGATACCGGTATTAGTATTAGCACCTAACATTTAGGTACTAATAAGACATTGATTACATAGGGATGGGAGTCTCAATCTGAGAGGACCAGGACAGGACAGGACACGGCTTCTCAAACTGCTCCTATAAGCTTTTTGGTCACACTTGGCCCACCCTGCTAATTTCTCTCTGGCAGCTAGCTGCTACTGTAACCCTTGGTTTTTAGTCACAACAAAAGGGATTAAGGAAGTTAAGTCAAATTTTGTGATGCCAGTGCAAAAATTGGAAGCCCTAGGGCCATAGCAATAACTTCAATAAAATACACATTTTAAAATGCACAGTGCTTCATTCAGGCCAATGAGACTGTAGTTTATTTGACTATTTTATGGTAAGGGAGAAGGTTAAGTGTTGATGTGAAAGCCCTGATATCAGTAACGGGGATAGTGGAATCTGCCAGCAGAGGAGAGGTCGGCAGGTAGGTTAGCTGCATCGCTTCACAAGAAGAGTTTGAGTCATCACTGCAAGGGGTACTATCCTCTTCCAGTTCATACTTCCCAAACCCAACAACCTGAAAGAAGCCAAAGACTCAAGGTGAGAAACATGCTGACCATACTCCGGGCAAAGACCCGTTGTTAGGATCTCTGACACCAACCCAAACTCGGTGAATGACAACAGCTAATGACAGCCCTGGAGAGGAAAGCACTACAGTTTCATGAACCATACTCACGTGAACACTGAGCATTTTACTTCCTATTCCTCTGTGGGCCTTGAACCAACTGACTAGGTCTGATTTTGAGAACGACTTCAGTGCCTCAATCTTGAGAGGGAAGAAAAGAAAGAAAGCTATAAAAGACTGGCAGTTCATTTTCTGGAAAGACAGTTATTAAACTTAACACTCTAGGCAGATTCCCTTGGTCTGAGTATATCATTTTATTCAAAGTTATCAGCTTGCTGCCAACCTTCCGGACAAGGATAAAAACGGGCCTCGGTGACACACGTTTCATAGCAATCACTGACCCTGGCAGATAGTAGCAGGTGCTGTAATTACTGCTGAAAACTATACACTTGAGCCACAACTCTCAGGTACATGGTAACTACACTCACGTGAGAAAATCCAGTTTAAAGCAAGTGAAGAGAACTTTTTATCTTAAGAACTGGGCTAAAACCTCTTGTCAAAACCCTTCTGCCTTACTGTCCTTTGGTAATTCACCACACAGGGTTTTATTATCAGTGCAGTGGAGTGTGGGGCGTGGCATTTTTGTGTGGTTTTATTAGTTTGGGCTAGATACAGCGGTTCTCAACCTGTGAGTCGCGACCCATTTGGGGTCATTCATCAAAGACCTTCAGAAAACACATACCAGATATTTACATTACGATTCATTACAGCAAAATTACAGTTATGAAGTAGCAACGAAAATAATTTTATGGGGGTCACCACGACAGGAGGAACTGTATTAAAGGGTGGCAGCATTAGAAGGTTGCAAACCACTGGGCTGGAAGATGTCAAAAGACCTACACCAGGAATCATTAAATCCGGAGGAGTATAACTCCATGAGGACAGATGTTTTAAATTTTCTTTAAATAGCAGAACCTCTTAGCAAATCTTAACGTGAACCTCAATATATAATGCAAAAATGGATCTGCTCTGACTGAAATTGGTGGGGGAGGGGGTTAAGGATTAGCAGTGTTCACTTGGCCACCTAAGGTGCTAAGAGTGGCCAGTCTGTAAACTCTGGATTTGACTAATCAAGAAACGAGCAAGTAACTAACCAAGCCTGGACAAGTGCCCCAGGTTTGTCTTCCACACAATACCATTTGCCTGGAACTGACACGTAAAATCAGGAGTCCCTGTTGGGGCGATATTATGTAAAATCCCATGTTACCTCATGTGCAAGGCGGTCAAAGAGATACTGCTGTGTCACCACTTCGTTCCAGTTCCTATCCACCTCCTCTCCAAGGTGGGTATCCTCACACTCCTTCAGCTTGATCAGAGCTGTGACCTGTTACCAACAAAAAGACCTTCAGGCATGGCATCACCCCGGTTCCTCCAAAAGAGATGGCCCTGTCCAATCTGGTTTGTGATGGACATGCTGTGACTTGGGACCCACCAGCATGATGGAGAGGGATGATGCTAGGAAGACATTATGGTCAGATTAAGGTGGGGCTACAATGCTCATAAACGGCAGCACGCAACACTGGTGCCTAGCTTTAAGGGCTTGTGTGAGCCAAGGAACAAGAGACCAGGCCAGCTCGGTCAATCACCTGGGTGTTGAATGCATCCTCAGTGAGGTTCTCGATCTTTTCCTCAAAGCTACAAAGAAACTCTTCTATCTTCCTATCAACAACTTCAGAGCTGAAACAAAACATCTTCAATTAAAAGTCATCAGAGACCTGGCAGGTCTTAAGTAAGGCAAAGGAGAGAATTTCCAGGAAAGAGACTGAAGTGTTTTCTTCCCAGTCCTCAGTGCTCTCCCCTAAGCTGAAGGAGGGAAGAGAACTCTACCCCACCTCTGGCCCATTTTTCTGGTATCAATCACACTGAGGGAGTAATAGCCAGGCCTGACCATTTAAAAGTTAAGAACCAACTAGGCCTTGTACCTGGGTTCTAGCATGAAGGCCAGGTCAGGCACCTTTGCCTTTCTTGTCCTCAGGTCTGCCTAAAGAGATGAAACATTGGCAAGCCCTGTACAATGACCACAGGTCTTGAGTCAAACCCTAACGGAACCATAGGAACCATTGATCAGTCCTAGATCAGGCCAGCTATGAAAAGCTCCTCCCCAGCTCCCACCCGCCGCAGCTGTGACTACATGAAGCCAACCCTATTTTGTCAGTTATCTGAGGTTTAAGGAAGTGTGTGTAGCCCCTGCTCCATGCCAAGAATAACAGTTGCACTCATCTACTCACTTGTATTTGGTTGCCTGAGTCCCCACGGTGACAGAGAATCCTAGAATCCCAGAGGTGTTCCTACAGGTAGGGTAGACATGGTACCTATAGCCAAAGTAAAAAGTTTTATAAACTCAGGTGGTCACCTGGCCTCAGAAGCACTAGAGATGAGGGAAGGGTTTCTATACATCTTTACTGGACCTGGAGATCCTGAAAGAAAATCCATAAATATGTACACATCTATTTCATTCTCAGGTTATGGTGTCCACCCCTCTCCTGAACTGAGGACCACAGGCTAACTTTTTCTCTTGCTAATCTTGAAATATGACCAAACTGAAAACTTGATCATACTCCAAGATGTACATTCCAGAAGTTTTGACCAGCAGGTATGACTTAAAGCATGGAAGGACCAAAGGGCTCTGAGAGGCTACTCATCAGGATATTGAGTTTACTTAAGCATGCAAAAATAAGCCCCAGACCTTTATTTGAGCTCAATGCTCTTGCCAGCACTTACCCTAGGGTCTGCTTGGTTCGAAGGAAGTCAAAACAAGGCTCTTCCATGTGCATCTGTAATGCAACATACCATGCATCAACCCAAATCCTCCTAGCAGAGAAACCTCAACTTCTTCCCTGCAACGTGTTCCATATACCCCCAAAGTTCAGTTTTCTCTTACTGCCTTCTTAAATTGCCCATCCCTTTTGTGATCATACTACGTGAGAATACTAAATAACCATTTCACCTTCTTAACAGGTCTGTGATCTCTACCCCGCAGCAGAATGGCCAGTCCTCATAGTGGGTCATGGCTCCTGAACACCTCAACTCTACATCATACAACTTACCACAAGCAGCTCCATAAGAGTGTATTCTTTCAGACTCCGGGTACCTGACTGAAAAGAGAACCTGGTCAGACCAGCTGAAAATCCAATGGCTTACGAGGCTTTTTAATGGGCTCTTCTTGGCAACCATTTATTCAGGTCTCCATCCGACTCTTCCCATCCCCCAAGAGAGTTGATCATACCCTCTACTGCCACACTTTAAATTTTGTTTATACATCTGCTTTCCCACTAGACAGAAGGTCTGTGAGGACAGGAATCAGGTTTGATCATGTGTATTCCCAGTCCTAGCACGTAACTGCAGGCCTGGCCTGCAAGTTCCTGCCCAAAGGACCTAGAGGACACAACCTAAATTGAAGCATTTGTAGTTCAAGGTCCTAAGGAGGAGAGCAGGAAATGTTTGGGGATCAATGAAGGGTGTCTGGACCTATTCCTTAGATGGGGAGGATATGAATGGGAACTTCCACAGCCACACACAGGAACCCAAACCAGCTGAAAGAAAGAAAAAAGCCTAGCAGATGCCATCCTTGGAGACCACACATGGGCTGTCCTAGACACTGGGAAAAGAGGCCAGGAGACCAACAAGCACGGATTTGACAGTGCGTCCTCTGGTCAGGCTCTTGGAGGCTCTTCTGACATTTCTGTTCCTTCCCACTTAACCAGAGGAAGAGACTAAAGCCAGCTCCCTGCAGCCATTTGGTCAGCAACAAGATTTCCTGTTTGTCACCAGAGGGATTGTAATAAAACCAGTCAAAACCCAATTATCAATTTCCTATTCAGTATACTCTCTGTGAGTAGGGAAGTGGTTCCCTAAAGGAAGCAGTTTGTATGAGATGCTAGTGCTAAGGGGTGAACAGTGGAGAGTACCTCAACAGACATAAACGAGAGAAGTACTACCATAACCATCAGAAGCACCGGAAATGTGGGCAGGGCTAAGCAGAGCCAAGCCATACCATTTATGACGTTTGGGACCTGGTAGTCCTTTCAGCTTCAAATAAACCGAAAACATGGGGAAAGGAATCCAAGTAGCTACAGCCAGAGGGAGACAGGCTCTATGGACAAGCCGGGCTTCTAGGGGAAGACTCAGATCCAGAGCCAGAAACAACAAAAGAACCGGTGAGAATGAGGCCATGCAGCCATGCCCAATGCCCAGACTAGGGACCTTCAAGGGACCTGACAGAGAAGTGAATTCCTCATGCAGGGAACCCAGGACCATAGTAGCCACTACAGCAGCCCCAGGGTCGGGAAAGTCTGAGATCATTCTAGACAGGCACAGGTCCCCATAGTCCTAGGAGTGGGGCTAACCACAAGCTGAAGTAGGCTATGGGCCACCCGAGATTGTTGCAAAGTTCTCTAAGTCCCATCCCTCCCCTCTGGAATGGTGTGGAAAGAACACAGGATTTGAGGGTGGAATGAATACACTCAAGCCCTAGCTGGTATGACCTCAGGCACGTAAGGCACTCTGGAGCTCAGATTCATCATTCATAAAACAGAGGTGGTAAATCCTATCTCCAGTGCTTTGAAACCTTTAATTACAACTCTGGTAGGCATTCTGTTTGTTGTATATTGACTGCTTGGCTATGTTTACTTTTGTCTCATTTTCAAAACCATCCTTTTAACAAACATCCTCCTGTTGTGTGGGGGTTCTGTCAGGGGAACAGGCAGGAATTTCCAGCCATGCTTCAGTCTCCGTCCCTCTGGATTAGTGGCTAGGTGATTAATGAAGCACTGATTTAAAAAGGGATTCATTTCACTGACAGGAGCAATTTTTAAATGTAGTTACCTCAAGTAGACAAATGACCTCAAGCACAAAACTAGAGGTAACAATATGAGGGCCTTGAAGGTCATAGGGTCACTACTCCCCCAGGCGTTAGTGTCCTAAAGGTACTCGGCCATGAGAATGGCTGTGTGCAAAGGGGCCAACTGACCTGGTAGTACACCGTGACTTCAGAGTTGGCATCACCCTTATTCAGAGCTCTCACTTTGCACAGGTGGTGGCCACTGGGCAGTTCTACCACCTGGAACTGCACAGACATCTCCCGCTCCAGTGGCTGGAAGTTCAGCTTGCTGCAAAAGAATTAGTGTGGGTCACTAAGGCAGTGCCTTCATCCTCTTAACCCCACCCCAAAAGTGAAAAAGAAGTCAGGCCTTCCACAGCCCATTCTGAATTCTGTTTACATAGAAAACCCAGCACCTGAAGCCTCTCCACTGCAGATTTAGTAACAACTGAGTTGTGGCTCGGGGCCCTGCCTGGTGGTAAGAACACACAACTCCCAGGGAGAAAACTCAAAACAATACTCACTCAACAACGTATTTCAGGAAATCCATAGATTCCTAGGAGGCAAAAGAGAAGAAGAAAACGACATCAGCCTCTCCTAACTTTACTTTTGCCCAAAACAACTAATAGCAATATTCTAATTGCTTTGGAAGTCCTGGCTAATATTAGGAAAGCAGATATAGTCTGTCACCCATAATGCTCGGTAAGTCTTTCACCAATAAGGCTCAGAATTCATGGATTTAATAGAATATGATGTTTGTCAATTGAACAGCTCCTCTTCTGTTCTCCCTTGGCACTCTACTCACCTGTACACTGTGACACTTTCCCCACTGGAACAAATGTACCTGTTCAGTTTACCCCCACTAGTGTGCCCTCTATGACAACTGTGACTGTTTTAGAAACCTGGGTCTATTAATATGGAGCCTGGATGAATACTAAGGGAACACATCCCCACCAAAACTTCTGTTTTCTTACCTATAAAAGGAGGGATAAGTGGAGGGGTGAGCTTATCTTTAAAGTGGTTTCTACCTGGAGCAAAACAAGGTATCAAGTCCTCTGGGCCAAAAGCCCCTGCCCAGTACTAGGTCCCACTGTGCTCAGACAAGCAGGCGACCATTCCTGCCCTTCTTGCTGGGCTGAGGCTTATAAAGTTTATCAGAAACTGAGGCTGTTTTGGAGTTGTGGGACAAAGACATAGAGGAAGTGCAGGGAAAGCAGCCAATCTCAAGAGTGGCCATGTATATATTCCATCAAAGGGCCTGTCCTGAGAAACTGGGAGGCCACAGCGGAAGACAGTCAACAGCCAAACAGTTTCAGGAGAGTCCCGAACAAACACTCTGGGCCAGAAGAGGCCTCAGTCAGTTACAAGGTCCCACAGACATATCCAGCTCAGTACGTGTCAGAGCAAACTCCTTACATGCCCCAAACCAACCACTGTCCCTCCTCCTCCACAGCCCACAGGTTCAGGCAAGAGGTTTGGGCATCATCACAGCCTCCCCACCCCACCCCCAACCCCCATCTAGTCACTTGAGTTTCTGGCCATCCTCTACTTCCTTATTTAGTAAGTACTTCTTCTTCATTTATTTTTGTCTAACCTCAGGCTTCCTAATTTTTCATTTTACCTTTTTGTGTGTGTATGTGGTAAAAACACATAAAGTTTACCATCTGAACCATTGTTAAGTGTTCAGTTCTATAATGTTAAGTATATCCACAGCACTGTGAAATGGAACTCCAGAACTCTTCTTCATCTTGCAAAACTGAAACTCTACACCCTTAAGACAAAAATTTCACTTTACCACCTCTCCCCAACCCCTGGTATCCACCATTCTACTCTCCGTTTCTATGACTGACTACTCCAGACACTTCATACAAGTGAAGACATACTTCACGCCAACTTTTTTAACAGCCTCAGAACTGGTCCCTCTGGATCTTTCTTAATGACAAATCTTCTTTTAAATCCTTCAATGATTCTCCATTTACTACAGGATAAAGTCCAAGCTACTTAGCATCACACACAAGCTTGACATACACGTCCTGCCTGTGTGTTCACACTCCCCAGTGCCCACTTTAATCTCTAAATCAAACTGTAGTTTCCACCCACAATCTTCAACAAATACTAGCAAACGCATTTCACTCCAAGTCCTGGCCCATTACCAGCAGTCTCCTTGATAAGATAAGTTTTGCCCGTCACACCATTAAAGGGGCCAGGTTCCCTTCTAAACAGACTGAGAGTGCTGGCCTGCCAAACCCATGGAGCTTCAGGGAAGAACTAATGCAATTCCAGAGCCTACATGGCACTTGGACCTGGCCGACAACAGGGCACCCCACACTCACTGTGCTTGTGACATTTCCTTGTACAAGGCCCTCAACAAAGAGCTGGGATTTGAACTCTTTGACGAAGCTCAGCAGAGATTCAAGGGAAAGGCCATCCATCAGAGCCCGGTACTTGTCAATCATAGACCAACGGGCATATTCCAAGATTAAAAGCCGCACATCTCTATTAGGGCAGGAAAAAAAACAGTTTTGTTTTAAGAAATGAATCTTGAAGGTAAAGAAGAATTTGGTTAAATATCTATAAGGATATGTTTTAAAGAGAGACAATTTCTATCACAACTTAAAATGGAAAAGCAATCACCAAAAAGCATTTAAAATTTCATTCATAAGCTTGTAAATAGATTTGTGCACCAGTACAATAACTCACTTATCTGTCTCAGCTGCAAAAAAAAACACTTCACATATGTAAAGCTGCCAGATGAGTCATACACTGATTTAAAATTATTAATATTTTGGCTTAAAATCTAACATTTTATTAATTACTGAAAGCCACCATTATGAATATTACTGAAGTATACAATACAGGTCGTGGCTCTAGGACAAAATCAATCTGACCCCTACCTGCTTTCCCACACTAAGCTCTTTGAACTTAACAAGTCACCTAACATCTGTTCTCAATTTCTTCATTTATAAAACAAGGGAAATAAAAATGAGGTTTTGGTGAGAATTCAATAAATAAATACATATAAAGTTCTTAGATCTAGCACATAAATCTTCAATAAATAGTTGTTATTATTATTATTACGTTACCACATTTTAGTAAAGTAGTATGCAGCAATTACTGTATACACAGGGCTATTTTTCATCATTATCAATAGTTCAGACAATTCTTTTCAATTTAATTTGGTTCTTAGTTACTATAGTTTTTAGTGATCAGGTTGTCAGTTATCACCTGTCTGACTCTTAATTGCTTCTTCCTCTGCTTTGCAATTTTGGTCACTGATGGGCTCATTGTAACTGCCAAAAGCAGGGCCTATATATCAGGTTGTACTGTCTACCATTTATAGATAGAGACACAACAAGGAGGTCAAGTAGGGCCTTGCAAACCACGTGCACAAAGGGGTGTGTCTGCTTAGAGGGGACATTTTCGCTCTATAGGTTACTGTTAGCCCTGGATGAAAGAACAGGCTCTGATGAAAGGTCAAGGGGTTGCCTACTAGCAGAGGCTTTAAGCATAAGAATACAAACTGTCCAGAAGAGTGCTTCTAGAACCTTGGCTGAATTCTAGATAGTTGCACCTACTAGATAAATGATGTGTTAAGCAATTAAACTCAGCTACTCATCAGAACACCCACCACACTAAAATTACCACAGAAAAATAAGCAGCAAGCAATTTTGAGCTACAACAAAGCCAGAACTTTAATAATTACTTACCTACAAACTTTGGGAAAAACACCCTTTTTTTATGTTCAGTCTCTAATTAAGGGTAGTAGGATACTTTCAGTCCTACTCACAGATAGCTACTTTAGCTGGGCTTAGAATTTTTATAACCCTATGGCCAGGTTTCCTAAACCACAGCACAATTCTAACATGTCTACAAATTAGCACTGAAACTATAGCCTCACCCGCAACACCTAACCCCTAGGAAGGCGGATACTTTTAGGCCTTCAGAATAAAAGCTGATCCCAGGTATACCCACTTGCCCAGAGTCTCAGGCTTGATGAGGATGTTAAAGTAGGTCTTCTTCAACTGCTCAGTTATCATTGTAAAGACAGCTGGTGTGGAACTAAACTCTGCTAAGTAGTCAATAATGAGCTGAAACAGTAGCTGGAAAAAAAAAAACAAAAAACGGAAGAAGCACTTTAAGTGGAGACATAGAAATCCGCTAAGTTTTAGGGGGAGAAATGTTTTCCATTAGTGTTTACCAGGGGCTCAGCATCCGTAATAAGCATTACTGGAGACATAAGAGAAGTACTGATGACTCAAAGAATCTCCAGGGGCTAAAATCCTCAATAATTGTCAAATTTGGAGCAGAGCAATGAGTCTTCTGTTTTTACCATTTCCGTGGGTATTCATAAACATTTTTTTCTTCCAACTGAACTGAAAGATAATTTTACCACATACTTACTGCCCTTAAATGTGATTTTAATTGGGAAGACATTACATTTATACCTTAATTTCTGAAGTAATGACAAGTTTGTATCAAGCTGTTCTATCCAGAAACATGTGAGTCTTTCCCTTATTTAGTCTTCTTTTATATGCTTCAATAAGACAGTATTTTTTAGACAGGTTCTGCACTTTCCTTATTGATTCCTAGATATTTTGTTTTTCTCAATTATAAATAGAATATTTTTTCATTCATTTCTAAGTGGTTATTTCTATTATAGGGAAAAAAAGCCACTGATTTTGATATACTGATCTTGTGATCAGCCACAAGTCATTTTTAAAATTTTAGTAGTATCTTAGGTTTTCTAGGAATACAATCATATCATCTGGGGGAAAAAAAAGATACTTTTTATTTCTAAGTATTCTTTTAAAATTTTATTTCATTTCTTCATTTTAATGGAGTAGCCAGAACCTCTAAAATAATGTTGAATAATAGAGGTGATCATGGGTATCCTTGACTTATTTCTGCTTTTAATGTTTAGCATTTCATCAGTTAATATAACATTTACTGTTACTGTTTTTAAGATTTTTATTATCTAAGAAATTTCCCTCCATTCCTACTCATTAGGAATACCCACTCAAATGTATCACATGATGTTTTGGCATTTATCACTATATTCATATATAGACATATATAGACATACCTCATTTTATTGTGCTTTATTGCCACTTCACACATGTTGCATTTTTTTACAACTGAACTAGCAAAAAGGTTATAATTCACTTTATTGTGATACTCACTTTCTTACAGTGTCTGGAACCAAGCCTGCAACATATATCCGAGGTATGCCTGAAGTGCTTCTCATTTGACCCGTGTTATGATTTATTTTCGTCAACCTCTGAATACTGAACATCCAGTCTTTTCCATTCCTGGCTCTTGATCACGGTGAATTATTCTTTTGTTACATTTTTAACATTCAAATTTTAAAATGTCTCTACTTATATGTTACAGGTAAATACTGGTCTCTCATTTTATAGCTTTATATTCCATCTCAGGTATTAATATTCTAGGTAAGCTTCATAAAATTTAGAACCACAAATACTTTTCTAATTTGCATTATGAAAAGCTCTCCAGGTAATTCCAAAACATACCTCCCTAATGACAACCACTGTATTATGTTTTAATCTGTTTAGATCTTAAGCTATGTCATATGTAGGCCTTTGAGGGCTGACAAAAGTGAAATATTCCATGGTGTCTCCTCCTAAGATCAATCTTTGTTCCCTGAGGAGACTGATAGGGACGAGCACATAAAGGAGAGAACTATACTCTTCACTAGAGTTTTTGCTAAGATATGGAGGCTATCACCTCTTAGTAGAGGTATTATTTCTGCCAGGTCCCTTCCTCCAGATTTTTTCTTGTATGAGGCCAGTTCCCCAAACTTCCTATGTGCTACCCAGAAATCAAATTATAAAATTTGTTGTTGGGTATATTATATTATTTTACCTGGTATTTAATTGTCAAATCCTTTTAGCTGGCACTCCATATTATTTCTTACTCTGCTTATGAAGTTTTTGGGGTGTTTTTTGAGACTTATTTTTCAATTACATTTGACATACAATACTATATTGGTTTCAAGTGTGCAGCACAGTGATGAGTCATTTATATAACTTACTAAATCCTCATTCCCATACATCTGGTTCCCCTCTGACACCATATATAGTTATTACAATGTTATTGACTATATGCCTTACGCTGCACTTTACATCCCTGAGACTATGAATTTGTATTTGATTTCTTCCCCTTTTTTACCCACCCCTCCAGCCCTCCTCCCATCACCCCCAAAAATCTAGTACCCATCTGACACCACACAAGTTACTGCAACCTTATTGACTATATTCACATTATAGTCTATATCCCCATGATTATTGCCTTAATTTACCCATTCTCCCATTTCTCCCTCCATCTTAAAGAAGTCCCTCTAACATGCGTTGTAGTATACTGGTTTGGTGGTGATGAACTCCTTTAGCTTTTTCTTCTCTGAGAAGCTCTTATCTGTCCTTCAGTTCTGAATGCTAGCCTTGCTGGATAGATTAATCTTGGTTGTAGATCCTTGGTTTTCATGCAAGGATCACAATGAATATTTTCTGCCATTCCCTTCTGGCCTGCAGAGTTTCTGTGGAGAAATCAGCTAAGAGTTGAATGGGTATCCACTTAGAAGTTACTATTTGCATTTCTCTTGCTGCTTTTAGAGTTTTATTTTTTCTTTAACTTCTGCCATTTTAATTACGATGTGTCTCAGTGTGTTCCTGTTTGGGTTCATCTTTTTTGGGATTCTCTGTGCATCCTGGGCTTGTATGTCTATTTCCTTCACCAGGGTAGGAAAATTTTCAGTCCTTATTTCTTCAAGTAAGTTCTTGATGCCTTGCTTTTCCTCTTCATGTTCTGGTAGTCCTGTAATGCAGATGTGGTTGCATTTAATGTTGTTCCAGAGGAATCTCAAACCATTCTCATTTCTTTGTATTCTTTTTTCTATCTGTTGTTCTGATTGTTTTCTGCTGGCTTTTCTGGCAAATCACTACTTTGCACTTCTGCTTCATCTAGTCTGGTGACTCTTTTTATTCCATTCTTCATTTAAGTTAATGCAATCTTTATCTCTGCCTGGTCCTTTATAATGGTTTATATGTCTTCCTTTATGCTTGCTATCTCTCTGTTAAAATTATTAATAAGTTCCCTGAGCATTTTTATAATTGTTTTGAGCTCTGTCTCTGATGGGTCATTTGTTCCCATCTCTTTTATTTTGATTTTCTGTTGTTCAAACTCATTTTGAGCTCCCTTTCTCTGGTTTCTCATTCTGGCAGTTTCTGTGTGTGTAGATAATCTGCTTCTTGACCAGACACTCGCTGCTACAGTTTCTTTGGTGTTTGCTGCTGATGATGGGCAAGCAGAGGTCTGATGGGGAGAGATGGCCAAGATTCACACCTTTGATTTCTTCCTGGAGCTGCTAGGCAGAGCAGGTACTATGAGCATAATTACGCCTTTCTGTTCTTGGTTTGCCCCGAGCATTCTGCCCTGAGCCTTGGTTGGGGTCAGTCTTGTATGCTGGTCTCTCATGCTGGTTGTGGGCCGAGAAGCACATCCACAGCTTCCTCTCTTTTTCTCCTTCCCAGGCCAGAGCAAGGTCTGGCTATGGTTTATAAGAACAGGTGACCAGGCCTCGTGCCTTTGTTTTCCTCCTGGGTCTGCAGGGTCACATAAGTAGTACGTGGGCTTTTGCCTTTCTGTTCTAGGTCTGTCCCAAGAACTCCACCCGGAGCCTTGGGGGTCAGTCCTGTATGCTGGTCTCTCAGATCCTGCTGGTTGTGGCCCAAAAAGCACACCCACAGCCCCCTCTCTTCTTCTTCACAGCCAGAGGTCGGGGTGTGACTCTTCACTGCCTCTGTCGCTCCCCCTCCTCTGAGAACCAGAGTGAAGTTGGGCCACTGTCTCTCGCAGACCTGGTTTGCACCTCCTGTAGGTAGTTGGATGTGATGAGAGGGTTTCTTAATTGTGTTTGTGCATTGTGTAGGGAGTGATTAGGTGAGTTACAGATGTTTTATTCATTGTAACCTCCAGGGGATGTTTTCAGGGGTCCCTCTCACATTGCCATTTTGTTGCTCTATCTCACATATAAAGTTTTTGACAAAATGACACTGGAACACATTCCTCACCAAAAGATAAACTGACAAGATATAGACCTTGTTTCTAAGTCTCCTAAACTTAGAACAGAGAAAAAGACACACATACTTGAAACAATGGGATCAAGTGTGAGAAGAGAAAGAAAGGACACAAAACATTTAAGTTCTACTCTGTCAGGCAATGTGCCAGGTAAATCTGTTATTACTCAATGATCTGAAATTAAGCTGAAACTAGTCCTAAATACCAGTGTTGGCTGCAGAGAAACTGACAGCCAAAGGAAATGAGATCAAGTCTGAAACACAGACTGCTGTATGCATTGCTAATAATTAATGAGTATATGTTGTTCTTGTGTGTAGCCAAAGTTAGAACAGATGTCATCAGCCAAGAAAACCTGGTAATCCACATTAAACATTTCTTTCTATGTACAGCACTCCATGTGCAAGTCTCTATGCCTGGTACTATAGTAGCAACGAACATAAGTATGAAATGTTAAAGCTCTCTATAAGGAACACAGAGCACTTGAACTTACAGGTAGTTTGTGGTTGAATCCTTTCACTCGAATAATTAAACCGTGTTCTCCAGCTACCAACTTGTACTCCAGCTGTGCCACATCTGCTTCATAAGCTGGTTCCGCAAGGTTATGGGTAAGGATATTGACAAAGATGTCAAAGAGGACCACACTGAGAGTACAAAATGGAAACAGCATCATTAAATGGCCAGAAACAGACATGAATAGATTTGCTTTGCAAAATTTAGCAAGCTTGTCCAACCAAAGGCCCACGGGCCGCATGCAGCCCAGGGTGGCTTTGAATACAACCCAACATAAATTCACAAACTTCCTTAAAACATTATGAGATTTTTTTATGACCTTTTTTTTTTTTTTTTTTAACTCATTAGCTGTCATTTGTGTTAGTGTATTTTATGTGTGGCCCAAGACAATTCTTTTTCTTCCAATTTGGCCCAGGAAAGCCAAATGATTGGACACCCCTGCCTGGAGTAAGAAACTTCACTTTTAGAAAGATGTTAATTCACTACTCCAGAATGTTAAACTGATTTGAGTTCAGAGGTACATGCGGCTTACTCAAGAGTCAATTTCACAGGGACATTATAGAATTCCTACCTCCAGCAGTGCTTCCCAACTTTTTCATGTTATGCACACATAGAAAATGATAATATTTATGCTGAATAGTGGCTAAGTGTAAAAAAAACAACTGGACTAAAGGCTCTGGCTACCCCTGTGGCCTAAGTTTTCTGGCTGACAAAACTCTGAGGGAATGGAAGACGGTAATGCATTCTTTAAAGTGGGTATTAATATCTGTTCGTGCTGCCTGTCATTTTAAGGTTGGATTTTACACTTTAAGTGGCAAAGGAAAAGAAGAAATACACTAACACTTCCTGAGCACCTCCTATGTTTCAGGCACATTTTAGGGTTTCTGACCTCCTATAATGCAGCTATCTACATGAATATATAAGTAATTTACTAAGAACAAAGTATACATAATCAGATAATTTGGCAGTCTCCAAACACAGGATCAACAGATCCATTAATCTTCACTACAGACTGGAAGCTAACTCAAACTCAACTCTAAGGAACTATCCCAATTCAGTAACTCTATAACTAGCCTATACTACCAGTGTGCTTTACAAATGGCCACTAATGATGTAGCAGCCACAATGCCATTTGAATGTTTGAAATAATTTGTTTTGGGCACAGAAAAGAATACATAAATCAGCAGCATAGCTCAAGTACTGACAGAGACAATGACAAAATGATTCATAATGAAACACAGTAATTTTCAGTAACGAAAAAATATTATTTTCTAGAAAAGAGGACAATTGCTTACTTTGCTGCAGACTTCTGTATCACAGGTGAGATGAGATGGAAACGTATATAAGCTAAATGGAAAAAAAAGACCACAGATAAGAATATATAGTCCAGAGGGCTCAAATATTTTACATATCTGCTATTTATACCCAATATCATTTTTTTAAATTCTGAAATAAATTACTGATCCTCAAACGCTCATTACATTTTTATCCTCATGGGTCTTTAAAAAGTTATATTCCAAATAATGTCCAGAAGGCATACTTTAATCTCTGGAAAGACCAGATATGTAGACAGATACACAAACAGGCCTAAGAATACTCACATTTATCAATAGCTTTTGTCAGGGAAAATGTTTACGGAGGTATACGTATCAGTAACATTAAGGGAACAATCTCAATGCTCACGAAAGGTTGTAGCATAACCTTTCCAAGGAAGCTGAATAAATGTTAAAAAAACTTCTAGAAGCTCTTGTAAGCTATTCAAGAAAAATTAAGGAAATGCCTGCCCAACAAACTTAAGAATCTCTCAGAGCTATGGTACAGCTGTGCTAAAGTTAGGGATAGGGATTAAATGGCAACCGAGAGCACTCAGCCTGAGTCCACGTTGCTTCATTAAGTCCCTACGCTATGCACAAAAACAGCAGGGGGAGAGCCACACAGTTTGGTACCATGTTAAAGAGAAAGATTTTAGAGTCTGGTTAAACTGCATACTATGCTTCCTTTATAGTGAAAAGCAAAACAACAGAGGGAGATATATGGGAAATATTTCACATTTGTAATGCTGGACGAGGCTACCATGTCTAAGAGTAATTTCCTTTAGTGTACTCATATTCTATTTTTAATAATGTTCAAAAGTACCACCTATTCCCTCAGATGGCCAGATAACTGGCTCTGCTTCCATTTAACTGAAAGAAAACTATCTGAAAACAATTCCATTATAGGCCTGCATCTTTATGCCCTGGAATCTGTCGTGTCTATAAGGATTCCTGGGATAGCAGAAGAAGGGCACAGCATGGATCTGACAGATAAGCGCAGACAAGATCTTTAAATGGCAGGGGGAGGGGAAAGGAAGTCAGGTGACAAACACAACAAGAAAAGGTTGCTGCAAAGTAGAGGAAGATTTGTAACATTTATTTCACCCCTTTTAGGGAGGGAAATATTTTACCTTTGGGGATTTTGAATTTGTTGTCTTTCTTATACCACAGGCAACCCTGTGGAGTATTCACAATTTTAACAGGGTATTCTGTCTCAGGACTATCAAAAGCCTTCAACATGAAGTCCGTGGCTAAAAAAAAGAAAAGAGTACTAATTCATTCAGGTATTTTAACAGGATTTCAGCAGTCTGTTCTTGGTTGCAGTAATCTAATGAAATGTTTGAAATGTTTTCCATTTCAAACTAGTTAGTAGACAGTCAGACAGACAGACACACATATACCTATCTGGAACAAAAGTTCTTGAAATAATACCCTTTCTTTATGCAATGAAACATTTTGCTTTTTTGCCATTCTAACTGATTTTTTAATGCTTTCACACCTCATTACACTGACCTCACAACCCATTACATTGGTATCACAATTGTTTACAATCTGTAGTTTGTAAAACACTAAAACAAAGAGAAAAAGTAAGGGCAATTCCTGCGTAGACTAAATACAAGAATCAGCTATGATATATTAATACAAGCAAAAGCAAAACTTCAAGGAGTCCTAAGATCTACGTTAAGTCCTATTTCCTCCATTCACCAACTAAATAGGCTTGGATAAATCACTTTGCTGTTTTGAGCCTGTTTTCTCATTCGATAATGTTAAAAAAAAACAAACAAAAAAAACCCCCAGCTACGCCCACCCCTGAGTGTTACTGGGAAATTCAAATATGATTCAAATGGTTTTTTTGTAAAACAGTGTTCTGTGCAGGTGCCATTTGTTTTATTAGTACATGGATGGATTATACATAATGACTGCTATGTCACTGACCTATGTACTTGTTTTCAGCTGGAAGATGAAGATCTGGATTTAATTCGAAATTACTCTTCCACAGTTCAGCCCAGGAGTTTTCAACATCTACAGAGATGGAAAAACAAACCAATCCAACAAACAATGCAATGTTTTTGAATTCTCTATATAACAAATCTGTCAACAACTGGTCTTCACAAATCAATTCTCCTCTCTTAGGAAACCTATGAGTGACGTATCCAGGCATTCTAGACTCTTACTTATAGTGTGGTCCTCAGCAGCACTGGTATCACCTGGGAGCTTGTTAAAATTGAGAATCTCAGGTCCTACCCCAGAGTTACTGAATCAGAATCTGTTTTTTAATAAGAGTGCCAGGTGACATAGATGCACACTGAAATCGAGGTATACTTTTCTAAAACATAGTCAAAACTGCTCCCAAACTACCAAAACAACAGGATTTTTTTTCACTAGTTAATAAATATAGATATAACCACAACAGAAAATAATTTCCTGCAAAGTGGTATAAATAATTTACACTTCAAAGTAATCTTCTAAGAAATACATGTAAAAAAAAAAAAAAAGGAATACAAGTACTTTCTTTCCCACAGGAGACATCAGATAAATTATTAAGGAATAAAAATTCCCCAGGTGAGTTAGATACAACTAAATGTAGGACAATTATAAAAAATATTTTACCTTCCCTACTGTATTGAGTCCCAAACCATTTCTCCGTGAGGTCACATTTTCCCTCATTAGCACCAGACAGTAGAACAAGATTTGCTTTTTGAGGAACTAGCTGATTAAGAGCTTCAGCAATGACCTAATAAAGAAGTGGGGAGAGGTTAGAGGAGGATACACATACACAAAAATAACAACTTTAACCTATACATCACTACTAAAAAGGCAAAACCACATTATGTTAGATACCCCAGGTTTCTAGCATCTTAACATTAATGAAAATGTGTATAGTCCATGAACACCCTAACTGACAAAACTTCACGCAGTAAAAATAACTTTCACTAAGCTTTTACTATGTGCCAGGTAATGTTTAACATATCTAAAAACAACCCTAAGGTATCCAATTTTATAGAAAATAATATTCGCCTTCAGAAGTTAAAGGTTAAGTAATTTGCTCAGGTTAAAGATATGTAATCTGCACAGAACAACAAAGTTACAACTGGCAAAAATGACGTTCTAACCAAGCTTGCACATGACTTCAAAAACTATACTCTTAACTGCTATGCATTATACTACCTCATACCCAAGAATCAGTAAAATCATTCCAATGTAGGCCCTCCTTCAACAATCCTTTGGCTATGATAAGAACTGAACACAATGGGTTAGATTTAAAACCCTAACTACCATTTCTTTGCAAAAAAAAAAATGACAAATGATAGTTCAGAAAAAAACATTTGGATACCTGGGCACAACCAGCCTAGGGAGATGAAAAGAATGTACGGTTGCTGCTTCTTCATTTACCTTTCCCTATCCCCTTTAAAGTCGGCAGTTTTAGAATACCCGCAAAGTTTCTCAGCCTTGGCACTATTAACTTCTTGGACCAAATAATTCTTTGCTGTGGGGTGCTGTCCTCAGCACTCTAGGATGTTTAGCAGCCTCTCTGGTTTCTACACTCTAGGTGCCAGGAGCACCCCCTAGAAGTGACAAATGAACTGTCTCAAAATATGGACAAATACCCTTGGGCGGGGGGCAAGATTACCCCTGGTTGAGAACTGCTGCCCTATATGGAGCAAAATGACTTATTCCCCAGGAGTAGTGGAGGAAAGACCCTGACCAATTATTCATTTGTGTGTAATATTATCTGTAAGTCATATAGTTTGAATTCAGGGAATCTTATACTGTCTTGTAAATATATTCAAAATGATTAAAATTTAACTGTGCAGAGTCTCCAACTGAATTAAATAAAAGATAAGCTAAACAACTCTCCAAGTATGCTTAGCAACCAAATCACCTAATTCTTAGGAATCACTTTAAGTAGATATTTCAACACTTGAAAAGTGGTGAGAGGAGTACCTAAGAAGAGAACTTATTATCTTCCTCATATGAAAACATAATTATGTACAGGAATCATAAAATATTATCCATAAAAACTTGATATTTCTTCTATTTAAACAAACAAAACACTTGACAAAATACCATCACGCTTTCTCCATTCCCACAGTTCTTAAGTACATTTCTGCACTTTCTCACCCTCTTTTTTCTCTAAGTTTTAGAAACAGAAACCTCCTTACTTCCGGCTTGTATTCAAAAAGAAGCTGATCTCCAGTGAGGAAGTCCTGCAGTGGGTACAGCTGCATGTTTTCACACATGTTTTCCACATACTCAACTGGATCTGTCTATAAGGAGGTAAAATTATATCACACCAGAAACTCCCCATTGTAATCCTTAATTTGCCACAAAATACAAATACTTTTATCCTTTTTTAAAACAATGAACTAAAAGCTTCTGAACAAATATAACCAGACATAACTGCAGCTTAAAAATCTGATGCTAAGAATTCTAAGAAAATTTAGCCAGAGGTAGTACAACCTGAAGGTGCTTAACCTAATACCCCCTCCAGTCCCTCATCCTGAGCCCCACAACACACTAGGTTCTAATCACGTCGTGGCCTCTTCCTGAGAGCAATTACAGCACTGAGCTCTCAATGCCTTATACATGTCAAGTGCTCCACAATGCTGTGAGGTCTCTAAAGACAGGTTCTTCATTTTTTCACTATAGCACTATCACCTAAAAGCTATTTGTAACCAGGAATCAAATTAATGTAGAAATCAAAATGTATATGTAAGAAGTTATATTAGTCTGTGTATTATCTCAATTTAAAACTGAAAAGTGACTACATTTCTCTAACCTATGAAATGGAAATATTTTTCCAGAGGAAAGCAATCAATTCAAGTATTTATTGAAGCACAGAATCTTAAACCAAGGGATTCTATTCTGATATTTTGTAATGAGCACATATTCTCAGATGAATTAGGTGACTTGTCCAAGGTCACACAGTGAAAAAGGCAAAGTAGGTAACTAGAAGTCAGGCCTCCTAACATAGTAGTGAATGCTCTTTCCAAAAACACTGCCCTCTCCTTTATTAAACAATATGGGTTGTTCTCTCATCTAATGGAAGACAGAAAAGAAGAAAAGGTTACTGCATTCGTGGAGGAGAAATGAGACAAGCATACAAACCAGAGACCACATAAAAAGTAAGAAAAAAATAAAGGAAGGTCCAAGAAGCAGTATTAAAATGTCTTAGAAGTGATAATTGGGATAAACATAATAAAACTTATAATCCAATCTCCTATGATATATGAACAAAAATACAATTTAAAAATAAATCTCAATGAGTCAAAAAAAGAAAAAAAGGAAAAAAGATTCATTGTTAGCTTTTTTCCCCACTTCCACTCCAGGAAACATTCCTGAATCAAATTAGTTACTAAAGTGTTATCGTTGCTTGAAATGACTCCTCCTGCTCTGTTCTAATTGTTTAAATGAGTTATTTTTGCCAGTCATGTATAAGTTAACTGCTCTAATCAGCATCCTACAAAATTGAGTAATCCGAAGTATTTCCTATGAAAAACACTAAGGACCCTGACTAAAAGCAGATCTTCAGTGTCAAGATGATGGATAAGGCCCTAGGAAGAACATTTACATGCCAGTCTTTAATTTTTTTAAAGATATAATTCATATACCATAAAATTCACACTTTCAAAGTGTACAATTAAAAATAAAAAATAAAAGTGCACAATTCAGTGGTTTTTAGTATATTCACAAATTTGGGCAACTATAGCCACTATCTATTATAGTTCCAAAATATTTTCATCAGTCCAAAAGGAAACTCTCATAGCCATTAAGCAGTCGCTCCCCATCACCCACTCTCCTCTGCCACTGGCAACCATCAGTCTATGTTCTCTCTCTATGGCTTTACCTATTCTGAATATTACATACAAACAGGATCATAGAATAGGTGACTAGTGTCTGGCATCTTTCATTTAACATGTTTTCAAGGTTGATCCAAGTTGTAGCATGAATCAATACTTTATTCCTTTTTAATGACTGAATAATATTCCATAGCATGCATAGTCTACATTTGGTTTATCCATTCATTCACTGATGGACATTTGGGTTGTTCCCACTTTGTTGCTATAATGAATGCTGCTGCAATGAACACTTGTGTAACAAGTTTTTGTGTGAACAGATGTTATCAATTCTCTTGGGTGTATATAACAGGGTGTGGAATTGCTAGCTTATATGGGAAATCTATGTTTAACATTTTAAGAAACTGCCAAACTGTTTTCCAAAGCAGCGCACCATGTTACATTCCCACCAGCAAAGGATGAGGGCTCCAATTTCTCTACATCTTCTCCTACACTTGTTATTATCTATCTATCCTCTATTTTTTTCATCTTCTACAAACTCTCACTGCTTTTCATTATTGTTACATTGTTCCTGTGTTTCTGCCTACAGAAAAGCACTTAAACAGCTTTTTTCCAGTTCAAATAGTTGATTTATGAGGGCTGTCCGGAAAAAAATCCAGCCACAAATGCCTCTAGTTTTCATTTACATGGCTGGATACTTTCCAGACAGCCTTTGTATAAGACATACCGAGTCCAAGTCCCTATGTAAAATTAAAAAAATAATTGTTACATTCTTAATTTAAAAAAAAAGACTGATTTGAAGTTTCAAAAAGGCATTGCTATTTGCCTTTATTGATGAAGGCCAGAAAAAAAGTCTGAAAAAGAGACATTTCAACTTTGTTTTAAAAAGAAATATATAAAATCTGAAATTAGCTGAGCTACTTGAGTTAATTTAGCAATTCACACAGATATGGACACTTCTGATTTGTTCTGACTTTGCACTGACTAGGTTTTGGGCTCATGTTTTAAAATCAAAGTAAGAATTCATGAATATTGCTAAAAGTGAACAAAAAATGAACTACAAAATGGGGGGATGTCAGTAAACAAAAATCTTGAAATACCCTGCTAAGAAGGAACTGGAAGGACAGAAAAAAAATGTCACTGACTCAAACAATGCTAAAAAGCAGATCCTCGAAAAAGGAATTTGGGTCTCACTTATGGTTGTAGTCCACAGTTCATGTTCCCATTCCTTCCTTGCCACAATTCCGGCCACATTTTGCCACCACAGGTGATAAGGACACTGAACAAAATCACCCCTGGTAAGGTAGAAGGCAGGACTTGTGGGTTCTATGCATCTCCCTCTATTTATAGGGAGGGGTGTCCACAGGACCCTCTAATGGCCCATATAAGTCACAGCAGCCTTTCTATTTTCACACAATAAGATTTTTCTTTCAATTTTAAGGGACTTCAAAAAATAGAGTAGATTACACAGGAATCAATAGTAACTGGAAGCTTAAGGTTTTTGTGACTTTGTCCTCATGTACTTAAATGTTGTCTATGTAGAGTAGATATTCAGGGGATCATATTTGGTGATGACTCAAAAAGGCAGCTTTCAAGATGCTTTAAGAACTGGTTTTAAATCAGGTTCTCTTAATCTAGGGTCCATAGACACCTCCCAGAAGATATCACTGGACAAATTCAGGAAGAGGTAATAGTGCACGAATGTGGCTGGGAAGAAATTGCATATTTATTTTCACTACCCTCTAATTTAGCATTTTTATTCAATTACGGTTATACCTTAGTACTCAACTGCTTTGAAACTCATTGAATTTGGTATGCAATGCATTTTGACGTGAACATTTTGTCCCAGTACTCATCATTTGTGTGGTACTTGTTGCACCTCCTGGAACCAATTAACAAGTAACAAAGTACCACTGCATTATTCCTTATGGGAAAATTTGTTTGGTACTACTCATTTTTGGTACTTGTTGCACCTCCCAGAAACAATTAATGACAAGTACCAAGGTACCACTTTATGACTATGACAACAAACCTCAACAGTATTAGCAGCATCTATGACTGTAACAACAGAAATCACAATATAGTTGTTGCAGACATTCCAAAATATCACATTCATTGTTACTTAAAAATTGTCATAATTATTAGAACTATCACTAGATAATATTTAATATATTAATACATTTTTTACTTTTTCCAATATTACTTCGTAAACTACTGTATTTCATTTTATGTACTTAAAAACACTACTCTGTGAATTTTGTAATAACAGTATTATTTCAATGTTAAATTTCCTGAGTGTGACACTTTTAGAGATTATACAAGAGAATACATTTGTTTGTGGCAGATATGTGCTAAAAAAAATTTAAGGGGGAAGTATGATATCTATAATTAAATCTCTAAATGTTTTTGAACAAAATGTATATACACACACACATAAATAAAGAGAAAAAGAGAATAAAATATGGCAAAATATTAACAATTAGTGAAGCCAGGTGAGGGATATACCAGTGATCACTCTACTACTCTGAAAATTTCTCTGAGAGTCTAAAAAATCGGAGGGATGAAATAGTCTGAGGAGGGGTCCACAGGCTTCAACAGATGTCCAAAGGGATCCAAGACATAAAAGGGTTTAAAAAAACCCTGCTTTAAGCTCCTTATCTTTCAGCCTTAGATAATACCTTCCTTTCATATACTCTATGCTACAGACATGTAGGGTCATTCACTTTTTCACATTACCACAGCATTCCTTACTTATGTGCTTCTCATTGCTTAAAATGTATCTAGACCTTATCCACTTTTTAATTCTGAACTCAGTTCAAATTTACCACATTCATGAAGCTTCCCTGATCCTATTCCAATCAAGGCAATTGCTTTCCTTGTCTTGAAATCACAAAGCACAATGTTTCTAACGTAATATATCGTAACTAGTACAGATTACCTGGTTCACAATATTTGAATTCCAAAATTTCAAGCACCATAGCTAACTCTCCATGAATGTTTATCAAAGGGATAGACAGATGGAAGACTACATATATAAATGATTCTTATACAATATGATCTCTGTCAATATGTCTTCTGTTATTCAGTATAAATATGCAAAAACACGAGTTAATTTGCAGATAGATTTAAGGCCATCCTGAGACTCACATGACAGAAAGTAGCAGAACTAAAACTCTGGGACACTTGCAAAAAGAAAAACAATGTCCATACCAGTTTCAACCTGGTCACAGAAAACACTGAAAAAGAATCTGATTTCTAGTACCTGTTCTTGGTAATGAAACTCATTATCCTCAATTTTCTGAATCTCTTCAAAAATTCTGTGAAAGAAGATAATTATAATTGGAAGACATATTTAAGTTTCACATTAGCATCATCAGCAAGAAAAGAGAAACATAAAAATAAACAGACTGATCACATAAACACAAATCCTCAATGTACATTCACATGTAGAGGAACAAGAATATGGACCACTAAAAGAAATGAAGCAGGAAATGCCTGAAAAACTAGCAAGGCAGGGCTAAAGCATGTCTACTGGCAACCTGAACACTAAAACATACAAGGATCAATCCTGGCCTAATTCTAGTAAGTATGCATTACCTTTTTTCTGGGCCTAGCTTCTGCAGCATTTTTAAATACTGGAAGACAGTATGAGCCACCTAAAAATAAAACGCATGATTACACTTCTGTATAAAGTGATATATTTAAAAACCTTCCATTTTAATTATTTACCTCATAGAAATGTTCATAACCCTCATCAGTCAATGTAATAGAAATGCTGAACACTGAGTAAGTAGAATTTTGCTCAAATCCTGTCTCACCATTTCCACCAAATAGTGCAAGAGCCCAGCACCTATATTTAGGAAAAAATTAATCCAATCAGTATCTTGGGACTGATAGTCTACAAATACATCAAATTAACAAAATAGGTAGGTTTTCCTATGTAAAATTTGGGAAGTTCAGCCTTTGATGCTAACATGCTTTCCAATAATAAGTTTAAAGTACAAATTTTAAAAGCACAAAGCCTCCCAAAGAATTGTAGTGCATACATGAAGAATCACTAGAAAAAAGTAAGAGCCATATGTATTTGTTTAATAGAAACACTAATATAAGATAGTAAAACATTAACAGTTTTATGAATCCATAGTAATTTTTGTTGAAGAGAGCAGCCACTAAGATAGAAAGGTTATGCACATCTTAAAACATTTTTCATTTATTGTGCAAGGCATATATATACATGTACCTAATATCATTATTCTTTTATAATAACCCTGACTTCTCAGCTTTCTTTCAATGTTCTCATATATACACTAATAATATTAAAGTACTTATTTAAATTTCTCATCTACCTTTCCATTCTTAAATTATTATACAGAAAAATCAAACAAGGAATTACCTTAATGTATGGGTCCTGACTCTTAAGCTATATTTTTATTATTTGGCTGGACAACTTAAGTGCCTAAATGCATTAAGAAATATTCTGCTAACATGGCTGCATATACTGTTCACAGTTCCACATGTTTATTATGATTTTATCTGCCCAGTCAAGTTCTGATTAAAGTCTACATTTTGGGTTAGGAAAGTTAGAGATCCACAGCATTTATATAACTGTCTTTCTTACTAGTCAAATCTAAATTCTTGACTAAAGCTAACCTTTTATGTAATTCTGATAATTTTTTAAATTTTGTATACCATTACTTCCAACATGGGCTAAAAGGGTGCTTCCAAAAAAATACATAAATGTAATATAACCATTAAATTAACTTAGGTTATTAAAGTGACTACAATTAAGCATTAGATTTTATTCTAGGCTTCCTGGCAGATAAAGCAAAAAGAGAAAAGAATGGGCTATATAACACATATTGTCTATTATTTTTTTGAAAGATTGCTACATTTTATTAATACTTGCTTTTTTCTAAGGTAAGAAAGAATGCTGCCTTTGCCTTCATGTCCAACCAGCCAAGAGATATAATGAAGTGGCTTCACCCTTTCAAAAAATAGTTAAGGTCAGAAATTTTAAAAAGTAAGGTATTAATAGACCAGAAAAATCATACATTTAAGATGACAATTTTAGAGAATATGATTATAAACTTATTCTTACATAAATTGTAATGAATATAAAATTATAATTAATTTGATACCAAGATAAAAACAGAAAGCATAGTAAAATTTAATTTCATCTAAAATCACTGAATGAGTACAATCATTCTAAAATTTAAGACTACCACTTTTCCTCTTGGACACCAAACTGACTTCTTTTCATGGTAAAGTATTTCATTTTTGTTTTACTCAAAATGGAAATAATATACAGTCATTACCATTTTAGAACCTAATGCAATATGAATCACTCTATCTGTAAAAGCTTTCAGTATTTCATCAGGCTCTGTGGTAAAGTGAAATGTGCTGCTTTAAGGATTAGAAAATACAGTGTGTAGTTTTAGTTTTTCCTTTAAGTGCATGCATGATCTTGACCCGAAGCTTAGCCTCTCTATATTTTTCTTCTTCTGTTCACTTACCTAATTGTTTACTCATAGGGTTTTTATGAAAATGTGTAACAGGTGTAAAATGCTTTATTATATAATAATATACTTTAATAGTCTGAGTAGTTTTATATATGCTATTCAAATTGTCTTTTCCCATTGGCTTCTACTATAATTTCAAGAATGTATTCCTACCAAAACAAAATATATAGAAAAATTTGAGTTAGGAAATCTAAACATTCTTAAATTTTAAAATTAGTTCACAGAATTATATTCAGTAAACTCTTAAAGTCAAGATGTATTATGATTTCAACTATGTTAAGTTATCCCCAAAGCCCACACAATATTGTTTAAAATATGAATTAGAATTACATCCACAGCAGTGGTTCCCAACCTTTCCCACTTGTGTACCCCTTTTTAACCCATTTTTGTAAATTGTATGCCTTGTTTTTAAAAAAGCTGTCTTTAAATACTGACACTTTTGTTCAGTGCCTATCTTAATGTAAAATAGTAGAAATGAGGTAATAAATTAGGAAAGAAAAATTACTACACTAAAAGTACAAATCACAAGTTCAATTTTACAATATTCATAACACAGTTAAATATTGATAATGATGATCAAGTATTTAAACATTAAATTAAAAAACCACTTGAAAAGAATCACAATTAAAGACAACGCACTTACATTTATTCAGTCAATAACTAAACTCATCAAACAGTCTGGCTATGGATATATTTATAAGTTTGGGGAAGTTCTAGAAACGTCACAAATGGATTGTTCTGAAATTGTGCGTAATGATTGATAGAAGAGAGGTTTGGGGGCAGGGTTCATAGCCACGCCCTCACAAATCATCATTCACTAATGTGATCTAATTTTGAAGTGTCTCTAGTAACAGTGATTCAAACTTAACATTTATTGTTCCAAAACTAACATTTTGCATTTTTTTACTTTACTTGTTTTTTCTCCATTACTGATTATTTTTCTTGTACCCGTAAAAGCTCAGCACATGCCCCTGGGCATACACTGGGAACAGGCGATCTATAGTAAGACTGATGATGTAGAGGAGCAAATTAGTTAAAAGAATGAACCTCGTTGATTACAAAACATTTGCATCTGAAGAAAGCGCACTGTACTGTATTTGATAACTCTGGAGGATACTTACTTGCTTCTCTGTAAAACAAAAATAAAATAGTTCCCCCCAAAAGCTAATTTACTGGAAATTAAAATAACTCATAATAAACAGCACACTAAAACAATAAACGGTCCATAAAATAACTGGATAGAAACATACAGAAATGTTAACAGTCTGGAAAACAGAATCATGGATGAATTTTTTTCTTACTTTTTAGTAATTTTCAAGATTTCTATAATGAATTACGTTATTAATCAGAGGGTAAACAGGCTTTGTTAATTAAGAAAATAGGAAATGCCAAAAAAAGGAAGGGTGTGTGTGTGTGTGTGTGTGTGTATTTCCACAAATAAGATGTTTTATTATTTTAGTATCTGAAGGATATAAAACTATTAATGTTGGGCAGATCTTTGAGGGCAGAGTCCAAGAAACAAACCCGAGCTTTACTTTTTACATAATACCTTCTTGTCCTATATTTTTTTAAATTACAGCTGACATTCCATATTTTATTAATTTCAGGTATACAGCATAATGATTAGACATTTCATAACTTACAAGGTGATCACGCTGAGTCTAGTACCTCCCTGACACCATACATAGTTATTACAATATTGACTATATTTCCTGTGCTGTACTTAACATTCCCATGACTATTCTGTAACTGCCAATGTATACTTCTCCTTTTGTCCTACTTTAATATTATACAAGCATGTATTATTTTTACAGTAAAAATTTAATACAAATAAAATGAAGTTTCAATATGCATATAATAATTTTAACACTTTCGGGGATACTCTAAAATTACACAACCAATGTATATTAATTTTGCATATATTATCTTTCATCAAAAGCAAGTAGATAATATTTGTTCTCTGCTATCTCATGGTAGGCATACTGTTCTTATTAACTTTATGGAACATAATTATTTGAATATTCTAACATATACTCTTCTTCAAAAGTTTTGGGGTTTTTTTTGTGGCAGAGGGTAGTTCCCTGGCTGGGAATTGAACCCAGGCCCCGGCGCTAAGAGCGCTGAAGCCTAACCACTACACCAGCAGGGAACCCCCTTAAAAAGCATTTTTTACTGAGCTTAAGCAATACACATTACTTTCTTTCCTTCTGTTTGTGTGTCTGTCCTCATGGTTTTGTTTTGTTAGTAATGGTTTTGATCAGTTTATTACCATTTGTTTCTAATTAAAAAAGCATTTGTAGCCATTGACTACATGATAACTATATAAATAAGTTGAAATGTTTTCCTAATTTGTATAAATCTGCCCTAATTCACCCAACTGATAGGAGTAATTTTTGAGAATTATGCTGTAGTCATATTCCAGGCTCAGAATTACTTAACTTTACTTTTGACAAGATCAAACTAAAGGGTCACCATTGGCAAATAAATCATAAGTAAATATATTTTGTACTCAAAATACTAAAGAAAACAATTATAGAAGTTAGTATTCACACTAAGACAATTTCAAAGACGCAGGAAAGGCATCTGTTTATACAAAACCTCTAGTTTTTATACTCAAGAATACATTAATATATATAGCAAGGCTTGAAAAATCCAGGAGTATGAGGTCTCACTTTACCACATTACCTGTGTTTACAAATCTAGAGCCCCCAAGTTTAAACCATTTAATATGCTTTAAAAATATGACCCTCACTTAGTAACTAATGGAGTAACTGTGCCCTTGAATTCTTACCTGTAATGTTGCTGTTGAGGGGGAAGTGCCCATGTGATGGTCAGAGCATGAATTTTTCTGATTGGAACAACTAAAAAATATTTTGCAGAAGAACAAATGTAAGAGTTTCTCCATAACTTTTACTATGTTACATGAATTTTTTAATTCAATATATTTCATCCTCCAATAAACAGAGGAAGGGTAAGTACAATGCAATTATTATTTCAAGTTGCCAATTTTCCAATTTGAGTAGTGCAATTTTTTTAAATTTCTTTTCAATTTTGTTTCACAAGAAGAGAAAGCATGGATAAAAGAACTATCAAAATTTTAAACGCTTGTAAAAATGGATTCTTCTTGCAAGAAAGGACATAGGACTAGGAGTCAGGAGACCCATGGCTAAAATCTAGCCCTACCACTATCTTGCTATATGGGTTTCTATGACCTTGGGAAAATCACTTGCATTTAAATCTTTCTGAATCTGTGTTTTTATGCTATGGTGAGTGGATTAAGCTGAAGTTGTTCTAAGATTCTTCCCAGTGCTCTATTATTTTATGATTCTATGAAGAGAAAATCTAAAGCCAGAAAGATACAACCGAAAATAAGTGGTCTCTGGAAAGAGTCAACTTAGATGGAATGGAACCAGAAGCAGATAAAGGGTGTGACAAAACAGTTATTTATCAGAGGGAGGGAAGAGGAAAGAGAAATGGGTGGAGGAGGAGGGAATACTTAGGCAATCAGGAGAAAGAGGAAAAAAATCTGCCATGCTAAAAAGAGCAAAGGAAGAGAAATGGTCAATTAGGAATGTTTCTGCAAAATTCATTATGGCAAACTGCTAAGTAAATTATAACATAAACATGTGAAGACTCACTGGGAAGTTATTACAAATGTACTATCAAATGAAAAAGGAAGACAGAAAAGTGTGTATACTTTAGAATCTCAACTATATTAAGAAAATATACCTACAGAAACTCCAATTTGCCAGAAATCTCTGGATGGTACGATTTAGGGGTAAAATTTGCTTTACACTTTAAATTTTTCTTCACTTAACAAAAACTGTTTTTATAATAAAGATAAAAGGAGGTAATTTCTAAAGTGTTTTTCCTCTCTTCTGTTTTTTCTTTTTAAAGGCAAAAAAAGAGCAGAATATAGATAAAATGAAATAAGAAAGAAACAAAAGAAAAACCAAATAATAAAAGGAAACCAGGGGAAAATGGACAGAAAGCATGAAACAGACTCAAATAGCAACAGACCAATCAACCCACTGCTAGTTAGTGGCTAACTGGATCTCCACTCTTCATCTACTCCCTTTCCAACCCAACTGTTCTTTCTGTTGTTTTCATTTTCAAAGAAAATTGGCAGCCTCAATTAAGTTTTAGAGAAGGTGCTAAAGTTATTTCAAACAGTTTGAAACCTTTGGTTCACGAACCTCTATAAAGTTTGTTAAAGGCTGGTGTGTCAAATGGATCCGTTAAATGGCCAAAGTATGGTCTGGGTAACCCACTGAAAATAAAACAAATACATTAAAATTTAACTGGCAAAAGCCTTTATAAGCAGTATCTTTAGGGATACCTAACTGATAGGTATTTTTTTTTTTGATAGGTATTTATAAGCTATTCTACATATTCCTGGCTGAAAAGCATTCTAGATATAAGTGAATAGATGGCAACAAAGCCACAACATCCTGTACACAACCTATTCTTGACCTCATTCCTAATGACTCAGATATCTTTAAAACACACAAGAAATATAAAACAACAAATTAAAGAAAGGGACCTCCGCTCCCAATATTTACTGCCTCTATCAACACAATCAACCCCAGTTCTCCTCCTATACAAAGCTATTTAACAGGCTGACCAGACATACCATTTTAAACAGGACAGAAAACAATGGTACTGTCCCATTTCAAACAGTACATATGGTCAGCCTAGTCTGACTGAGCTAAATTCAAGGTGTCCATAGCCTGACCATACGTACCATTTGAAATGGGACAGCACCATTGTTTTTTGTCCTGTTTAAAATGGTATGTCTGGTCAGCCTACATTTAAGGAAGAAAACTTACTTAGACTAGAGATAATGTTTTTAACTCAACAATTATACCTATATGGAATGATCATTAAGTAGAAAGCACTATATAATGCACTATGGTATTTAAAACACTTGGATTCTCCTTCTAGGGTTCCCATTTGGTTGTTTTATAACTAATATTTCTTCTAAAACATGGGCAATATGATTTAATGTTAAATTATCTAGAAGACTTTCTAACCATCTGATTAAGGAACCAAAGTTATTCATGAATTTTATTTAAGAGAATTTTTTAAGTGCTTATGAGGGATTTATAGGACTTAATGAATCCCTCTATTCAATATATGCATGTTCAATTTTATTAGTAAAGTTTCACAATGAAACAACTTTCAAACTGCCACCTGACTTTTCCATAGCTCATACGCATTTCTTATCAAAATAAACAAACACAAAAGTAAACAAATAAAACAACTCTGCAATTTTGTAATGGCTTTCCTTATCTTTCCTTACATAAAAAGTACTGCTAATCATCAATGAAAATCAACATAAAGCCAAAAGTATAATAAATAATTCATTACTACAAATTATTCTAACATTTTTGTTTTGTTTTGTTTTGTTTTTGTATGTGGGTAGCTCCCTGGCTGGGAATTGAACCCAGGCCACAGCGTTGACAGCGCCAGCGCCGAAGCCTTAAGCCACTACACCACCAGGGAACTCCCTATTCTAACATTTTTTTTTTTTTAATATAAAGGATCATGTCATCCGCAAATAGTGACAATTTGACCTCTTCTTTCCCAATTTGGATACCTTTTATTCCTTTCTCTTGCCTGATTGCTGTGGCTTCTAACATTTTTAAAGCTAATTTTTCCTTCATTCATTTAAAACATATTATGTCTTGGAATGAAGAAATGAACAAAGTCTAACTTACTCACCTGATGCTAGAAAAAAATCTGATTTCATTTATTTCACAAAAACGCTAACTGCTAGGAGTGGGAAGAAAGACTTCATTGCTTCAGAATTAAAGTTTTTGTATTCTTTGTAACAAAAATGTAACAATAAAGTATCTTTTAAATATTTGTATTATTCTGATGAATTTGAGATGCATAAAAAAATAGTGGTTTTCTGAACTAGAACCCTATATACAATTTCTCATAAAAGATAATTTGGTTCTACTATATGAAACAGACTTTTCAGACAGTATGGAAAGTCAATCATCATCTACAAGGTTATTTTTTTAATGGGGAAAAGCATACCAAGTTTCAAACAACTGACTTAAAAATAATTTTCAGAATACAATTTGTTCTCAGGAAGGGGATCCAAGTATACACATGAGGGCTGTCCAGAAAAAATCCAGCCATAAATGCCTCCATTTTTCATACTACATGGCTGGATACTTTCTGGACAGCCCTCATATATTCTGCCTCTCAACTTGCTTTCATAGCACAGTTTCAAACACTCTCAACAGTAACAGAAAAGCTCTAAATAAATGTAAAAAGAGCCATAAATTCTTCAGAATTACTGCTTACTATAAGTTTACAAGCTTATAAATTTTGAACTACAGAAACTATGGGAACTTGGGCTTTTATTTATATTCTCCCACTCAAAAACCATGCAATCTTGCTAAATCACTTTAAGACTTAACCACCCTGTTTGAAAAACAAACTGAAAGAAAAACAACTTTCATACTCATACAAGAAGATATGGCCTCTTTAAAAGTGTATGATTTATGAAAATAAATGTCTTACTTGTTTGGTATCTGAGAGAAGATTTCAGTAACCCACTTTTCCAAAGTATCCAGTGTTTCTTGGGGTGGGGGGGGGAGGCAAGGAAGAGACAGGAAAATGCAATGTTGTTATTCAAGGGAGAAATGCAATTAGATATCTCACAGGTCTTTAGCTATAAAAAACAAAGGGGTACTTCTAAATCTGGGCATTACCTGCCACTCCTTAATCAGTAATAAGTAACAAAAATTAACAAAACCTTAAGACATGTAATTTTGTTAGACTCCTTTCTTTCTCCATGGTAAAGTTAGAAAAAACAAACAAGTTAAAAAAAAAAGAGATTTCATCATTAGCCTGGCATGAAGGACCCAAATATAAGAATACACCAGCCATCCTCCAGGAAGTTTTCTCCCAATTAATCCACACTACACTGACCCTTCTTCATGGCATCTCATGAGTACTTTTATACTCCATTTATTTTACATTAATTTACACTTGCTGAGGTTTTAATCCATAAGTCTTCTTCTTAGGGTGTGTGGGTGTGTGTGTGTGTGTGTGTGTGTTTTCTATCTTTTAATATTTTGCTTATACTTCATAAGAAATTCTTCTGAAATTTCTAGTAAAACAGAAGGTCTGAATGAAAAAGGAAATCTTTTAGCTTTATCCCAGTGACTCTCTACCATCACTGGATAGTATTTGTTAGTTCAACCAAACAGATGAGTTTCACTAGTTCTCAAAAGAGATGCCCCAGTATATAAAACACAAAATGCAAATTATACTAATTAAGTTCCAAATTTATTCTGTACTATTTATAGAAATATTTTAACTTTTAAACATTATAATGCATGTTTAACCTCCAAAATGAATTGACTCTAGATTGTACAAGGTTCTATTAAATATCTGGAGCTTATTTTAGAAATTTGTAACAATCATTAATATGCTCTTGTATTTGTCATTACAAAGGAAAAGAATACAAAAGAAACAATACCTAGTTCAAGAAAAATGCATGTGCACTGTAGAATTGTAGGCCTGAAACCTATGTAATCCTTGCTAACAGATGTCACCCCAATAAGTCTAACAATAAAAATGAATTTGAAAAAAAAAGAAAAATGCATGTTTGTGATAGATTTGGAAACAATAATTAACTAAAAATTATAAATTACTATTATATACTGAATGTGAAATTGCCTATTTTAACAAATGTTGTAAAAGGGATCTAAATGCCCATTCCTACCACACTATATCCATAACTTTACATTCAACTCAACTTTAGTGGACTAATTTTGATCTTAAATGCAAAAATGTTTTATATTTAAATGCCCAGTTAGCTCTGATCTTAATTTTGATAATGAACAACAAAATTTTTCAAAACAGAGAATCATATTAAGGTGAGAGGATTAGTTTTTCAAAAAAAAAAAATGTGCAAACTATAAGGTCTGTCAAAAGGAATAATTTAGCAACTGATTAACTTTCAAAACAGCCTAAGTTGATTGAAATGTAAACAAAACAAAAGAAAACGTCCATGATTTCTTTAATGAGAAAAAGTTAACACAAGTTACTGCAGAAAAAGAAAAAGAGTAGAGGTATTGATCAGTATTTTACATTTAAGATAGCATCACCATGATGGAATTCAATTAATTAACCATGCCATTTTACTGGATCCTTATAGATGAAAGACAGACATCATCCCCTATAAGATTTTATAATCAATATTGATTAAATTTAAAATGAGAGATAAGAGGCAGCAGCTGACTGACTTAAAAGACCAATTTGTGACCTATTAGTATACTCACAAACTAGCTTAGAGATAAGATCCAGAGAGAAAAAACATTTGCCTAACAATCAGATTATTCTGTGCTTCCCTGACAGAATAATCTGATACTTGCTATGTGACCTCTCCAAAGTCTAATTTCCTTAGTTCGTATTAGGATCAAGCACTAAAATAATAGTGAACTGCAACATGGATCAAGGCAAACAAACCCTAAGAAAGTACTACTTCAGAATAATTCTAAGGGCCATAGTAGGTAATAATACCTTTGGATTGAACCACTAAAGTCATGTAATGAGCAGAGTAGTATTGCATCCAGAATTCTCTTAGTCTAGCATGTGTATCAATATTATTCCTTTTGGGCTCATGTTTGAGAGTCTCAGCATTTCCTGCAAAAAGATTATAGAAATAAAATTTACTTTGTTAAAAGTGTAATAACAATGCATGCTCTGCTTCTATACATAATTAAGGAAATACCTCAAGTAACTCAAGAATATCAAATTGGTGTTTAATAACAGTATCAGTTTAAGACAAATGTTTCTAAGAAACAATTCCAAAGTGTATTTTAACACATAAGAAACTAACTTCTAGTTGGTAAAACCTTAACCAAAAGTAACTGCCTTAAGCTTCCTTTCTTAATAATTAGTTTACTATTCATTTCAGGATTTATCTCTGAATTATTTTAATAATATTCTGCATAATCTTAGAAATAAACCACATAAAGCAAGGATGCCATATAAAATGTATATAACTGTACAAAATATACAGGGAAGCAAAACATCTTTTGAGTGAACTGCCATTTAAATCAATTCATCCCAGATTCTATTCTTTGGTCAAGAGAATTAAATATCAAGCTATAACTGATTCTAACACTAAGAAAAAAGCCATTATGAAAAACAGATACCATTTAAACAGCTTACCAGTTAAACAAAATTAGGTCACAGCTCAAAAACTATTAGAGAAATCATTGCTGAATCTCTGTTGATAAATGAAAATGTCAGATTGGAGTAGAGCACAGACTTTATAATCAGATAAACAGAGGTTCAACTCCCACATCCACCACTGCATAATTTATACAAATTAAATAACTTCCCTTAGCCTGTTTAACTTTAAAAGGAGATGATGATATCCAGCTGTTAACATTATGATGATGATGAATGCAATAATTCATGTAGTGTATGACACCCAGAAATCATTCACAAAATGTTAGGTGTTATTCTGATATATTAAAATGTTAAAAAAACAAATGGAGGAATGCTTAACTACCTTATAGTTGAAAAGCTACTTACCTACCCTAAAAGGTAAAAGATACCTAGCTATCCTACCTTTACAACTTTATATTCTTTATCAACTTTTCATATTCTCAATCTTCCTTAACTAGAAAGTATGAACAAGATGAAGTATTCAATATCTTACCCCAAAAAAATTTCCCCATAGGATGTCCAGGTCTAGCAAGGCTTCCAAACAACATTTCCTTTCTGTTTGCATCAGAAGGTCTTGCAAGCTGATATTCTGTCAGTTTTAAAGAAACACTTTTAATAAAATGAAATTCAGTATCTGCTTTATTATCTGGAAACTCAAGCTCACTGAACTGAAAGTAAGGAAGTAACAAAAATTAAGTTTATGAATCATGTTACAAGACTGAAGTGGAGAACTCAATGTTCTAGTCATACAGAATATGACTTAACATATTCTATAACTTTGGGTAATCAATTCACCTTTCTAAAGGTCTTCTCTTATTTTCAAAAAAAAAACAAGGTACTGTACTATGCCGTCTATAATTGGCACACACATTTTTGGCCCAAACTTTCAGGGAAAAAAATCTTGTGTTTTAATTTTTTAATTCAAATTATTATTTGTTTATATTTAGGTACTTGTTTTTAGTATTATAAAAGGATTTAAGCACTTACTTTTTAACATATTATGGTACAAAAAATTTTATGTAACATAATTACAAAACAAGAACAGATACAAGAAATTTTATGTATAAAAATTGTATATATTAAAAAAAAATCATCATATTCCAGGATATTATTTTGCATACAGATATTGTTATTGATTTCTAGAGTTGTACTTTTAACTCTTTTTTTTTTTTTTTTTTTTTTTCAAATGTGGGTAGTTTCCTGGCTGGGAATCAAACCCAGGCCAGAGAGTTGACAGCACTGAAGCCTTAGCCACTACACCACCAGGGAACTCCCACACTTTTAACTCTTAAGCACAAATAAAAAAATTTAAAACATTTATATAGATACAGAATTAGCACTACCTATGTATAATGTATATCCTTATTTTTCCCTCACACATTTGGGCAAAAAAATGAGCATTATATATGGCAAAATATGGTAGTTAATGTTCTACAGGTTTCAATTCTAGGATGCTTATGCTCAAGATTTCACTGATGAAAGTGTTAAAGAATGGGAACTTTGTTACATATACTTTTAAATTTCCTGCAAAGCCAACTATGTTGGTGATAAAGTATAACAGTCAAGAAAAATCATTTTGAAGTTAGAAATATCTTGGCTAGAGTCCAAGTTCTGTCATTTACTAAGCTGTACAACCTTGAGAAAGTTATACTTCCCTGATTCTATAAAATGAAGTTACTAGTACCTAGCTCATAGGATTTTTACAAGGCTTAAACAGATTTTTACAAGGCTTTCTTCAACAAATATTTTCTGAACATCTACTATGTGGCAGGTAATACTGAATTAGTTGCTGGAAATAAAAATGCAGGCAACTAAAAAAATATTAATGAGACAAGAATGATAAAGGAAAGACCATTACATCTGAATAGAACAAAATAATATCTTATTACTGAGCTTTCAAGACTGGTTCACAAATACTAAAGTAGTTTATTACACCAGTTAAAATTTAAGAGCTTTCACCATCTCCCTGAACTCAAGTGAATTCTTCATAATCAGAAGGTTAAGTGACTGATGGCATATACCTAGCTATTTATATCAGATCATAAATTGAAATCTAGGTCTCCTATCATCCCAAACAAAAACAAAAAACAGAGCTTTAGACTAATTTCATCTTAAACCAAACTCTTATTGTATGTGTATGGGTATACATACATATCACATATATATCACATATGTATATGTGTGTCTCTATTTCTTCATGATATTTCAAAATATAATAAAACATATTGACTTAAACTTATAAAATTGAATTAGAGGTTTAATTTTTTAAACACTGATATCACATACTCTAGAAACTGCATGAAGAAAAACATACTTGAAAGCATTCAAGACAGAGAATATAGTTATTAGGTCCCGAAAAGTAGAAAAGATTTTTATTAGAGTTTTCTTTGGTTATTTTAGTTTTTCATTCCCTCAATGAATAGTTATCTGAGCCTCTGATAAAAGAGATACTGTGGTAGGCAAGCTAACAAAAATGAAGAAAATAAATACTTGACTACAAGGAGCCACTAGAGCTATGTGGAATCTCACCCTCTTTTCCAAATAAATTGAGGGCTACAGTTAATGACATTTCTATAAGTAAAACACAAGCTGGCTGACTTCTGGGCAGGTGGCTCTTTCCAGCCATCTGGAGTTTACTCAGCATAGTGAATGCAATAGGTCATTATTAGAAACAAACACTGAATCAAGCGAAGGAGAAAAGTAATACAAAGGGAGGAACAAGAATAGAAACACTGCCTCTTCAGTTGCTACAAGCCAAGCCTAACCTATATGAACTATAATTCTCTACAAGTCTAGTATTACATTATTATAATGCTAAAATAAAGCAAGCAGGGATAACCTACAATGGTGCTATTTACTGGTCCTTTGTCATTAATGGACACTTATAGCACAGCTCTATAATGAAGCCTCACCCTATACAATCATACAGTTTTCCTTACAGTCATCATTCTTTAAATACCAAAGGTAAGAAAAACTGTCAAAAAGTAAAATTAAGTGCATTTCCTGCTCAGGAGTTTAGTTTCTTCATCCACAAATATATCACAAGTCTTTTCAGAACTACCAAAATTCAAGCCGCAAAGCACCTACACACATAGCCAACAAAGAATTATTTAAATATCTAGATGATATTGAAAATAAAGCCTCAGAGAAACTCTCTTCATGCAAAAAGAGTATGTGAACTTTTTTTTGTTTTGTTTTGTTTTTGTATGTGGGTAGTTCCCTGGCTGGGAATCGAACCCAGGCTGCAGCGTTGACAAGCACCAGTGCCAAAGCCTTACGCCACTACACCACCAGGGAACTCCTGAACTTTTAAAATTTTAATACCCAGTATTAGCTTTAAGAATTAGGCTCCTTGACCTGTAAAAGTTTAGTCACTATGGTAAAACACTCAAAAAATAAAGGTTGAAAAATCTACCATCCTTTTGTTTATTTCAAAACTAACCTGAATTATACATTCAATTTAACCCTATATGATATTAAAAATAAAATGGTCTACTGATAATGATAAATGTGCTAAATAAATAACTGGTTCAATAAATGAAACAGAGGTAAGACATAAAATACTTCTCTTACCACTATCAACAGCTTCAACTTCACGGTCAATTGCATCTCTAATCATTAGTGGATGGATGAAGAACTGGGCCCACCTAAAAACAAAAACCAAACCCCCCCCCCCAAAAAAAAATTGGCATTTCTGTTTTTTGTTCAGTAAAAGCTTTTCATCAGTCAACATTTTACTTTTTTTGCCTTTTTTTTTTTTTTTTTTTTTGGTTGGTTCCCTGAGTTGGGATCCAACCCAGGCCGCAGCAGTGAGAGCGACAAAGCCTAGCTACTACACCACCAAAGAACCTAACATCTTACTTTTTAATTAAGGAATTTTTACTAGGTTGGAAATTTAGTTCATAATTATATGCATGTAAAATCTAAACAATATCTTGCATTTCTTTATTTTAGTCTATAAACTTTTTTCCTATATGAAATATAACACACAGAAACATATATAAAACACAAACATACAGACTAATGCATAACTATAAGGTAAACACCTAAGTGGCCACCACCCAGGTCAAGAAACACATCACTATCAGAACTCTAGAAGCATCCAGCACCTACCTTGTCCACAGAGTTAATATCCTAAATATTATGGTAATCACTTCTCTGCTCTTCTTCATAGTTTTAGCACCTATGTATGTATTTCTAGACCAGTGTTTCTTGACTTATTTTTTCATTATCAACTGTAAGTTGCCTTTTCTGAAATTTTCTCCTAATCATTCACTCCTCTATGAAATTTTAATACTATAAATATATGATCTGTTGTTCTTCTTTACCTATTTATTAAGATGGAAGTTTATGTCATTGACTTGAGATCTTTCTTTGTAAATGGAGGTGTTTATAGCTACAAATTTCCCTCAGCGCTGATTTTGATAAAACCCGTAAGTTTTCATATGTTGTTTTCATTTTAATTAACCTCTAAGTATTTTTTTTTCATTTCCTTTGTGGTGTCTTCTTTAATCCATTGATTATTTAGGAGTATACTCTTTAATTTCTACAGACTTGTGAAATTTCTCAAATTTCCTTCTGTATTGACTTCTCATTTCATTCCATTATAGTGAGAGAACATACTCTGCATAATTTGAATCCATTCAATACTGCAAATTGTTTTATTACCTAATATATGTCTATCCTGGAGAATGATTCATGCTACACTTAAAATGTTTATTCTACTAATTTGGGGTGGGATGTTCTATAGACGTCTTTTGGTTCATAATGTTGTTCGTGTCTTCTATTTCTTGTTGATTTATGTAGCTGTTCTATCCTTTATTGGAAGTGGGATATTTATTTACATTCCTATCTATTATTATTGAATTGTGTATTTCTCTCTTCAATTCTGTCCATTTTTGCTTCATGTATTTTGGGCTTCTTTTGGTAAATAAATGTCTGTTTGTAACTGCTCTATCTTTTTGATGGATTGACTCTTACAAATTGATCATTAAAAAATTCCTTTGTCTCTAATAACAATTTTGGTCTTAAAGTCTATTTTTGTCTGATAATAGTATAGCCACTCTAGCTCTCTTTTAATTACTATTTGCATGGTATATTTTTTCCATCCTTTTATTGACAAACTATTGGTGTACTGTAATCTAAAGTGTGTCTCTTATAGACAGCAAATATAGTTGAATCAAGTTTCTCTACTCATTCTGCCAGTATCTGTTTTCTAAATGGAATGTTTAATCCATTCATATTTAATTACTGATAAAGCAAAATTTATATTTGCCTTTGCTATGTTTTCTTTAAATATTATCTTGCCCTCTATTCTTCCATTGCTGACTTCTTTTTGTTAAAACAGGTTATTTTCTAGTATACCATTTTAATTCTCTTATCACTTCTTTTACTGTATTTGTTATTTTCATAACTAACATCTTAACTTATAACAATCCATTCTGAATACCAATTTAATTTCAGTAGTATATAAAATTTTTGCGTCTATTCTCTCCCCTCCTTTATGCTATTATTGCATACAAAAGACATATAAGTTATGTCTTTATACATTATATACCTATCAGCACAGATTTATAATATATGCTTTATACAGTTAGTTGTCTTCTAAATAAGATAAGAGGAAAATTTTACAAAAAGTATATACTGTCTTTTATATTTATCCATGTGGTTACCTTTATCAGTGTGCTTTATTTCCTCATGTGGAATTGAGTGTCCTTTCATTTTAGTCTGAAGGACTCTATTTAATATCATACAGAGATCTGTTAGTAACGAACTTAGTTTTTAATTTATCTGAGAACATCTTAATTTCTCCATTTAGAAAGATTTGTTCCTGGATACAGAATTCTTGGTTTATAATCTTTTTCTTGCAGCACTTTGTATCATACCACTGCCTTCTTGCCTCTATAATTTCCAATGGGAAACCAGCTGTTTACCTTATTGAGATTACCTTGTATGAGACAAGCTGCTCCATTCCTTTCTTGCTCTCTCAAGATTCCCTTTATAAATGGCTTTTGACAGTTTGATTACAAGGAATCTTGTTGTGGATATCATTGCTATGGATGTGTTGAACTACTTGAATGTGCAGATTCTCATCCTTTTACAAATTTGGGAAGAGTTTACTATTATGTCTTCAAGAATTTTTTTTCTACTCCTTTCTCATCTTTTTGGAACTTCCATGATGCATGTGTTACTGTGCTTGATGGTACCCCTCAGACACCTGAGATTGTTTATTTTTCTTATTTTTGCTTCTCAGACTTGGTAATCCCAACTGACCTTTATTATTAAGTTTGTTGATTCTTTCCTCCGCTAGCTCAAATCTGCTGTTGAGCCCTTCTAGTGAATTTTTCATTTGAGTTACTGGACTTTTCAATACCACAATTTCTATTTGGTTCTATTTAATTATCTGTATCTCTATATTGATATTCTCTATTTAGCAAGGCATCATTTTCATACTTTCCTTTAGTTCTTAGACAGTTATCTTTAGTTCTTTGAACATATTTAATTAGCTTATTTAAAGTCTTTGTCTAAAAGGTACAGAATCTGTGCTTTCTCAGGGACAGTGTAGTGACTGCTGTTTTTTTCTGTTTATGAGCCATACTTTGCATCACTTACAATTTTCTGTTGAAAACGACATTTTAAATAATATAATGTGGCAATACTGAAAAATCAAGATTCTTTTCCCTCCTCAAAGTTTTTTGTTATTACTATTGATATATTTAGTCCCTTTCTTAAACTAATTCTGTAAAGTTTGTATACTTTGACAAGTATAACAACAACTTGGTTAGCTCCAGTTGCTAATCTTAGCTGCACAGAGATTCTTAAATGTCTGGAATAAAAGTCTCCCAGCCTTGCCAAGGGGCTCTGTGTGTGTTGTGAGGCAGATTTTCAGCACTCACCAGGCAGTTTACAACTCTGCCTTAACCATTCCATCTTGCTTGCACAAAGACTCCTGGTCAGCCAAGGTAACAGCTTAAGGCCTTCTCAAGTCTTTCTTGAGCATGGGTAAGGCCCTGGATACGCACAGCCATAGATGTGTACATGGCTTTCAAGAAACATGTTAAAGTTTTCAAAACTCCTTTGGACATCTCATTTTTGTTTTTCCTTTCAAGCTTTTTGAGTAACCTATTTGTTTGCCCCAACTGTTATCCATTGCCTCAGACAGTCACAAAGTTAAAAACTGCATCTAAATGTTTTGAACAAAAGCCTTCAGAGAAAAAGATTTTTGCAATGGGTGAGCTCCCAGTCAGGTCAAATACTGGCATGCCCTATTAATGGTGGTTCCCAGGGAAATGCCAGACATGTCAAATAATGACTATTGTCCAGAATAACATTTCTAGATAACTCCAAATCCAACCAGCCCCTCCAGTGGCTACTAGACTTCTAGTTTTTACTATAATTATGGAAAGTCTTATTTTTTAAGACTACACGGAGCTGGGCAGAGAGAAATGGAAATAGGACAAAAAGCTCACTGCTCTTACTAAGAACACTCGCTCAGTCACTTGCTTGAATAAATACTCCCAGGATCATTTCAAGCTTTTGGTTCTTTCCAGAATTCTGAAAAAGTTGAATCTGACAATTTACTCATTGCTTTTATAGAGAACAGGTTTTTTGGAGGTTCTTACTTCATCATGCCAGCTGATGTCAGTTTGCTTTTTACTTCATTAATTTCTGCTCTTACATTTATTGTTTCCATTTACTTTCTTTGGGAATATTTTGCTAGTCTTATTCAGACTTCCAGAGATTGGTTAGCTCATTAATTTTAGCCTTTCTTCCTTTTTAAAATATGTACTTGAGACTACACATTTCCTTCTAAGTACTACTAGAGCTGCATCTCACAACTTTTGCTCTATCTTTATAATTCAGTTCAAAATATTTTCTAATTTCAGATATGCTTTCCTCTTTCACCCAAGTGTTTCTAATAATGAAAATTTCCAAACATAAGGCAATGTTCTAGTTATCTCTCTGCTACTGATTTCTAGCTAAATTTTAACTGTGTACTATGATCTGAAAACACAATTAATATGATTTCAATGCTTTGAAATTTGAAACTAAATTATTCACTTAAAATATGGTCAACTTTTTAAAGTGTCCATTACACTTGAAAAAAATTATAGTATCAAGTTGGTTAAGCATTCTATATTTACGTTCATTAAAAAAAAGTAATAATCCCATTGTTCTAATCTTCTCCTTACTTAGTGATTTTCTTTATAGTTCTTCTATCAATTGCTGAGAAAGTCATGTTAAATCTCTCACTGCAGATAGTAGTCATTTGTGTATTTGTCCTTATGTCTAATTTATTTTGAGGGTATATTATTAGATATATTCAAATGGAAAACAAATATGTCTTCCTAGTTAAGTTTTATCAATATGAAATGAACCTCTTAATAAATGTACTTTTTTTTGCCTTAAAACCTATTTCTTCTGGTATCAATATAACAATGCTGGCCTTCTTTATATAGATACACACTCACGCATACACATTTCTGCATGGTATATTACTTTATGACTCTTTTACATTCAAGTTTTCTATATTTTTACATTTATAGCTAAGTCTTGAAAACTGATTGGGTTTTTAAAAATCCAGTCTGACAATGTTTGTCTTTTAATTGGAAGTTAGTTCCTTTACATTTAATGGAAGTACTGATATATAAGAAGCTGTACCTACCCTCATCCTACTTTGTACTATTTGTCCCACTTGTTCTGTTTTCTCTCTCCCATTTTTTAACCTTTTAATTTATTGTTTCTTTTTATAATTATTCCAAATATTTCCCCTGTACAGGGTTGGAATTTTTATGGCAAATTCTGTCCTTTTAGAAGTTACCCTGGAAAATATTATATGTATCTATTTAACTTAACAGTGTCTAACATTAATCAATACTTACAAAAGATACCTTTTTTCCATTTACGCGTACTCCTGATATACTATTGTTCTTTTTAAATTCTGTATATTTTTTAAATTTTGTAATTATTAAGTAATCAAGTTGGTTTATATTTATTGACATGAAATGACTTTCATTGTTCTGTCATTTTATATCTTTGACCTTCCTTTTGCTTCTGTCTGAAATAAATTCTCTAGACTTTCCTCTAGTAGGCTGGCTGGTAGCACTCTCTCTCAATTGTGTCTGAATATCTATTTTATGATCAGTTTTAAAAAAATACTTTTGCTTGGTGTAGAATTTGTGATTTCTGGTTATTTTCTTTAGGCTAATGGAGGTATCTCACTGTCTTTTAACTTCCACTGCTGTTGCTGAATAGTCACCAGTCTAACATTCCTTTGTGGAGATTTTGCCATTTTATCCAGCAAAGATTTTCTATATTTGGTTTTCTTCAGTATCACTGTTTTTCTACAAAAGATTTATTTTAACGGATACTTTTGAAATTTGTTAGACTTCTTTAATCTCTGATTTGATGTTGAGGGAAATTTCCAATGATCAACCCTTCAAATATTGTATCTACTCCATTTTTCTCTCCCCTCCTTCTAGGATTCCAAGTAAATATATCTCAGTTTTGCTCTATCATCTATGCCTCTTTTCTATTTTTCCGTATTTTTTCATCTTTTTTTCTTGTTAAGTTATATTTGGGATTTCTTTTGGCCTATCTCCTGGTTCACCAATTCTACCTTCAGCTATATTACTCTTTCCTTACATCTGTCCATTGGATTTTCCATTTCAATGATCATATCTCAATTCAAAATTTTTTTATTTTTATTTTTTAAATCTTACAGGTTACATTTTATAGGTTCCTATTTCTTGCAACTATATTTAAACCTGTCTATTATTGCTAAAAAAAAAAAATACACAACAGCACATATAATCATTTTTATAATTTGCATCTAATCGTTCCAATATCTAAGATTTCCAAGGCATTAGGAATGTAATCTTTGTTACCTATTCATATTGTCTTGTTTTCTTGTGTGCCTGCTTAGGTTTAACTAAATGCTGGTCATTTAACTTGAAAAATTATTTATAGGAACAATGTAAGGCCTAGGATGAATGCATTTTCCTTATAAGAGGGTTTGTGTTTGTTCCTCTTGGGCATCTTAGAATATTACCACTTCTAGACCATGTTAAATCATAATCAAGGCTTGAGGTTCACCAGAAGACTCAGGAATTTTGAAAGTAGGCTGTAATTCCTTAGGATGGCTAATCCATTTCCTCAACCTGAGGGTGAAGCCTTTTGGAGTACCAGCTTATTATGAAGATGGTCTATTAGATATTCCACTTTGTGCATGTCTTAGGCTGTGATGTGTCTTGCCCTCACCATAAAATAAAGTTCAAATTTATTGAAATCAGAAAATACCAACGGGGTAGAAGCTGCTTCAATTTTCATTTACTTATTACTTATTTCCTCAACTTTTTACTTAAATGATCCAAGATACTGATAAACAATGTGATCTGTGTGAGGAAATTATATTTTACTGACCTATCAAAAATACTGGCACTTACTCCATGCTATATATAAGAGTCCTTTGCAAATTATCCAAAGATGTTTTATTCCTTATTAAATATAGAAGTATATAATTATCATACAAGTATTGTATATGCAATACTTATGCTCTATCACTATCACTTATGGCATAAACTCATGATCTGAAATTCTTATTAATTTCTCCTATTAGTACAGTAGCATTCTTTTTTTTTTTCTTTGTTTTGTTTTTGTTTTTGTTTTTGTATGTGGGTAGTTCCCTGACTGGGAATCGAACCCAGGCTGCAGCATTGCCAGCGCCAGCGCTGAAGCCTTAAGCCACTACACCACCAGGAAACTCTCTCTTTTTTTTTTTTTTCTTGATTGGTTCCGAGTGGGGATCGAACCAGGCCATGGAGGTGAGAGTGTGGAAGCCTAGCCAACATGCCACCAAGGAACCCCTCATTCTTTAAGTAGAAATAAATGTGTAAATATCTTCTGATTTCCCCAAGCCATCCCTAAACCAAAAATGTGTAGAATCTCTTTAAGAAGAAATGACAAAAGTTCTTTAACTAGGTAGGCTTTATGCCAAGTTTCATCATCTCTGAGGTGGTCCGAATTTATTCAACAAATCCTTTGCTTTTTTCAGTGAAGTGGATTTTTTCTTTCTTTATTATTTGGTCTATTGCTTAAGATGTCAACTTGAAAATTCAACTTGTCTACTGCTGAAGATTTCTTCAAACATATAAAGACCTATCTGGATTTTATAAACCTTGAGAGCTGAGCATTCTGAAACAAGAGCAAAGGGGTAGTCATTCTCAGAGTATGCCTGATTTTCTATTTTTATAGGAAAAATAATCTTGGGCATGATTTTCACTGCCTTCATTGATTTCTTTGGTTTCTACTCTTTTGTTTGTTATTTTGGAATTAAATGTTTTCATTACATAAATGCGGAGTATCAAATGCATGTACTGTGTGCATGTCCTCAAGTATACAATTAAAAATACGTATAACATACTTCATTGAACACCAGCAGACAGCCACATTATAGACTAGCGAAGAAAAACCACTATTTTGTATCCTATTATAAATAATGTTATCAAAGAAACTGTGTCCATTTTAATGGGATTTTGGCATTGTTTTAGCAAAAAAGTTCTTAATTTGGGGGTCTGAAAACACATTAAATATTTATTCCATTGAAAATGGCGGATGCTTTCAACTTAGGTAAATTTGCCCAAATGAGTTCTGGGGGGGGGGTGGGGGGGGGCGGTGTTCCCTGGTAGTGTAGTAGCTAGGCTTCCGGCGCTTTCAATGCTACAGCTTGGATTTGATTCCCAGCCAGGGAACCACTATTTAAAAAAAAAAAAAAAATTAAGAGAGTTTTCCAGGTCAATTTAATCTCTTAAGAGACAAGATAATTCTTTAAGAAAACTAGACCTTGGCCATGTTTTGCTTTTCAGGTCATTTGCATTTTGATTTTATAGTGACTTTTTTCTACAAAGAAATGTATTAATTCATTCAACAAATATCTTAGTATACGTCATTCTTGATGCTGGAGATATCTGAACAAAAAAGACCAATATCTCTGTCTCAAGAGGCTTACATTATACTTGTAAAGCTCAAGATTTCTTTTTTTTATATCTCAATCTTATGTTTATCTAGAATTTGGTATGCAGTGACTCTTTCTAGTGCAGACTTTGGTGTGCAGCCTTGTGATATCAAAACTCTACTAATGTACTGATATAAACTTTCTGGAAAACAATTTTGCAGTGAATATCAAAAGCTTTACAAAAAAGTCTTTAAAATAAACATGCAAATACAAAGGCTGTCCGGAAAGTATCCAGCCACACAATATGAAAAATAGAGGCATTTACGGCTGGATTTTTTCTGGACAGCCCTTAATGCTCAGCAATTTTACTTCTTAGAACTTAAGAGATATAAGAATGAACATCAGGGGTGTCCAACCTTTTGGCTTCCCTAAGCCAAATAAGAAAGAGAAGAACAGTCTTGGGCCACACATAAAAATACACTAATACTAACAATAACTAATGAGCTAAAAAAAAAAAAAAAATCTCATAATGTTTTAAGAAAGTTTATGAATTTGCGTTGGGCTACATTCAAAGCTGTCCTGGGTCACGTGTGGCCCACGGGCTGTAGGTTGGACAAGCTTGATGTACAGAAAGATCAGAATTACAATACTAGAAAACTGAAAACAACTGTCCTACCATACATAAGTGGTTGAACAAATTATGGTACTTCTATACAATGTACATAATACACAATCACTTAAAATCATGTTTTATGAATTATATGATGATATGTAAAAATGGTATATCTTATTTAAAAACATAAAAGCATATGAAAAACATGATCCTACATACAGTAAGAAATATAGATGGTTATATACCAAAATATTAACCATGGTTACCTCTACATCATAAAATTATAAGCAATCTTATCCCTTTTTTGCTTCTGTTTTTCCATATTTTCTACTAAATTAGGAAAACGAATTGCAATAATGAGTGATTAGTGAATACATTACAAAATCAAAAGGTGTTTAAGGGTTTCAGTTTAATCTTTAATACAAAGACTGAGTATTATAGAATAAGAGCCATAGTATATTTAAGAGTTTGCTCTCTTCTCCAAATACTGTTGTGACAATTCTACAGAATTAGAGTATTGCTTGAAAAGAAATATCACAGAACAATACTCAATATTTCAGTTTATAAGATGCCATTAGATAATTAAAATAAAAATACATTTTGAGTCAGTTACCTATCCAAAGCTTCCTTGAAGTATTTTCTCTGGACATCAAACTGAAAGACTGTACGTTCACAATCAGTTGAAGCATTATCACTACCCCCATGTTTCTTCAGGAAGGCATCAAACCCATTCTCATCCGGATATTTCCAACTACCCATGAATACCACTAAGTGGAAAGAACAAAGTCACACAACAGAAATATATAGACAATGTTTTTATTATCAATTATGAAATTTCTCATCTGCAGAAAACAGAAAAAAATATACCAACACACTAACAATAGTTATGTCTGGATAATATTTACTTTCTTCCTTATACTTCTGTTCTTAAATTTTTCTATAAAGCTCATATATTATTTTTATACTCAAAAACTAAACATGTTATTCTTAAAGAAAGAAAAAATAAATATATAATCTATTTGTAAAAAGGTTAAAATGTAAACATAAGGGTATATGCAAATTAATTGTTACTATAAAAACTCATCAGGTGAGACATTTGCCCTCAAAGAGCTTAGAAAACCAGAATATAAAAATGAGTAATTAAGGAAGACAAATATGAATTTAGATATTTATAATTGTATAGCATCCATACAGGTTTTAGTTAGGTACATTGATAATTAAACTAAATATTTACTATAGTTGTATATTAATCATATCTTTTTATTTTCTGTATTTCTAATGCTTTGACATCTTGGGGCCTGGCTAACCCCTAAAAGAGACTACTTCCAAGGCTATAACCTAAATCTACATTTTCAAATAGTTTTCTAAGCACTTTCATTCTAATTCTCGAAACAAGTACACTTAAGGAGATTAAAATTAAGTCTTCACCTATGATATTTATAAAGGTTTTTTCTTAGTCTTTTCTCTTGTTAAACATTCTTCTATCAAATCAGTTAGTTATCCTTGAAATCAAGTAATACAAAGCTGAAGAAAAAAACACCCAGGAATGATATTTTATAAAGATCTTACTGTGCTCCAAAAAGTGTGCCAGCCCAGGCAGGTCATCTGGATCAGCAAAACTCCCAACTCCAACACAAAGAGCAGCTGCAGACTGGAGTAAGAACACATACAAATAATGAGTCAATCCTAAAGGATTAATATTGTCATCTCATCTTAAGGATTCACTTCGAGATAGACGTTTTCCATTAGGAAATAACAAAATTCTTTCTCTGATAATCAGGAGGAGCAGCAAAGTGAAACTCACCAGAAACGGGTCAGTTTCACCCTGCTGCTCCTCCTCTTGCCATCCTGCCAAATGCTGAACAGGTGCAGACCTAAGGGAGAAAGAAGAAACAGACAGAAAAAAAAACAAAGAGGGACTGGCAGCCCACCCAAATATCATTTTGTATCAGCATTTTAGAGTTCTGAACCAAGTTTATTTCCTGATTTATTAGATTTTGGAAATATGCAGAATAATGTATCTAGGTGGATTATCTCTAAAGATCTCTAAGCAATTTAAAGGCTCTATGTTCAGAAACTCAGTTACTAGATGTAAAACTTCTCAATATTTTATTTTTATTAAAACCTCTCAAAATTTTGCTTTTATTAAAATGGTATAAAATATCAGAAAAACATCTAACAAAGATAAGTGATTATAAAAGGAAATCTTTAGCTATTAAAAAACACTACAGAACTAAACTTTAAAGAGGCTTTTTAGTTCTTCATTTCTTATTTGAGATATATATAACAAACACATTACTTATCAGCACATTTTATCCCAATACCTTGGGAAGATCAGAGTTTTTAATAAAATAGATGGTCAAGAGGTATACCAAACTCTGCATTTTTAAAAATTATTAAGCATACCATATGTAATTGTAAGTTAAAAGACACAAAAAAGGAGAGAAAAACAGTCTATTTAAATCCTTGAGGGCGTTCCCTGGTGGTGTAGCGGGCTAGGCTGCAGTATTCTCAATGCTGCGGCCTGGGTTAGAGTCCCAGTCGGGGAACTCCCCCAAAAAATCAATCAATCAATCAATCAATCAATCAACCAACCAATCAATCCTTGAGGATAAGAAGTTGAATTATTAACATTACCAAATTTTACAAATGTCAGTTTTTAAAGGGCTAACACATTTGATGATACAGATTGTTTTGATAAACGGTTACCCTCTTAGAATGAGACCTTTCAAAAACTAGCATGTACCTAGTATAATATTAATCAAGAACCAAACAGCCTCAGTTAATGCTGTTAATCCCATTTTGAAGACTTAAGCCCATAAATTCAGTTAAAACATGGGGAAATAGCCACTTCTTCAAACCACAGTCTAACCTGTTCTATGATGTTTAATAGATGCCTAACCTGCTTTCAGCTCCAACTACCCCATAAAGATTTCTTGTCTCCACCAGCAGGGTTGAAGGTATTTTTGTATAAGTTGATTTAAACCAGAGTCTATCAGTCAGCTTTGACCACAGCAAATACGGGTTCTGCGACTGTTAGAAAAGAAATTCATACTTGAGAATTAACTACCCAAGAAATTCACACTTGAGAAATTCGTATTTGAGAACTGACTTTAAAAAGCTCTGAACAAATCATCATGTGGTATATATAAAATACTTAAATTTCAATCTTGTTACTTTATCATATCTGTCAGTAAGCTCAAGAATGACTTCTTTTTGGAAGAAAATGGAGGTGAATAAAAATGTTGACCCAGAAAAGTCATTAACTTCTTAATTAGGTAAATGTTCTCCAAACACCTCAATTTTTTTCTTCTCACTTCCATTATTAATTTTTCACATTTACCTTAAACAAGGTTCACATTTTTTCAAATAAAAATTAAATCATAAAACCACTGCAAAACTCTATACTGCTCTTAAGCCACTTCTTATCTAGACTAGTTTATTTCCCTTTTGCAGACAGTTATTCATTCAATAAATATAAACCGTTTTTCTTTGTTACAGTCATGTGATCCTTCCTTTCACTAGTGCACCCACTGCATCTGAATCAAAACAATTTGCTCTCCTCTTCAAACTATATTAGGATCCTCCATTCCTTTCTGATATAATCAAGAAAATTAGCTATCAATATCGTATGAAGAAATATATCATACTAAGTTCTCAGAAAAGAAAGGTACCGTGTCTTAGCCAGTTTTTAATGATCACTAGAATCTGACCTTGTTGCTCCTAGAAGAGGTAAACATTTATTAGAGTTTTATCCACCCAAGCAAAATAAAAAACATTGGATATACATCCTCATTTGTCAATGGGGTTTACAATTACTGTATAAATCTAAGGTATTTTATTGTCTGGACAGTAAAACTGGCTGTCAAGACAATTTTTAATTTAGCCTTAGAGTTTTGTTTCTTAATTGACAGAAGATATAAAGAAGTGCAAAGCACAAGAAAATCCACAAATAGACAGATATAGAAAGAAATTTACAGATAGGGACTGTTCAGTTTTGAAGTTATCAATCAGCCTTTAAGGCTAAAATGAACCCCCCAAAGCTATGTAATCTAATTCTGTTTTAGAAATGAGAAAAACAAATGAAAAAATGAAAAGGCTTATGATTATCCAGAAAGGTAGAGACAGAGCCAGAATTAGAATTCAGGTACCTGGATTGCCAGTATTCTCTCTACTGTGTGACTTCTATAATTTCTTCCTTTCTATTATTGTTCTATTTGGAATTATGAGATATATGAGCAATTATGAAGTCTATTTTAAATTATAAGTGAATCTATTAGTTTCTAAATTATTTATAAAGACTTTAGTATAGACTATCAAGTGGCATATATGTGCACTTTTCCCCAGTATTTTGGTTTCCATCACTAAAGCTTTCTCAGCTAAAACCACTTGGCCTACCATGCCCCCCCAAAACAGCCATCACTCATAATATGAATAGCAAGGGGCAAATAGCTTCTTAAATACATGATTCAATTCCCCCACCACCAGTTTAGTGAAAGAACTGACACAATCTTTTTTACAAAAATAATTTTTCCAGGGAGAGTGACTAGCAAAAGATTTATTTAAAACCTATCTGCAACTTGTATCTTCATTTCTTTGAGGACTCACCATTTTACAGTGTAATACATCTGAGATCTAGATTTTAGTCTTAATGATCTGAACTTTAATTCATTTGTATGTGGACTATACCACATTAAATGTATTATGAATATTCAAGAAACAAGCTTCAACAAATATTTGCTGACCAATTCCACTGTAATGCCTCCAAAACATTATCCTCTAATATAGGTACTCCCTATTGCAAAATACAGGCATTCTTCAAAAGATATCCAGAGAGGAAAATTTTCCTTATTAGCCCCTATTAATTATTCACTGATTGTTATTATATATTACACTAAGCTTAACTCCCCATTTGTTTTAATTCTTCCAATCAACTTGTTATTTATCCAAACCTTTGATGCTTTCCCATAAAAACAGATGAATCACATTCAATTACCTAGAAGATGAAAAGACCCATAATGAGACTCTTAGAACCATAGGCCTACTAGTACTGTTCTTTTTCTTTTTTCAGACTCTCCAAGGATAATATACTCTCTTATTCTTCTATTCCATGCAAAGAATTAGACAAATCCTGGCCTCCCAACATTTGTTTTTGAACATATAATGTGCACAAATATACACAAATTCAAATATTACCAGTGATTACCTCTGAGAATTATGGTTGGGTGATTTTTATATTTTTGTTTTTATTTTCCATTAATTTCTATAATAAATATTTGTCACTTTTATCAGAGAAAAATATTTATAAATGTAATCTTTATACAGAATAGACCTTCACTGAATATCAAAAGATATATACTTCCTTTTTGCTATGAAGAAATTAAAACATAAGTTTAGAACTTATCCCAAAGAATTCCTAATTAGAAAAAGAGAATAGACATGATTCACACCTGTTTTTCAGTGGTTTTCTTTCTGGCTTCTGCCCTCTCTTCTAATTCTTCTAATTCATTATCTTCAGTATCAAGGTCATCATCATCATGTTCATCAGCATCATCAAACTCATCTTCGTCATCAAGACCCTCTTCATCATCGTCTTCTATTTCGGCTCCAGAATCTTCATCATCGTCGTCCTCGTCCTCATCTTCTTCCTCTTCCTCTTCATCATCTGTTGTATCTCCCACTTTACCTTCCATATTACTTAGGTCTGAAATCAACAGTGCCTGCAAGCCATTTCGTAATTTGATGTATCTTTAAAAAAAAAAAAAAATTTGAGTCAGCTATTCATTACACTATACCAATATAAGTGATCAGCTTAGCAGAACTTATTTTTTTTTTAAATCCAAGTACACATTTGTAAAACCAACACTATTTTTAAACTAATAACATAGATTACTTCAGAAGCTTATCGGTTTCTGAGTAGCTGGAGAGAAAGGATAAGAGAAACTTCACTGTTTGTATTTTATATATACAGGGTATGTTGTATATACCCTGTCTGTACTGTTAAATTTTAAACTATGAAAATATATTTACTTATTCAAAAATCAAATTTTAGATGTTAAAATTTTAGAAGTAAACACACCACTCAGCCTCCCTTACAATTTTTTTTAGTTTATAAGTACTTACTGTTCTACCATACTGGAAGACTTAAGAGAAATATCTCTCTTCATATACAGAACAGTCATGTCAAGTTAAATATTAAAGGAAAATCTCAAATATTTAAACTCTGTTGATTCCCTTTGGTATAATGTAACTGATATATTCCACAACTTTTTATGGACTAAAAAATGGCTACATCTCTAAAAAAACTAAATCCCACAGACTGGTAGCCCTGCAGGAAGATGATTATCCTTTTTAGTAAAACTGCTGTGCCAGTTTTATGACTGGGTGCTGACTACAAACTTTTCCTGTTTATACTCATTCTGTCATGTGTTACTCAATAAGCATTTACTTATAGCAGCTTTTAATGGATCAAATACCATGCTATACTGAGTATAAAAAGAATAAAACCACATTCCTCACCATCATCACTGTCTAGTGCAATACAACACAATTAAGCCACCTCATTAAAGAATGATAGAGGTAAACACATAACGTTAAAAAACAGGAAGCCATCAGGGAAGGTCTCTGAAACAAGGTACACTTAAACCATGATGATGAAAGAAAAGTTCATCTAGCAGAAACTGGGATTAACAATGTGCAAAGAAAGACAAGGAAGGGAGACTCTTTTAAGATGGAAGACTGAAAACATGGATTCATCTCCTTTCCCTACTAAAAATCACATTTAAATAAGCAATATACCAGTTTACTCCTTACCCCACCCCACACACATACCTCAAGCCTATCCACAGGCCTGAAGAATGCAGGCTAAACTGTGTCCCCCGAAAGTTGTATGTTGAAGTCCTAACTTCTTGTATCTCAAAATATTAAAAATAGGGTCTTTCCAGAGGCGATTATGTTAAAATGAGGCCATAGAGTGGGCCCTAATCTAATCTGACTGGTGTCTTTATAAGAGGAAATATGGACACAAGAGACTGGACATGTGTGCACACAGCTGAAAGACCATGTGAGGATACAGCAAGGCAGCCATCTGCAAGTCACAGGGAGAAGCCTCACAAGAAACCAAACCTGCTGACACCTTGGATTTCTAGCCTCCAGAACTGTAATAAAATTAATTATCTTGTTTAAGCCACCCAGTCTGAGGTATTTCATTAAGGCAGCCCTAACAATCTAATATAAAGACATTTCCAATTTTAAAAACTATCAATGGCTTCCCATTATACTTGGAATAAAATCCGAAATCCCTCCCAGGGCCCCCACTACCTCTCCAATCTCCCTTCATTCTCTTTGTTCTGATCAATGACTTTATTCTTATTTCTTGAACATTCCAAACAGGTCCCCATACCAAGGCCATGTGTTTGCTATTCTCTCAGCCCTAAGGCTCTTGCCCCAAATAGAGTATTTGCATGGCTGCTTCATATCTTTCAAGTCTATAGTGAAATGTCCCCTTTCTGGAAATGCCTTTTCTAACAGCACATCTAAAAGAGCACCTCAGTCAATCTCTATCCTTTCTTTTATCCTGCTTTAACTTTTTCACACCATTTATCATCACTTGACTGTTTTCCCCCTGTGTGAACTTTTAGAATGTTAGCTCTAGCTCCCAGGGCAGAGCTTTCCTTTTTCTTCACAGCTATATCAGCAGCACCTAAGACACTGCTTGGCACTTAGGAAACATTTAAGAAATATTTGTTGAATGAACAAAAGAATGTTAAAACCTAAAGGAGGCCTGACACATAACAGGTACTTAAAATCTGCTAAATGAAATGAAGTATCAGATAAAATCTAATACCTAGTTTTATAAAAATAAAATTATGAGTACACATGTACACATTAAATGTATAAAAAGGTATAGCAAAAGAAGTAAAAGGATACAAACCAAATGTAACAGTAATATGTGTGTGTGTGTGTGTGTGTGTGTGTATCTGGAGAGAGGAATAAAAGAACAGGATAAAAAAACTTTTATGTTTTACTCTATAATTCCTATACTTTTCAACATTTTGTAATAAAAATATGTCCATGTATTATTTGTAGAGTAAAAATAATTTTAAAATTTAAAACCTACTCCTTAACAAATTAAGAACACACACACAAAGCTCTTCACTTTATAGAGGGTTAACTTCTATAAATCAAAATCAAATCCATTTAAAAGATAGTCATAGACAAAATGCTCTTTACCATCATTCCTATTCAACACTGTATTAAAAGCCCTAGTCAATTAAAAAAAGATCCAAAATATAAATAAATAGAAACAATTATGAGGCAAAGATATTGAAAGCTATAACAATTGCAAAATATAATTACCTAAAGAATGCAAGAAAGGGGTTCCCTGGTGGTATAGTGGCTAGGCTTCGGCACTCTCAATGCCGTGGCCTGGGTTCAATTCCCAGCCAGGGAGCTACTCAAAAAAAAAAAAAAAAAAAAAAAAAAAAAAAAAAAAAAAAAAAAAAAAAAAAAAAAAAAAGAATGCAAGAAAAAATTTTTTATGGCGGGTAGCTCTCTGGCTGGGAATCAAACCCAGGCCGTGGTGTTGACAGCACCAAAGCCTAGCCACTACACCACCAGGGAACCCCAGAAAAATTTTTTTAAAGTATGACTAATAAACAGTTTAGCCAAGTATCCAAAGACAAGAACCATGAACAAAAATCATGAACTTTCCTATGTAGCAAAGGTAACCAATTAAAAAGAGATTTAAATAAAAGATCCTATTCACAAAAGAATCTAGGAACTACAAAACACTTACGTATAAACCTAATAACAATAGCTCACATTTTAAATGTATTAACTTACATGTCTTAACCCATTTAATCTTCATAATAACCCTAATGAGTTATTATTCCCATATTATGGATGAGGAAACTAGAAAACAACAAACATTTTTTATTTAGCCAAACTTGGCAGAGACTGACCCCAGTGGTGTCACTGGCTCTTTTAGACTTTACAATCATCAGTTCTGTGAATTTGTCAGAAACAGAAGCTGAAAATCTTGAATTGCCTTTACTGTAAAGTAGTTTGCTGGCTCAGCAATGGAAACATTTTATTGTGTAGACAAAAAAAGAGGGTCACATACTATATATACCTGACAAGCTAAGGGGAGGCCCACATAGCAGGCCCTACAAAGTCAAAAGATGGAAAGTAACCACAAAGGATGGTCTGAACATAAAAAATCCTAAGAGTGGGCCAGAGCAGGTAGTCACATCCTAGGCCTGTAGCTTCCTTGACAAAGCTCAATCTGGGTGCTGACTACTAACTTCTGTCATGTGTTACTCAATAAGCATTTACTTAGCAGCTTTAACTGTATCCGTTACCATGCTACACTAAGAATAAAAAGAATAAAGCCACGTTACTCACCATCAGCACTCACTGCCTAGTATAATACAATACAATTAAGCCATGGAAAGAGAACTCACACTGGGTGGTGAATTTATTATACAACAAGTTGACAATGCACTGTAGAACTGTATGCCTGAAACCTATGTAATCCTTGCTAACAGATGTCACCCCAATAAGTCTAACAATAAAAATGAATTAAAAAAA